>OY735203.1:30727795-30860295 GCA_963457665.1 Thysanoteuthis rhombus
GCATCAGTAACAAAATAATCAAGTAACTTGGAATCAACCAGACGGGGAAAATAGGATAGAATACATATTTTTTTACGTATTGATTTATTTTACTAGATCGAGTATTATAAATCATTCTAATAATTTTTTGCTACTATTTACCACCATTTTAATCTTTTTCTGCAACTAAACTCCGGCCAATTTCTCTTTCGGTAGTGAATGAGTAGATTAACTGGGCGGATTGCGATAATGAATAAGTTGTTTGTGACAATTAAAATTGCAACCCCCTATGCCGAGGATTTGCTTGTTTAACTCTCGGCCAATCTTAATCTGAGTTATAATAATCAGTGGCAGACACGAGTCCAAACTCTTAGTCGTCCCCTATTCTACTCTCTTCCATGCCTCATTTCTTATTAACTGGTAGTGCAGTATCAGAAATCTAATGTATCTATTTATCTTATCAGATGAAGTTTCATTAACAATTCTTTGCCACTATTTACTTACATCTTATTTTTTGTTGCTTTTTATCACAATTAAACTCAGTCCAATTTCATTCCAGCAGTGAGTGAATAAATTATCATTGCAGATTGTAATAAAGAATACTTTCCGGGTATGAATCAAACTTCCAACCATGCTGGAGGAGAGCTTGATTGGTGCTGGGTCGACCTTTCCACCGAACTACAGGTATCCACAGCAAGCTCAAGTTCAAATCAGATTCAAACCCCCCCCCCAATCCCAATGTCTTCGCTATGTTTCTTGTCAACAAGTAGTTCTGTATCGGTAATCCAATTTATCTATTTTATTAGGTAAATTTTTACCAATTTTCGCGACTATTTACCATCATCTCTATTCTTGAAAACCATACTCAGACTGGGTCCCCTTCCGCAGTGAGTGAATAAATTACCTGTGCAGATTGTAATAAAGAATAAGTTCTTGGTGAGAAACCCACTCATAACACTGTATGCTGGAGTGTGACTAGATTGATGCCCAACTGCCCTCGCCACTGATCAACAGGGATCAGTTGCGAGTGCGAGTCCAAATCAAAAATTCAAACTTATCCCCTATCCTGATCTCTTCTTCATCATGTTTGTTATCGACTGCTAATTCAGTATCTATGATTATTTCTTTCTTTTCTTTAGATAAAGTATTGTATCAATGATTTTATACAACTATTTATTTTCATCCTAATGTTTGTTACTCTCTATTGTAACCTCTCTCTACTTCCATCCACTCAGACACTATGAAACTTTCTGTCTTACTCTCTCTCTCTTCCTACCCTCTTATCAAACAACTTAATTTTCTTTTCAACCCTCTTATTATCTAGGTTTCTATTCCACCTCACTCACCCCATTCCCTCTTTGTAAACTGACTTTAACTTCTCAACCTTTTCTCTTTCTATCCTCTCGCTAAACTATCTTACTTTTCCTCCTACCTTTCGTACCCTCTTATCAAACTGCATATCCCCTTTCTCTATCCTCTCTCTCGATCAGTTGTGTAAACCGCCTAACAACCTCTTCTCCCCTCTCTTTGCCCTTCCATGAAACTACCTAACCTAAGTTAGTAGTAAAAAAATATGTGTTTAAAAAAATTGTAATATTTCCTTCTATCCAACACATAGTAAAAATAAGTAATTCATTTTCATTAGATTAATTCCGACCTGATGCATATCTTGGGGTTGGTAGAGTATCCAATTCTGAATCATGCATACTTTAGGAGATCAAATTTCAACTCTATGGGTGTATTGGGTGTAGGGTATCTAATTCAAACTCCATACATAGTCTATCCCTTTTTAACGCTACCCATATCTCGAGATCATTTTTTACTGAACCCTGATCCTAACGCTGAGCTACAGAAACCAGTGGCAAAAAATCAAATACTCAAACTCATCCCCTATCATTATCTCTTCAGTGCTATGTTTCTTATTAAAAGGTAGTTCACAACTGGTTATTTATCTATTTATCTGTGTATTAATTTGTTTCATTAGATTGTAAATCATTAAACAAATATTGACACTGTTTACCTTCATCTCAATTTTGATTGCTTTTCATCACAACTATTTCTGTGGCATGCTTGTTCCAGTTGAGAATCTGACCCCCGAATAAATGAATTCCTTTACAGCAAGCCAGAAAAGCATCTTCCAGAAAACTGACAGGTTGAGAATGAGAATGAACATAGACGGAGAATATTCAAACCACTTTGCTAACTTGCCAATGATGCTTTCATGACGTCAAAAGCATCGGAAGAATTACGAAATACGTCGACTGATCTGAATAAGGAAAAAATAAGTTTAGAGATGAACAGAATAAAGACAAAAATAATGTTCAACAATAGTCATCGAAAAAGTCCTTTAGGATTGTGAGTAATGCGCCACAAAAAATGATTAATTGATTTATCTATGACAGGCAATTAAGTTAGGGAAAAACCGATCAGTTGGAAAACATTTGATATGGATAGAGACAGATTGAAGAGCACCTTGCCAATGTGCGTGACGTATACGATGAATGCATAATACTTACGGATGAAAAACATGGAAATAAACGAAATAAACTGAGAACCAATTTGGAATCACAGAGAAAGCCATGGCAGTGGCAACGCTAGGGATATTTCTTAGAGATAAGGGAAGATCAATTTGTATCGAATGGGGGACTACAGTGAAAGATATCATATCAATAATTAAACAATAAAAATGAAGTTTTACCCATTAATGACTTCTGGTGAATTAAAAAGGATTCATCTAATTTAATATGGAAAAAATATTGAATACATGATAATCATTATCAATAATAAAGCTGTCTATTGTGTGATATTTTAGATAAAATATGCGATATAGGAAAAAAATATTGATTGATTTCCATAAAAAATTATAGAATTTTTACGTGTCAATGTTTTTACATGAATTTTATTTTCATTAATTCAAGTTGTTCATAAAGCTATCAAATTATCCTTACGGTTACAAATTTAAATGAATGACTATGGTCCAGTAATGACCATTCAACCACTTTTGAAAGATTTAAAATGAGTAAAAAAAATATACGTGCGTCAGTTAAATTATGATCTGGTACCTGTAATTAAACGGAAACAACATGATAATTCTTTTTCCGAAAACGGGTCAAATGAAAGTACACCAAAAAAAAAAAACAAAAAAAAAACGGCCACAAAATAACCAAAGAATATTCAATTAAATCATATTCATGAAATATTGTCATTTGTTTCTGATCGAATGATGAGATAAAAAATCACAATATTTAGATGTTTTACTTCCTTTCTTCCCCCCCTTCTCTTCCCGTTTCTCTCTCTATTTTCATAAGTGTATATGTTTTTCTTTCTGGCAATTGTACTACTTCATTCAAGTTTTTTATTGGTGATCTCAGCCTTGCTGGGCAACTACATTTCAAACCGAAATGACCAACTATACCAGAATATCAAAGAATTAAAGATATCAAATAAAGTGGTCGTACGTTCGACCAAATGAAAAAAACTCATATCTATACTTATTACCGTGCGAGGTGCGATGCCATCAGAACAGTTAACTTTATTGTTTGAATTGCTCGTAAGTTGAAAAAATATTGGCGGAATCTAAATTTTCAATTGAAATATTTGAATAGATTTTTTTACAAATTTCGATCATTATTTTATTCGTAAAATGAAGCAAATCATTCTTTTCTACAAAAGTGTTTTATCTTTCCTTCTTTTCCTTTTTTCATCCTCTCTTCTTTTCCTATCATCACTCCTCCTTTCTTTCTTTCTTTCTCCCCGTTGCCGAAAAAGCTTCTTCGCTTCGTTTCGATCTTTTTTCCCTTCTTTCTTTCATTTTTTCTTCCCTCCTTCGTTTCTTTCTTTCTTCCCATTTTATAGAAACAAACGACAACGAACGCCAATGATGCAGCCAGCGTTTCTCTCTTCTCCTCCTTCCCCTCTCTACCCATATTTCTTTCAAATAATTCTTCTTCCTGTTTTCCTCTACTCATGCTGTATTAAAACCTGTATTCTATTCTTTTCTGTCTCTCTGTCTCTACGCGACAATCGATCTACAAAGGGTTCATAGATGGTCGCAGTTATATATATATATATATATATATATATATATATATATATATATATATATATATATATATATATATATATATATATATATATATATAGATAGATAGATAGATAGATAGATAGATACATAGATTTTGGCAGATCTTTTCATTTACACGTTTCATTGAATAATATTTACATTTTTTGCCGGTTCATTTTTTTGTGAGTTTTTCCTATTTTTGAAGGGTATTATTTATAGCTGGTTCAAAGGAATATATAAAATTTCCAAATTAATGGTGTATTTTTTTCTTGTACTTTAGACCATCACTGGTCTTTTTCTAAGATAGTTGGCTTTGAAGTAGCTGAGCTTTGTCAATTATAGCGTTTGTCCCAATTTTCAATATATATATATATATATATATATATATATATATATATATATATATATATATATATATGAGTTCATATACAAGGCTGCATCAGCAATTTCGCAGCCTGCCCTGTAGTTATCAGCTGAATTTCCATCTAAAACTTTAACAATATAATTTTGGATCAAGATTAATATTCCCACCGAATTAAGTACATTGATAATCAATGGGATTAAATTGAAAAAGGAATGTTTTCTTTGATAGATAAATGCGTTTTGATCATAAGGCTGCGGACTTATTGATGAAATCACGTATATGTCTATGTGTGCAGGGGGATGTCTGTCACCAGTATTTATTTCCTCTTACTTCTGCTGCCATTTATCGCAACTCACAGGAAGTTACTCTACAGCCGTTAAGTGAGCAATAGAGATTAAAAATAGAAAATAAGCCTGCGATATCATAGGGATAAGAAAATTAGCCGGCGATATTTGAATTCACATTTCCCATCCTTGGGAGCCTATGTTACCGTGACAACACGGTAGGACACAAGCGCTTCACAAGTAGATGTCGTTCAAATTAGTTAGATAGCTGTAACCTTTTCTACGAATACCAGCACGCTACCATGTTGTTGTTTTATTTATACTAGTAGTATTAGATTATATAGCCTATTAAATTTCTTAGATGAAGTGTTGTCTTTAGTATGAATTATTTACTAGTATTTCTCTCATCTTATTTTGTTGCCAAAAAGCAAGAGAGAACAAAATGGCGTTCCATGTGTTAAAGAAAAGTAAAATACCAATAATTATTTTCTTTATCGCTTTAAGATGGCTCCCATATTTTCAGGGCAACTTCTCCAACACTCTTAACACGTCAGCGTCATAATCATGAGAAATTTCTATTAATAACGATATATCAAGTTGTAATAAAAAATGTATGTTCAGTTAAATTAGGCGTGGAAACGTAACATGTGCGGTGCATTGACCCCCATGTGGCTAAGAGTAAGAGAGGATGGTTGGTAGTTATGAGACAAAGCAAGGCGGGAAATCAAAGATGCTTTGAACAAAAGGGGGAAAAAAGACAAATAAATAGCAAAATAAGGAAAAAAGTGAGAAAAATAAAACATGTTGATAAAGAAAAATGTAACAATAAGAAAAAGAAAAAGAATGAAGTAGAGAAAGAGAAAAATACTGCTAAGAAGAGTAAAGGCGAGCACAAAAAAATACGAGAAGAAGAAGAAGGAGGAAGAAGAGACGAAGAAGAAGAAGAAGAAGAAGAAGAAGAAGAAGAAGAAGAAGAAGAAGAAGAAGAAGAAGAAGAAGAAACATTATATGTTGGTATTAACAAAGTCAAGTACTTCGCTTATTCTATAATCTACAACGGACAGCGTGAAATCAGCAGGATTTTTGACACGGTTTCATGAACAGCGGTATTTCTCTCGCTCTTCACTTTTTGCACCATCTATGTTTTACTCTTTGGAAAAGAATGCCTACAGTGTGTGCATGTCGTGGCTTACTTGCTAAAGACGTTGTTTCCTTCGAAGACGGGCTTGTTACAAATATTGGAGACAACGATCCAAAACTTTAACCGTGCCATTCAGTTTCAATCAGTTTGAAATTCTAAAGAACTTGGAAAATGGCAATTTCTCAAGAATGAAATATAAACAATTTTGGGCATAATTTGCTTACATGATTATTAGTGTGTCACTTTTTGTTTTGATACTTTTCATCATGAATTAGGTTTTAAATTCACCTTTCATCGAGTAAGCTAACTGGGATTCAAATGAACACGTCTATGCTCTTTATTTCATTTAAAGATTAATGTTAGATCATTAATAGACTCAATCAGAAAGTATTTATGTGTCCTGTGGTTTAAATAAAGATTCAAAATAAGAATCACACTAAGATGGCAAGCTTTAGGTAGAGTAAGCTCCACCTTTAAGAACAAGAAAATCTAATTAGTTTAAAAAAAGGGTCTACAACCAATGCATCCTCCCGATGGTCACCTATGGAGCTGAAACATGGAACCTAACAGAACGACTGAGCCTCAAACTGAGAGCAATGCAGGGTGCAAATGAGAAAATCACACTCAGTATCAAATGGAGTGATCTCAAAACATCGGAGTATATAAGAAAAAACAAAACAGTCTGGGATATCATAGAATCCTTTTAAAAAATCAAATGGCAACGGGCTGCAAGAATGGCAGACAACCGATGGACATCACGACTCATGGCTCGGATTACCAGGGATCATATACGAAATTGCAGCTGACAAAATATAAGATGGTGGGACGAAATAAACAAGCTCAGAAAGTATTGGGTCTGCAACACCCATGATAGCCTCTTATCAGCTTTGTGCTGGCTGCTCCAAATTAATGGCATTTGCTATTCATCTTGATTCTTCCGATAATCGACATTTTGCACCTCCTTGATACCAATGTAAAATTAGCACCTTTGGTTTTTATCTATAAGCTAAAATAAACTTTTATATAATGAATAATATAAGTCAGCTAAAATATGATTTTGAATTGTGTTATCATTCTCGATTACCGATAATAAATTTGCTCAAAAATTTCTACGCAGTTTATCCTCCGTGTGCGTGTGTGTGTATTTGCGTTCACACAGCTTGGTACATTTGATTTGATATGCATACATCACACAGAATACAAATGAATAGACTGTATGCATTGTTTTTAATTCTACATTAAATCGAGTGCTTCACAGTCAAATCTTAGAACATTAAATCAATCTTTGACGCTCTAAAAGCAAAATAAGCAGGTCAGATGGAATTTTACACATGGCGTATAGATGCATGTATGTATATTTTACGTGCTCTGGGATCTCTAGTCGGTACAAATGTTAAAGTCTTCGATGATAAAGTAGATCCTTAAGAAATAGGCGAATGGGAGAACAATCGCAAGAAGTAGAGAGAAAATTTCCACGTTCGCTGTTAATGGACTGCAGGTGCCGGGCACCTGGTTTTGACTAGTTGAGATTCCAGCAGAGCTACGAAACACTGGTATGCGAAAAGGTTCGCAATGGTATGTGCGCTGGTTGTCGTACACAACGGAACGACGCATTACATATAAAGATAGATAGATGAATATCTAAATGCTAGATAACCTTGCAGATAACATAGTTATTTTTTGTGTTATGTATTTGCCTATTTATAAATGCTTCTAAATAGTGAAAGCGCTTCTCCATGGATTTGTATTTTGTCGTATCTTCTGTGAGAAATCATGCCATTTCATGCATGTGTGCGTACACACATATAGGTACGTATATGTATGTTTATGGAGACATATAAACAGATAACATATGTATATTTGTAGTTGTAAAGAATCCCTATCTCTTTCTTTCAACATGTTGACAGGCACAGTAACGCATGCAACGATAAAAATATACGAATATATGTAAGAATATATATATATATATATATATATATATATATATATATATATTTACATATCGGGTTATATGTGTGTGGTATACAAATTAGGGCACACACATATAGAGATAGATTTATAAATGTGTTTTTAGAATTCGCGATTTCAGTGTCGCGACTTTCAATGTTTTTCTTTCTTTGGGAGCCGAATGTTGCCGATTCAGATGTTGCTTTTTTCGAATTAAATTTCATTGAATATGGATTGATTCCCAGATATAAAGAATGAAAAAGAATTCAAATAAGCAGTCCTTGAGGTATGTCTGTATGTTTCATATTGTACGTCACAATATTACACTTACAAGCTGAAATTTGGCGTATAAGTACATCTTCCCACAGAAAAATTCGTGTGCTGTATGGGATTGACCAGAGGTCATTTCTAGCCTATTATTTCTTATGAAGTATGAAAATGTTTTTGGCTTTGCAAATTGTAGGGTGGATAAGGTCATATTGTGCTAATTCTCAAGACCTTTGGAGGTCTCTAGATGTCAATTTTAGATATGGAAGCCTTCTCTCAGCACTATTGAAATCAAACAATTACATTTTTGTAGGTAAATTGATATGTAGGGTTCATTTGGATAGAAACATATGATAGGGTAGGTAGTGCTGACCTTCAAAGTCATTGAGGGACATCAGAAGTCAATTTGGAATCAAAATAGCATTGTGCAGCCATATAGCACCCCCCAAAATAGCTTGTTTGATATAAATGGTAATTAGTATTAACCTGACCATAAAAATATCACGCAAGTATACAAAAAGCGCTCCGAAATACATAACACGAAAAAAAAAAAAAAACAAAACAAAAAATAATCACAAGTCTTCATAATACCAAATGACTACAAATATAACTTGGAAAAAAATCAACATACAGACTAATCAACCCCAAAAAAATGAAATAGGAAAAAATTAGCGAAACAATACTTGAAGAAATTAACTCCACTCTGAGAATCATCTTGGAGCTGAACCAATGGAAAAAAGTCAGCACAAAATCAGCGATTGGTTGGTTCTGCAACATTAAAGATAAACATGCACATTCATTCGACTGGACATTAAAGACTCCTATCCATCATTAACAAAAGAAAACTATACTAGACAGAACCATCTCTGTAGCAAAGAGACACATTCAAACCACCTAGGATCAGTTGAGAATAATCAAACTGCCGAAAATCAACCCTGTTTGACAAGGACATTGGGTAAAAAGAGACATGAATGGAAACTTTGACGTTACAATGGAAAGCTTTGATGCAGCAGAAATATAAGAGATGATGGGAATATACATATTAGCAATTACAGGCATTTTATCAAATAATAACACTGGTAATAATGATAACAATACTTATATGAGAATCTAATTTAACATTAATGATGTTAACTATTTTGATTTTACTCTATTTATAACTTTACTTATATTTTCATTCATACTCATACGAATTATCCAAAGCATAACCACTTCATCCGATATAACATAACATAACCATATAAGCAACTACCCCCCAAAAGCTGAAGCTGAGATTACAGTCAACAAAAATCCTCGTCCATCATCCAACCCATCCGGAACCCATGCAGCACCGTTTGGACCAAATATCACCCATTGGCCATTAAGACACCTACACATGGAAACAGAATATTAAGAAAATGATCTTTAAAAATGAGAGGAAAGATACCCCATAAAAACAACATCTTCGTTGTATATGAAGGCAGGGTGCAAAACAAAACTGGTCAGTGACGACGCCATTTATCTCTCTATTTCTCTCTATATATATTCTCTCACTTCAACACCATGCGCTGAAGAAAGTAAGATCTGTCAAAAGAAACTATAGTCCTCTAATGAATCAAACAAAGAATAAAATGAAAAAAATATAACGAATTCTTGTAAACATCTGTGTATGTGTTTGCTTATGGCGTGTGTCTGCCCGCTGTCGCATCACATACTCACAGTTAAAGTATAAAATAACAAAATACATAAGTAAGCCAAGCATCGACGCACCTGTCAGTAAAAACTGCTATTACGTATCTATTAGCATCTCTCAGTGCCGATAAACACAGATTCTTTTTGGTTAAACTTTCAGAAGTATTTGCTGACATCTAAAATAGAAAGCTAAATACAATTAGGATATATTGCCAACGCATTTAGCATTAACTTTCTTCGGAGATTTAAAGGTTTTTCCATTATCAACTTCAGAAATCTCCGACTTCTTCCTTTTTTTTTGTTTTCACTTTATTTGTCTGTATAGCTTTCCATCTATCCATCTATTTATCTATAAATTACTCTTCACCTCTCACTAATATATATGCATTCACTTATATATATATATATGTGTGTGTGTGTGTGTGTGTGTGTGTTACTGGCCCCATGTGACCAGACAGCTCTATGCAGGAGATGAATGTTTCTCTGCAACGCATCTCCGAGAAAGTCTGGCTTACACACAAACACACACACACACACACACACACACACATATACATATATATATATATATATATATATATATATATATGTACATACATATATGTATATAGATATACATCTCTCTATATATACATACATGTACATAAAAATGACGATTGGAGGATGAAGACGAAAACTGAAGAGATAGGTGTTACAGCAATTTAAAAAAAAATATTCTATGGGAGTATTTCGATGCATTTCGACGGGGACAGCCATCTTTTTCAGGAAAAAATTGTTTTGGCGGCTCACAGAGTAAACATGCAGTTTACATGATCGATGCTGAAGAGGAGAATGTCAATATTCCTGTGTTTGGTTGTTTGGTAGGAGCGTGAGGGGATGTGTTCGTATCGGTATAAATGAGGGTGATGTTTGGTTTGAAATGAGATGGGTCTATGAGAGGCAGTTTCAGGGGGTTATATTTCCTGTCTTTGAGAGTGTTTGGCTTGTCTAAGATAAGAAAGGCAGTGATGGGCTAGAATGGTGTTTTCTTAGGGAAAGGTTGATCTTGATATTTATATCATAAGATAGAGAGGTGGTGTCTATCATTTAGTGGATCGTTGTTGGCAAATGTTGGACAGGGTTAAAGTAGGTGTATTGTTTTTATTTAGTCTTTTTGGTTGATGGTTGGTAAGACTTCTTTGCCTTTTCTTTAAGGGTGGTGTATGCGTACTTGTACCGTTTTTCGAGACTGACTGTCGTTTTTTAGACAATATTTTGTATGTTGATGTTGTAGTGTATTGTGTCTATGTGGTTCTGTTTTAGAATCAGAGTAATTAATTGGTTTGCAATCTGGAAGTGACCATACCTTTGAGCTGCTGTATTACATGGGGATATAAGGGCTGCTTCAATGCATCTGCATGTGGAGGAGCTGTGGATTTTCCTGATGAGATGGACTTGGTAAAAGTTGGAGTTGTGGTTCTGTATGTTTCTGTGTTCGACCAGGGCATTTTCCTTTTTATCCAATCTGAAAAGATGCTACATCGCTATATTGATGACGCCTTAATAATATACCTCCATCACAGAGATTTAGTAGCTAGACTGAACACTAGAAACATCTATTGAGTTCACACCGGAAAAAGAGTCCAATCCTGGGGTAAGTTTATGTCCAACGATAGACGTTAAAAAGCTATTGATACCGCTGCTGATGTGTTTAAACACAAATATATGTTAATCGTGAACATATATGCAATACTTATCCTGAACATACAGAATGGTGGTTTGTAGTATGCCTTTTCCGGAAGATATTAAATCTTTTTTTCGTAAGTGGTTTTGTTCCTTTTTGGGGCAAGATTTATCTAAACCTTGTCATACTGTGGTTAGTCTAATAAATACATTTTCAAGCCGAAATGTAAATATGCACTGGCCTTCTCTCTTTCATGCATACACATGCCCTCTCCTTCATACACACGAAAATAAACTAAAATTGCTGATTGATTTACCTTTTCTAATAGTAGCGGTTTAGAAGTACGGAATAACGCTTTACAAACAATGTTTTGTAGGATCACAACTCAATGATTGAACACATCAAAAAACAGAGATATTGTGTGATGAGTGCAATGTGAATGTGTCCTCCTAATAGTCACCTATGCAGTTGAAACATTATATTTAACCAAAAGTCTATCTTTCAAACTAAGAACCATGCAACATGCACCAAAAAGGATCAAGTTGAACATCACATTTAGAGACCTCGACAGTTCTACTGTGTATAAGAGAAAAACATGAGTCGGCAAAATGATAGAATCCATTTAAAGAAATGAAATAGCAACGGGCAGGCCGTGATGCAAGAATGTCAGACATCCGCTGAACATCACGATCTACAACGTGGATTCTAAGAGATCATATGCAATTTGTAGTTTGGCGAATCTTGAGAAAAGTCTGTTCAACGACAGACGTTAAAAGACTGGTGGTGAACGGAAATGCAAATAGGCTGCTTTTTATGAGTCACCGAATATTATTGTTGACAAACGCAAAGTAATCTAATAGCGTTGTTATAATTTTGACTCATTCTGAGAGAGAGAGAGAGAAAGAGAGAGAGAAAGAGAGAAAGAGAGAGATAGATGGGGCATATCTGAGATCACTTTTCAGTTATTCTCATTCATGATTCATGCGTATGCGTTACATCGTTTCCAGACCTTTTTCACAATGACATTGCTATACCGTTGGCACCAGCAGACCAGGTGTCTCCACCCAGTGTAAAATTATTATACGCTAGATTTAGAGTGATTGAAAGACAAAGAGGATTCCCCAGAACAAAAATCAAATGGATGAAGAAAATCAGCTCAAAATGGAAAGTTAGGAATAAAACAAAATAAAAATGCACATACACATACGCACATGCAAGCTATATATATATATATATATATATATATATATATATTACACATTAAAACGATGCATTACGATTGGCTAGAATTTGGAATGAATAGAGACATACTGAAGAGCATCTTAAGAATTTGTTGGAAGCATATAAAGTATACAATGAATGCATGATACCAGCTATGATTTACGGATGCGAAACTTGGAAATTAAGAAAACGAACTTAAAACTAACCAACAATCACACAGAGAGCCACGGAAACGACAATGCTGAGGAAGACTCCAAGAAATGGAAAAAGATCAAATGAATCCGGATGGATAAGGGGGAAAGATATACAAATAATTAAACAACACAAATGGAGATCTACTGGACACTTAGCAAGAAGGAATGACAACAGATGGAGTAAGAGGTTAATAGATTTGTCCCCAATGGTCTGGGAATACAGTACGAAAAGACCAAACACAAGATGGAGGGTTGAGATGAAAAGGTGTGCCGCAACGACATGGCAAAGATTAGCGCAATCAAGAAAGTTATACAAAAAATATGTATTTATGTGACCTGTGACATAGTTGATGGGGAAAGTAGTTTATTGAGTGAGTGAATAGGCGGAGATACGTATCAAGTCTCCGCTCACCCATCCACTTAATAACCTCCTCATTTCTCTACAACGCCAAGTTAGGCGAAACGTTGAAAAGAAGAATAATTTGTACAGCAGGCCTTCTGATATTATCATTTCGCTCTCACATTCATACGTACATAAGTGCGGGTATTATACGTCTGATTGCAACCACATTCTTCTTTGCTTTTCTGCTTTGAATTTTAGTGCGAGCAGCAAAATAAGATTAGAATAAGTTGAAGTGTAAGTCATGAAGTCAACTGCATAATATATAGAATAGTAAAAGCTGAACATTTCGAATTTTAGTCGAGAACTAATATATTCTGTCCTACTAATACCTCTTACAGTCACAAAGAGAATTTAGAATTGTTCTAAAATTATCGTTCTATCATCTGTTGAAGATGACTGGTAGGCGTTCAAAGATTACTCTCTGTAAATACTGCACGTTCACTCATGAAAGAGTCAAGAACTTCTTTTTGTAATTATGAAAAGTTCATAAGATATAGGAAATTGTTATCAGTATTATTTAACTAGAACATATTCTTAAATGAAAGATTAATGAAATAAAAGTCTGCTGCGTCTCGTTACATTTAAGTTCAATTAATTCAATTATTGATGCGTTGTGAATTTTAAATGTATTACGCTTTTCTCTTGCTTGAAAATAAACGTTCTTCGTTAGATTTTGTATTTACTAGACTAATTATAGCGATACGTTAGTTTGGTAGTGAACGTTTTTCCTCAGGCTTCCTGCTTTGTTCAATTTATAAAAAAAGAGCTTCGGAAGCTATGCACAATCGACAAAAAATAAGACCGTTTGTTTTGGAACCACTGTTCTAACTTTTTTGTAAATGTATAGGAATTAGATTGAAGTTAATTTACTCTAATCATTCTGAGAACTCTTTTGAAACAGGCAGTACTGAGTAGACTTAGTGGGTGGTAATACATTATTCCTTATTATGTTGTAAAAAAATTCAAAGTAGAAGAAAATAGGAAATAACGGATAATATAAAAAGACAACAACAGTAAAACAAATCATAGTTAAGTCAATTACCAATCGGAATTAGTCTGCCCTGTAGGAAGGCACTTGAGCAAGTTTCGACGGACAACCGAGCAAATGTTAAACGATTATCTCCCTTCTCGCATTCCTAGAATCCTACATTTGCAAGTGTGTGACTGACAAGTTGATCTACGTCGTTCGTCACGTTATTCGAAACTGTCCACGGGAAAGTAAAGGGACATAAATTCGCACCCAAGAACGAACTTGAAGAGTTTTCTCACAGACCATTGAATAAATTCGTCTGTAGGCACCAGCGCCGAACGTCTTCCCAAGAATTTGCCACAAACGATACGTAACAAACATAGGGCCGTACTTCTTTTAAAACCTGCCATCAATAATATATATATTTCATTCACTGCGAGTTAAATTGAGTTTTATTGCCAATAAATCCATGACACATGATCGACTACCATCTCGAAAGTTCTGGAAGTTACTGAGAAAAACTAAGTCAAATCTTGGTCGCTATTTTTTTTCTTCGTTTTTGATGCACATGACAGACTTCGTGATTTTTGACATTCCGTTTTGGTGAAGACTTGCACCGAAAAACCACATTAGACAAGAGAAAGGAAAACATTTTTTAACATCGAGCTAATTAGGACATATCTTGAGATGTCCAATCAGTGTACAGATCAGATTCAACCAAGATAAATAAGAAATGGCAAAATGAAAGGACAAGCATTTTCTACACTGATATTGGAATTTTCATTTTGTTGAGGAATCTATTTTAAGAAAGAACTATTTATCTTTTCAAATGTTCTCTCATCAAGTTATTTGGTAGGAGAAAAGTAGTAGAATATAGTATTCAGATAAAAAAACAACAATTTTAAAGTTCACCGACGCCATATATTTTTTATCCTATAACCGTTATCTCTTCTTTTTACATCAAACTTCTACAAATTTGAGAATTCTATATAACGCCATAAACTCAATAGTAAATGCATTTATAATTCTTGGTAGAATTCAGTGTTTGTCTCACAATTTTTCTTGATATTTTTTATATTGTTCACCTATTCTTTTTATTCAGATTTATGAAGTGTTCATTACAACTGAAACACAATTTAAAGCTACAGTATTCTTTGATAGAAAAAAGACCCGAAAAATAATTTCTTACCTTAAAATGAACTTATAAAGTAAAAGTAACGATAGAAATGAATTTTTCATGGCAAAAAGCATATAAAGAACGATATTAAGAATTTAGGACAACCTTCATTAGAGACATGTGTTTGGCGTTTTTCGCTGGTAGCCACACTGGATTTTGCATGCACTGGTCACCACAGGTCGACACAAATATGCTTGCAATTATTCTTTGAAAATTTTATATCCATACCTACCATCATAGCAAATTGCAAAAATCAGGCGCCAAATGCACAATTGTCACAAAATGTGATATATTCCTATTCCGTGAATATAGATGCTATAGATGTATTTACGTTGTCTATCATGTTTAGCAAAGTGATATAACAGATTATTACAAGTGACTTCAATATTCACTTAGTGACCCATTCGTGTAGCTTTGTACTGAGACTAAGTTTAGTAAATAATGATAGGTTTTTTCTCGAGCACCCCCCCCAAATTATTTCCCTCTTTTTATTCGCAATATAGTTTTAAATATTCTTTTATTTTGAATAAAGCAGGCTTAACTTTGTCGGTGAAATTTAAGTACACAGAATGTGTTTATACCATGTGGGTATCACTGGTTCCAAAATTACGAGCCTGATAACTAAATAAAATTACTTATGGAATCGGGTTGCTTTTGCTACAAGTGCTTGTAATTCACTTTCCGACTCCGGTTGATACAGACCTGGTATGAGCTCGCTTAAACACCGAGAAAGTAACCCGTATTCATACTTTTTTTCAGTTTGCTAAGGAGAGATAAGCATCAAAGATCCAACATTTACTGGACATGCTGACAGTCTTTCCTTTATATCTGCAACAACTGTAATCCTTCAAAGTCAGGTATGGGCAGGACGGGGTCATTTACCTTCACGTATAAACGGCTAAATGTTAAAACATGACTTACCAATAGTTTTGTTCTTAAGTCCCATCATCATTACACTGAATACCTAAACCAGTAGATATTAACCAGGGTGGAGCATATTCCTACGGAGAGTGAGTAATTTAAAAAGGGAATGCGAGTCCAAAAAAAAAAAAGAAGAATTTATCTCATTATTTTGGTAATTCTCTTAACAAGTATTTGCATAATATCATAATTAAGATAATGTATTGAAAACTATTTACCCCACATATTTGCAACTAATCAAATGGTCGAAAATTCGAGGGGTGCGTGTACGCAAGATCCAACCACCAAAGTGGAGCATAGTGGTAAAAGGCTTGAGAACCACCGATCTAAACTTTGCTCGGAATAATACACATGAGCCTCTCGCAGGTTACCTCTCGTTCCGTAATCAACAAGATGCATAAAAAAGGGGATTAAATCATCAGCTTTAAATCGACGTTTTAAAAAAAAACCAATACGGTTCCGCTAATTCAATAATGGCGCCTCCTAGGCTCTAGAATCTTTGGTAATAGCTCAAACGATAACTCTACATTTCTCTAGGCGAGTACCGCGTGTCCTTCCGGGCTAATTAATTCTAGCGTCTACAGCCCGAACCCATTTGAAATCTCTGTCATCCTTCATTTCATTGGCTTACAAACATCTTACATGCCGCTGGATTGAAGTTGTATCAAGAGGTGAGTGATCTTTGAGAGTTCCTTTCCGCCAGAGGAAGTAGTACCATGTTTTTGTGATTTTATTTTTGATGTTGTTCATATTTGTTTTGTTATTTCAGCTCTTTTGGGTAGGATTCACGCCCAATTAATAAAAAAAATATATCGGAAGAGAAAGACTGGATTCTTCTAAATGCTTTGCTTTCTTCTCCCTATATGAGAGGCTGATAACATCACTTGTATTTTGCGCCTGACTTGTTGACTGGATATCTTTAATGAGTCGCTTTCACTCCCATGGCTGGTTCTGATTATTCGATGCCATTTTGTTATGTGTATGCGCACACATCCTCATTTGTATACATACATACGCAGCCACTCACACATGCACTTGTCAGCTATCGTGCACATAAATACAGGTGCAAGGATACACACATATCAAAGCACAGACACATATAACCAGGCATAAAACATTACTCATACATATGATTGTATAAACACATGATAAAAGGACGACCCGTTGCTTACACATACAAAGATGCACATAACTGCACATACCATAACATTTTCTGGAACATGTATGATCCTCTCATACACGCATACATTACTGCTTTTACAAGCATACGTATCCATTTATATGTTGTAGAATGGGCATATTGGAAATGTGTCCATAAAGAAACTTAACTTTTGAAATAGCGAGCCTATTAGGCATTTCAACGCGCTTGTGACTGAAATATGTAGCAGTTACTTTGAACTTCTGCGTAAAAAAATTGCATCAAACTACGTTGGTTATTTTTTTTAACTACACGTACCAGAATGAGTGTGTGTGTAGAGTGCATAGTTTTTTTTTCTTTTTTTCAATGATTTTGAAGAGCAATATATTTGTGTGAAATTCTGTATCAAATTGGGGATTTTTTTTCTAATGTTGTATCAGGCCTAAGGGGACGATTGTCTTGGCTTTACGTTATGACACGCGTGGCATCAGTGTTTTAAATTGGGAAAAACATTCACCAAAACGATGTCAAATCTGGACAGCATTCCATGTCAACGGACGATGATAACATTAAGGAAGCGTGTGCTTTGATCTGTGTAAATCATTGCTTGGGTCTACATGGAGTTTCCGAAGGAGTAGCAATCTGTAAAAAATCAGGCAACGTGATTTTGAAAGAAAAAAAAAGCTGATGATGCCTCGTATTTTCGCAAAAGTTTTGGCGAATCACGAGACAAATCCTGTCTCAAGTAGTCTTACTTACCGAATTTGGCCCTGTCGACTCTCTTTGTTTCAAAGCTCAAACCTTCCATGAAAAGCCACTGATTTCAGATGATAGAAGTGTTAGAAGAGAATGCACTACTGTAAGACCTCAAAACTATCCCTCAATCCGACTTCCAGAACTGGAGAAAGATGCTGGAAACAGTGTATCGACGGTGGAGGGTACTATTTCAGTGGGGACAGAGCTCATAAGTAAGTGAAGCAATAAATTTGTTCTTGAAAAAGTTTGATCTCTTTTTGGACACTCATCGTGAATTAGTATGCAGATACGCATTAACCCACATTAATGAATGACTGTACGTAATCATGCACACATATACATAGACAATATGGGTTCGAAACACGCATAGCAATTTAATTAAAAAAAAAACTAGTTACTAGAGAAGTCAGACAGAAAAATGTATTCTTCTTAAGATTATAACCGCAGCGTTCCAAGTGAAATTCGATGGCCAAATTTTTGAGTCAACTCATATTTGATCTTAAGTGTTGGAGTTTACTATTTTTTACACGGACATAAACCGTCCCTTTCAAGGTCATGGCTTTATGGATTTCTCAGTTTTGAAAAACTGAGTGTCAACACCATCAACTGTTTTACAGCTGATAAGTCTACAGAACTACGAACTGATAAGGAATATTAGGATAATCCACAAGTGATCCTATTATATAAACATGTCAAGATGAAAATATTGTGGACGGGGCATTTAATCTTGAAGTGAGAAAAAATCTCTATTCGTCGCTAAAACATTAGGATTTCACTTCTAAATAGTCAACGTACTAATTCATCAAGTTAACCCCTGCATGGATTATATCGATTATTCTGGAGAGAATTTTCCTAATGTATGGGGATCTTACCTACAACCCTTTTTCAGTACAAAAATAAGATGCTTGGTGTAAATTCTCGCTTCCTTACGTTCTGAGCGATAAACCTAAATATTTATTCATATCATCCGTTTGGTAGGGCCTCTTTTTTATAGAGTCAACAACTACATGGTAATTTAGTGAACCTGTGGGTTCATTCGTTTTTTTTTTTCGTTTATTGGAGTTTGCTACGATTGAAAGACTATTTTCCTCATCATTAGCGAAATGCTAATATATCATACTTAATATCAATTGTGCACTTAGTGCTAGATTTTTGCAATTTGCCATGATGTTCGGTATGATCATAGCATTTTAAAAAAAACACTGCAAGGAAGATGGTGTAGAACCATCAATAAACAAAGTCTCGATGGATTCATTCACTGTTTTGAATTGCTCAGGATTCGGAATAAAATACGTTATGCATTGCGATTCCTGTACTGGTTATGCATTGTCTTTTTATTAAAAAAATATTATGTATATGTAGGGAAATAAACCCAATTTGAACCTGAATTTGCTAACCTTGAAAATGTTTCCTCAAGTTTTGTGATGTCCCCCATGAAACCATTGCGGCAAATAGAAATGTATGACACCGTCAGAGGGAATATAAAAAAATATATGCCTTCCCAATAAGTCCATGAAAAGTGGTATCACAACAGCATTTGATGAAAGTGAAACAATTGCTGTTCGCCGGATAAAAAGATTTTTTACTCCTTTCCACTATTCACAATGCAGAACAAGAAGAATTGAACAACCTCCACGGAGAAAAAAATGAAAGTCGTTTGTGCGTACAACTTTTCAATGGGAGGAGTAGATATGGCAGGCCAGCATTTACCAAATTATCCTTATAAATGAACTAGGAAATATTACAGAGAACATTTGTTCATCCGTTTCACATGGCTCTATGGAATTCTCACCTCATTCTCGACCTATTGGTAGATAAAACTCTAACTACTGCCGTATACAATGAAAATAATCAGTACTGCAAAATTCCATCCTGAGCTTCAAGCCACAAAGTCTGAAAGAACCGCATTCTTTCTGCCATTATGCCTACCACCACCACAATCATCATCATCACCATTTGAAGCAGCAGCCTCTTAGCGTCCGTCATAGGGCATAGACCTCCCCCGAAATTCGCCAGATCTCTCTATAGTGTGCCAGTATTTTCTAAACTTGTTTAGTTCGTCACGCCATCTCATTTTCTGTCGGCTACAGTTTCTTATATGATCTCTTGGGATCCATATTGTGAGTCTTGATGTTCGGCGGTCGTCCGACATTGTTTCATAATCGACATTCTCCATCGAACTTTCTCTTTCTGCGAAGAAAAGAAACCCCAAAAGAAGGTGCGCTGTTTGTGCTTTGAAGCGTGATCAGCATGGGGAAAATCATAAAGGAAATTCGGCACAAGAGGGAGTACTGCAAGGAAACGTGTGCATTACCCTACACCCAGTAATATATAACATTTTGTCTAATCAATTTTCTCAGCAAATATCCCATAAATAAAGTAACTATTTCAATTTTGTTATTTTTTTTCTTTCTATTAACTCAGTATAGTAAAGCTGTTCAAAAAAAAAAAATATTAGCCAACTTTTTGAACATATATCTTTTTTATCTACTATAAACGAAATATCCTGAGGGTGTTATTTTCTGCATGCTTTCTCGTCATTACATTCACCAAATGATTAAAATATATTTTCCAGCATGGATGTCTTATATACTTGAATTAGAAAAAAATAGTTCCTAATTGAAACTACTCCGAAAAAAAAAAAATAATAATAAAATCCTTGGAAAGACTAATTTTATTTTAGCAACATCTACCTAGGACAACGAATCTCCATGAGACCCTCAAAAGAAGAAGAAATCAAGCGAAGAATCACACTAGGATGGCAAGCCTTTGACAGAGCTAGCTCAACCTTCAAAAATAATAAGATCCCATTAATTCTAAAGAGAAGAGTGTATAACCAAAGCATCCTCCCAATAGTCACTTATGGAGCTGAAACATGGAACCTAACCAAGAGACAGACCCGTAAATTGAGAACCATGCAACGTGCACATAAAAGAATAATGCTGGGCCTCACATGGAGAGACCACAAAACAGCACAGTACATCCGGGAAAAGACAAGAGTTAGAGACATCATAGAATCCATAAAAAATCTTAAATGGCGGTGGGCTGGCCATGTTGCGAGAATGGCAGACAATCGATGGACATCACGACTCACAACATGGATTCCCCGAGACCACATGCACAACCGAGGCCGGCAAAATGTTAGATGGAGAGACGAGCTAGACAAGTTCAGGAAGTACTGGCTCCGTGACGCCCATGATAGAGAAATGTGGCAAATCCTGGGGAAGGTCTATGTCCAACGACGGACGCTAAAAGACTGATGATGATGATGATGATGATGATGATGATGATGATGATGATGAAATTATTTTTGAGTGATCTTACTGACTTATAAATAAGATCAATTGAATAACCTGTCTTCGCCATGCAACACCTTCATAGAAAATGACATTCCGATAAGAACTTGATTAAAACGATTATTATTTAATGAAATTTGCGACAGACACATTCTCAGAAAATCCACTGGGAATCTATCTCACAGCGTGACAGGCCGACAATGAACACATAGTCATTAGTATCAATCTTTTTACTGGAAAATGACATTTCGACGTTGTTTGATTCATTCCCGTTACAATGAACAGTGATTTGAAATTGGAAATAACAATTCTTGTTCAGATGTTTCTTCCTTCTCACCATTTAATCTATTCCTTATGATTTCACTTTCTACAAACTAAAATGGTTGATATTAGACAATATACTATACACATACACACGGGCAAGTACTCCCGAATACACCGGTCAATCCAACAGTTCTATTATACATACACGATGCTCACACAAACGTACATTCAAAGCCTCTATTAGCGAAGGATAAATTCACTCAGTGTATTGATATACACTTCCCTTAACCTTTCCAGATCGTATCGTCTCACCCTTTCCACTCCAACTTTGTTTCTCTAACATAAAATATGAGCTCAACAAGGTGTTACTTGACATATGTACAGTTCTAACCCCGATGAAATCCGGAACAAAACTGTTTATAAAACAAACATGTTTTGATATTTCGGATTTTGAACTGGCAGGAGATACTCTCTGAAAAGGAAACAACGAAGAGTTAGTACATTCAAACGATACGAGCTGAGTACTCCAGTTTCCGGAATAGCTCACATTGTACCATTTACGTATATCCGGCTTTTGTAGGTTTATTCCGGTTTTCTGAATCAGTTATGTCGACAGTTGATGCTGCGGTATTTTTATTATAAGTTGGAGTTTAAAGATACTGTAAATGGACTGAGAGAGGCGATAAAGGTCGGGTTTAATCAAAAAGAGAGCCCGCTATCGTTGAAGATGAGAAAGATAAACAAAACGTGGAGAGTGTATCAGAGTTGGGGAATAAAGTCAGTTCGAAAAGAAACAGAAAATGAAGAAACATATGAATCTGATCAGATGTAAGTGTGTTTTCAAACATAGATCTCCCTGGACCCGTTTGCAAGGCCTGATAGCCACGTGTTCTCCTCCGGCACTCATGCTCAGTGCTCTGCAATATTGCACATATCTATCTATCTATATCGCTTGTTGTTAGGTTACATCGAACGCACCAGATGTGTAATAACTGAAGTTAAGCACAAATGTGTCTGCTTGAGGCTGCTTGATTCTAAAATATAAATATATACGCACACGAACACACGTATATATATATATATATATATATATATATATATATATATATATATATATATATATAATAATAATAATAATATATATATATATATATATATATATATATATATATATATATATATAATATATATATATATATATATATATATATATATATATGTAACAAAAATAAACCGTGAGTTGCTGGTTTTGCGCTCGATATTTTTTTTTCAATAAAAATAGAACCGTTATAATTGTTATACTACTGGTTAGCACAACAAATTTATTTCGCTAATTTTCGAGTTTTTTTTCTAACGAAACAATTACTCCGAACTTTTTTTAGTTTATCTTTTATCCTTTAATCTGTTATTTCCCTAGCACAAATTGTTTTCGCATTTTCATTTCATTTTTGTTTGTTTAATTTCAGTTATTCTAATTTTGTGTGTATCTTTGATGTTTTCTGCTACTTTTGTATTTGTTTCTTTCCATCTATATAAGTTTATTTTGGCGATGAAATCTATTTTGTGTAATCATTCCGTCATGATACCATCAGAAAATCGAATTTGTAGAAAAATTGTGGTAGCTATTAGTATTACAATTAAACATGAAACTGTATCTCTCAGACCTGTGCTTCACTCTCTCTCTCTCTCTCTCTCTCTCTCTCTCTCTCTATATATATATATATATATATATATATATATATATATGTATATATATATCGATCTGGCAGTATTGTCGGATGACCCTGCTAAAGGGCATCATACTTCTTCAGCTATCCTATTTATCCGTAAGAGCTGCTGTGTCTCTCAGAACTGTGCTTCAAAGTATATATATATACATGTAGACCTTAACAGTTATCGCAGTATCTCCTTCTGCGATGTTTTTCGGTTTTAGAAGGGGCGACAGGCCCTTGTGGCCAGCTCGGCAATCTGCCGGGAGAAGGGATCTCATGTCAAAACTACGACCTATGGACCTTGCTATTATCCACACCTCATCAGTGGACAATAACATATAAAACCTTGGTTTATAGAGAGGGATGGTCGTGTGTATGTCACACTTCACCTTGAAACTCTATTGCGCAGGCATCTAGGTTATTCACGTAAATGCCCAGGTTAGAATGGAAAGGGCTTTAATGTGTCATTGTTTATATTACTGCTATGCTTTCTTCATCTTTTCGCCGCTTGTGTTTCAGGGAATTTGAAAAAGAATTCTTGCTTGAGACATTTGAGGCGAGCATTTCTTGCAAAGGTCTTCGCATTCCGTTCATCTATTTCGACAAATTGGCACCAGCCATGAAATGTAAAGACAAATAAAGAAACAAGTGAAGCTTTCCGTTGGGTAAATATTCAAACGCACTTGACTAAATAAGCTTTCTTGGTGTCCATCTTTTAACGTATAAACGTTATTTTCTTTGTACGTTTGTGCATGTATGAGTTACGCCTTTCATAGAATTTTTGTAAATTCGAAGATGAAATTTATTGTTTATGAAATATATTGGGATATAAACTTCAAGGTTTTAGGCATAGGATCAAGCCTGAGCATAACATTTTGTAGAATGATTATCATCATTATTTACTACTTATAGGTCATTATTAACTCATCCTATAGAAATGGACAAGCATATGTATCCAATTGTGTCTGTCTTTCCATCGGTCTGTCCACAAGATATCTCAAAAAGTACTCAATGAATTTCTATGAATTTTTGCGGGTGGGTGGGTAGGTGATGAGGTCAGGGAAATTTTGTTCATTTTTTTGTCCAGATCATGCAGTTCTTTTTTTGATTGACAGCGATTTATCTATTTTTTCATACATTTATTTATATGCTTATGACTGTCCACAGGATGATGATGATGATGATGATGATGATGACGACGACGACGATATCATTTGTGTTTCGTTCTCTGTTTCGGAGCTCGTTTTCATTCATGGTTTTATATTCTCATCTCTTGTCAATTGCAACCAGCAAATCAAATGAATCAAGTTTTAATTCAACGGATTTCGCTTGATCTCAAAACTGGTTGTCTAGATGCTAATCAATATAATCGACAAAGCAATACATACATACATACATACATACGTACATACATACATACATACATACATACATACACGCGCGCACACACACACACACACACACACACATATATATAGGAGATGGACATATTTGGTCCGATAGAATGAATGTTTATTATATCTATGTTATCAAAACTGAGTGATATATTGACCGTGTAAAGACGAGAGATCATTTCAAATAAGTTTCTATATAATAAAGCTCAATTTATAAATCATTCTGACGAATTGGCCGAACAATTCTACGTCAAGAGCAGCTCATGAATTCAGATTTACATTAACCAAGTCATTGATTCTATAAAAAAGATCTCCATGGTTGGATTTTTCAACTCATTAGATAACCATCACCCGACTTAATCCTTGTGTATCGGCTTGTAACAGATAAAATAATGATAAATGATGATAATAAGAATAACACAGGGATGCCAATTTAGATATAATTTTCTAATTTTTTGATTCTGGAAGCCACTCTCAAATTTGGAAAAAAAAAATCTTAATTGATAATACTAGAGTTTAAAACCTGAAAAAAAATATAAATATTGTCTACACTGGACTCAATAATTCGAAAAAACAAAAACAAAACAAAACAAATAATCTAAATTTTCAACCTTGACATGTGTCTTGTTTAAAGCAAATTATCGCTAAATAATCCTCAGACCCCTTTTACTAGTTATTCACTGTTTTAAAATTATCATAAAGGAGTTATTATCCTCTTTGGGGATTCGACTAAAGAACCTCCAGAACCATTCGGTAACTACTGCGCTATTACTGTAAATATTTATGCATCATTTTACACATGGAAAATAAAAACACCTGATCTAAGTAGCGTGCGGTAGAGTAACTGTTTGTCTCTCGAATTGTCGGCAGTCTACTACAAAAAAAAAAAAACGGGCACGTTTTGGTCGGAGAGAGAGGGAGAGAGAGAGAGAGAGAGAGAGAGAGAGAGAGAGAGAGAGAGGATATATATATATATATATATATATATATATATATATATATATATATATATATATATATGGATGAGAATGAAAGAAAGAAAAGTAAACATGAAAAAGTTTACTTTATGTTCATCTTGTTCGTTGCTTTTAACCAGGGAAGTGACGTTTTTTGTTGAATTCCGTCGACAAAAAACTCCAAACATATGTGAACGCTCAGAGCAAACGACAAGGAAAGAGTCTCCTACATTAAAACGTCACTTCACATATGGTTTTTAAGGTGTCGGTCTCCGATCTGTCGGCATTAAAATGCCTATCCATTACTCAGAGTTGACAATCGAAAATTGTTGCAATTTGTTTGATGGTTTAAACCCCACCCAGTAAAAATCTGTCACTTTACATTATATTATCCTCGTGTTTTTGTTTTTCAACTAGCATATCTAGTTGTTATCGTTGTATCTGAGAAAATTGTTCAGACTAACATCTCCATCTTTGTTGTATTCTTTTATCACGGTCTTTTAAGACAGTTGTCATTTACAATGTATACACGTTCATAAGAGCCATAGACCTCCTGCACGCAAGTATAGATTCGTTTGGGGATAAATTTCTTCTACTTCAAACTTACTCACTATTTAGAAACTTAAGAAAACAAGATAAAAGCACACGAATATCAAAACCATGTTATTAATAAACACATCTAAATAAGACCGAAGAAAGATCAATAAAGATTCTCTCCAAAAATCCAACGAACTATTTTTTAGAAAGGTATTAGTATCGTACCGATGCTAATTTTCAAGTCTGTAGACAAAACAGTATGACCAGAAGCACTAGGAAACACAAAGACTCGCACATATAAAAAAGGGCATAGAACTCTTTACCATCTTCCATTCCGGAGAATCTAGATGTTATTTCTCCCGGCAAACATCTAAAATAGAGTAAAAACATCTTGGAACATCTGAATTCTACAGATTTTTGATGTTATTGATAAACCAGTCAAAATAAGACCGAAAAGAGGACAAATCCAAAGAAATATTTTTAGAAGGGTTACAGTGGAGTACTGATGCCAAATTTCAAGTCTCTAGACGAAATAGTATGATCAGAAGCGCTGGAACACACGCACATATAAAAAGGGATGAAACCCTTCGCCACAGTTGTTCAATAATAATAATAATAATAATAATAATAATAATAGTATTGATAGTAGTGGTGGTAGTAGTAGTGATATTGAAAGACCGTAAAAAGCTGTAAGTGTATCTGGAAATTGCGACATATCGGAAAGCATCCCCGAAGAGAAAAATCAAATCTGAAGAAGAACTGAAACCATTCCGGAAACATTATTGTTGATATCAACTACAACACTGAAGATAGTGATAAAGCGTAGAGGATATTTGATGAAGAATAAGCCAAGTTTTGTGCATAACTATGAATAAAATTGAACTTAAATGAACAGTAGTATAATTGAAGGTAGTGAAAAACTGGCAAAATCATTTTTGGCATCGAGAAGAGTTGGCATCACCTAGCAAAGGCGTTGTAAGAAAAAATAATGAGGATTATACCAAAAAGGATAAACTGAAGCGCAACATTGTGGGCGTTTAAAAGAAAATTACTCGTTATGGTTTGCAAAAAGACACACAAACATTTGAAATAATAGGCAGAATTTCTCAACCATGTAAGTCCTGTCTTTTTTTTATAAACGTTCATTTGAACATTGTTTCTTTCCCTCCTTTACTGATATTATTGGCCATAGAACGCCTATCAGTTCAATTGTGTCAGGGCTGTGTCTCTGTTTCTCCCTGCTGGTATTTTTAATTGCAGATGTATGGCTATTATGTATAATTTATTTGTGTGTCGGTGATGCACGTTGAGGTATATTCAGGCAAGGGCACTCAAAGGAATTTGGGGCAGAGAGGCAGCTTTTCAGGAAGTGCACATGACTAGGATTGTTTATGAAATTTGCTAAGATCGGCCAAAATCTTTCAATCTCTGATAACTTTACTGCTAAAAATGTTTTATATACTCATTTAAAGTCCATTTATCAAATTAAATAACAAAGACTCCGGAACAAATCATTAATGAGGACAAAATGTTAAATTTTATGAAACTTCATAATTATTTAAAAAAATGGACAAGATATTCAGCTATAATAGATTTTTATAAGATAAATTGAATAATACGTAAGTCAGAACTAGCTGTAACATGGCAACACTAGATTGTCTACAATGGAATAAGTGACTTTTAAATTGGGTTCATGCAACATTTGTCGTGTTCTATGGTTCATTGACCCTTTTTCAGTGAGCGGTTTTCAGTTGAAGATCAGAGGACGAAATTGAGGACGACTTGTTCGTTTCATAACGTGGAAAAGAGATGAATTTGATGAAACACAGATGTTTACTACTCTAGACATTCAAGTGATAAAGTGTTGGTGGGGGATTTTTCTATTCATACAGTAGAGAGATTCTTGTTTCTATAATTGACAAACCATACCCAACAACACTGAGACAACCACTAAAATCTCTCATTCACTAATTAGAATTTGCATTTCTGTTTGAAGCAATGGGTGTAAAAATTGCTCATGATCGAGAGCTTGAAGATGCTTAAGCATGATAAGTAAGACACTTGTCACTTATATAATTCAGGTAAGATTTTATTTCATAGTGAAATGTTTTCGTAGTTATACGAATATCTTTATTGGGTTGGGGATTAGATATGAATATTTGGTTCAGTCTTTCACTTTCCATTTTTCAAAGAGCTAGTCCTACTAACCCCGTGTCAAGAAGACCGCTGAGAGAACAAAAGGCGCAAGTAAGTAGTGGGTAATACTGAATATACAAGGGAGAGAGAGGAGGGAAACAAATAGACAAGAACAAACCAAGTATTGCAAATACCGAGGAGAAAGTACTAACGAGGAGGGAGGGAGAGAGAGACTAAGAAATGCCAACAGAAAGAGAGAGGAATATAGAATATACAAAGAAGAGAGAGACAGAGTATGTGTGTGAGAGGGGGGGGAGAATAAAAAATAGCATAAGAGAAAGAAAGAAAGAAATTAATGAAAATGAGTAGCAAACATTTTTGAAGAAAAAATAAGAAGAAATTCTATAGACACCAGAGACCAAGCACGAGTGAGATAATGTAAGAGAGTTGAATGATTGAAAGGAGATTCTTATAGATTGACACATGACATCTCTTGTACACATTGATAATAGGAGAGTTTAAAGGTCAGTGAGATAAAAAGGAAAAGAAAGAATTTGATAAATAGACAGATTGAGGTAGAGAAAGAGAATGTGTGGGTAGGTAGCGACAGTGACAGAGAGAGAGAGAAAGAGAGAGAGAAAGATAGAAAAAGAGGGTGAGAGAGAGAGAGAGAAAGATAGAGAGATGAGGATGATGATTGGGAGAAGGGTTTTTGGCAGTTACTACATAAAAGGTTGAATGACATGTCATGTTTTGCATTAGAAAAGAGATTGTATAATTTGTATCAGGCTGATTAATAGCAAAATTAGTCTGATTAATTTCAAATTGAATTTTCATTAATTCGTTCCAGCATTTTTTGCGACGGATGGGAATTCAGATGTCTCGTCTGCCACTTTACTGTTCTACTCAATTATCCATACACACTACAACAATTACAATATTGACTCGGCACAGTCGCAATCCGATGGTCAAGACGTTAGGATTCAAATGACATAATTTTGAGCTATGTCATAGGAATTACGTCGAAGACGAAAAAGTGTCGTCACCAACCAGTTGAAAATGATCATCCTATTCAGTGAAGGAGCTCTTGCAGAATCTACCATAACCATGATGTGAACACCTACTCAGCTTGTTGAGTTATTCAATATTGGATATATTTTATAAACATATCTAAATGCGTTGATCACAAGAGGTATGACATATTCCAACTCTCGTTAAAAGTTTATTTACCGTCATTCTTTTTCAATTCAGTAAAGCTAAGTTTCAAGTTCGTTCTCGTCTGTAGATATATCGCCGATATTTGTAAGAACAAAGCAGGAAAAATGGTTCAAATTTGAAAGAGTATTCGTTACAGTTTGCCAGGTACTATAGACAGAAATATCTTCACTGGTATTTTCCAACCCTTGAACTAAACCCACAAGTGTCCCTGTAAGTTCTGCAAAATCGAAAACTGTAAAAGGGTAGGTCAAGGGTTCCTTTACGTATAGGTATAGTGACGAAAACATTTTTTCTTTTATTCCTAAAGAAAGAAATTCCAAAAGCTCACCATTTCGTTTTGTTATCTTAGTTTGTAACTGATCTTTGTCGCTTCTTTTTTTCTCAAGGGTTTCGCTCATTAAAATTTGACAACCACAGCTTGACCTCAATATTTCACTTTAAAGTTTTTATTACTCACGGGCTTCCAACCAGAGATAACAATTTACTGAGCATTGTGAATTTTTTAACCGCTTCGTTTAATCGTCCCCAACTCGCTTATTCCTTATCTGTCTATCGCTTTCGTTCCTTTTTACATCTTGTTATTTTTATTCTCATTTTTATCCCCATTTCTCTTTTACACTATTTCGTTCTTTGGCGATGGAACGTGAATATAAGCAGCCTGCTTTGGTGATCGACGTTTGAGATAGAAGAAGATTGTTTTATTTTTCCCCCTTGTGTGTATAAGAATTGTGATATTTATCTTAGGCTGGCCGTCAGTAAAGATGAGATAGAAGAGTCTTGGAAACATGAGACTTAGGGACAAAGTCATCAGATTTGGCTCGTTGGTTATGAAAATGGACTGAAAGCTTCTATTCATTTTCCTTTTTCTGTCGAGTTTTCCCCGTAAAGAACATGCAGGTTTAATACTGTTCGTATTCGGGTAACTGTTTGGTGATATTTATTCAGATTCACCTAGAAAAGCACATCTAGTTCTAATTCAGAATGAACAGCCCCTCAATTAATGTCAGGAATAGAAACTGAGCAGCTTCAAATCCACATGTAACTCTTTCAAATCACAGCTACCTGTGACGCATACAGAGAAGAGTTATTGTTATTTATAAACTAAGATTAATCTGGCGCAAAAGCTTTAGTGCAGAGCACGCAGGGATAATCAAACTCACTACTCACTGCACCAGACTAGCTTGCTTACGATTCGTTTGCGTCGATACCCACACGTGGGGTCTCAATTTTTGAATTTGTACTACTAGATCAGTTTAGAATGGTAATTTGTCCAGGTTTAGACGGACCACTCTACCCAGTTGAAAAGACTGACTCAGTGACTCTTTGAAATTGTATATGTTACAGTGTTAGGGCACCATAGACTGAAAATTAAAGATATATATTTGGGTCTTGTCTATGACGTGCAGAAACTGACTTTCGACCATACAAACCAATGGTACATGCAGACACCAGAATCGGGCCTAGAGTATGATAAATGAGATTATCTGGCATCAGAAGACCAGATCTTGCGGTAGTGAACAAGGCAAGAAGAACAAGTCAGACAGTGGATTCCTCTGTTCTGGCAGACCACAGAGTGAAACTGAAATAGAGCAAACGGCTTGATAAGTATCGAGACCTGACCAAGGACCTTAAAGAAGCTGAGGATCTTGTCGGTACCCGTAGTGCCAATAGAGGTCGGTGCCTTGGGATCAGTTCAGAGGAACGCAGCGGGAAAGAGGCTGGAGGCAATTGGAATCCCGGAGGGACTGAAACTATCAAGACAACAGCTTTACCAAAGTCGGCTAGACTGCTGAGGAGAATTTTGGAGTATTGAAAATACTTGCTGTCACTCGACCTCCTATGAAATTCACGTCTTTTCTGGTATAAAAAAACTACTACAACAACTGCTACCAACAACAACAACAACAACAGCCATGATGATGATGATAATGATGATGATGATGATTGGAAAGATTTCACCGAAGGATGATAATTAGAATTAAAAAAAAACAAGTTTACTGATATCAACTCGCTTGGGAGTTAAATTAAAAATGATTGGATTTGAAATGAAACAAAAACCAATTAATGAAAACTGTGAAACATTATGGGAACGAGTAGAACAGTAAAGACAAAATTGAGCAAAGGATTGGAAGTGAAACAACAGAGATTGAAATTTAAAAAAAAATGCACCCAAAGGAGATAAAATATTAAAAAAAGAAAATCCAGCTAACCTTTTTCCGGGCATTAAAGAAGAGCACGAACATATTAGCAGAAAGATGAAGGAGTTAGATGAAAAGAAAAAAAAAAGATAGGAAGTGAACTAACATATTTAGGAAGGAATTAAAGGAAACTGACTGACAAAGCAAAGCTAAGAATAGCCTCCCAAAATTAAAGAAGATTGCATAAAAAGCAGTAGACACCGTAAACGTTGCAAACGTACAAAAAGAAACTGAACAGATACAAAAATTAAGACTATAAAAAGAAAAGAACGAAATTGATTGAGACCTTTTGGAGATATTGTGTCTACAATAAATACATAAATGTATGAAAAGTAAAATATCCAAAAATATCCCTCAAATGAAAAAAATATAACCACTCTTTCCTTAACTCATGGTCCACCCGCCAACAAAATATTATCAAAATATTATCGAATTGTTATAGAGAACTTTCGGAGGTATTGTGTGGAGAAACAGGCAAACATATATACCTCTTCAAAGTTTGTTGGAAGGAATAAATGAAGGGCCTTTAAAGAGAGAAACATCGAGGTTGTTAGAAGTTTTTTTTAATAGGAAAACAATTAACGATGAAGAAATAAAAAGAAAAATACCTGATGCAAATAATGAACGAAGAGATAGAGAAAATAAATACAGAAAAATAGAGTCAGAAGAAAATTGTGAGGAAATTAAAATAAACAAAAAAAGAATAATTTCCATCAATAAAAGACGAAAAAAAGATTTGAAATATGAGAAAGATATAAAAGAAATAATGTGAAAAAAAAGAAAGTGAAAAAAAAACTTAGTTCTATATGAGAAAAAAATTAGAAGGATAAAAAGTAAAGAAGGATAGGAAATAAGGTGGAGAAATTCACACAGCTTTCTCTTCCTTTTCCGCTTTTTTTCCCTTTTCAACTTTTTTATGCACTGAAGCACTCTGCGTCCGTCTATGACTGGCGCGTTTTTCCTTTTAAAAAGATAAGTCGCCACTCGTCCAAGCCGTGTGATTCGAGGAGGGAGTGTTCTCCATGCTTGGTTTGCATCCGAGTGTTTATGGCAATTAAAATGTATATTCTCATTTTATTGTGACAGATGCCAGCCAGAGTTGGTGTTATTTATTCTCGTCGGGCTGAGATAACGTGTTGAAGTGGGTGGGCAACCACGTCCAAGGCCTTCCCTGCGAAAATAACTAAATTAAATAGTACATCTCTCCTCTCTTCATGTCTATTTTTCATCGGCACTTTCGTTCTTACACACTTTCCAATCCCCTACCCCTTTTTAGCCAACAACTGGTAGATTAAAACGTTGAATCTATACAGATTACAAAAATACAAATACTATTAGGCGCAGAGAGCAGACTTTCTCTCCAAGAGTACACTTTCGAATATTGAAACTAGACCCTAAAAAAATCTAATTTTCGAATAAATAGATATTTTTCTATGGCTCTAGAGGATTTTACGTATTATAGCCCCATTCTGCTATTAATTCTTGATTCATAATACTTAACACCCAGATTGGGTGTCTATCTTTCTAAACCAAATTTAGGACAATCATTGCAAAATTAGGTGTTTAATCACCAAAATCTTCCAATTTTGCTTGAAATTTTACAAGTAGGTAGAGCATAATGGGATCGTCGGTATAAGGTTTCCTTTGCAGATTACTCTGTAAAGTACAAGTGAAGATGTTGGACGAAGAAAACGATACAAGCACTTACAGCAAAGAGGAAGATCATTTTAAAAGCGAGAGTAGAAGAAAAGTCAGTGGGAAGCGATCATAAAAGTTGAAAACTTGTCTATATATACCGGATTCAAATGCAGCTGCCTCTAAAACACGACCATGATTATTGTTTCATTTCCCCCCTGCAATCAATATTTGCAGCGTCACACACATACACTCAGCCACACGCACCCACACACTTATATATTACGCTTTTCAGTCCAAATGATACATTCATCGTGTAATAACGGGAGATCATTTCAAATGGAGTTTCAATATAATATAACGCAATATATATATATATATGATGATCATTATAGCAAATTTCGGGCCAAACACTATCTTTGGTCCATTATATGCTACAATGTGTACATTCAAATATTCTCGCTTCGTCTGAATCATAAGGTAAAACTTCAAGAGCATTAACGCCATTTTCGGTGAAGGTTACTCTAGATAGCTAATGCAAGACTTTATGAAGAAGTACATTTTCCCAACAGTAAATTATCAATAGTTGGATTGAAAGGCAGGAATACGCAATTTTAATTACTTAGTTACTTTCTCACGCTAAGGGTTTGCAGATTTTTCCCTTCTTCTTGCACACATGGTTTCTGATTACGAGTTGATGGATCTATGGTCACTAATCATTCATTTTCGAATATTTTAATCAAAAGATAGAATTTTTGGCCATTTGACATTCTTTGCCATGTTACATGGTTCATGTCAAAAACCACACCGAAATTGCACTGGTTCAGGGTTTACATTTTAAGTGCTGAGAACAGGATAATCCGGAGAAAAGTTTTAAATCACTTATACAAATTCATTTTAGCATAAACTCTTTCGAGGAAGATGAGTCAGAATTCTTGTTACTATAAAACTAACCTATATATTTATTTAAACACAATGCAGAGCTAGAGATGAGCAAATATAAAAATGAAGTGAAAGTCAATCGTAATAAAATACAGCCAAGAACAACGATACATTTTCACAGTAAAAATTACTGTTAAAGAGAAGAAAACACTTTCTTGGAACTCAAATAGGAATGACTATTCCAATATCAAGTCTTATAATACGTGGAGCATTTGGTCTATAAATGCGTGGACACGCATTCACGTTTGAGTATGCAATGGCTATCTATTTTAAAACATATTTTTCTCCTATATTTTGATGTGAATAAACCTCAAGATCGAATATCATCTGCTAAATACTGATTACAAACAAGCATATTTCTGGAATAACTTTCATCCCCTATACCATCATCTTCGGTCATTATAAGTCTATGGCTGAACAAAAGCGTTCCCCACCTCCTTCCATGAGGACTGCGGTTGCACTAACTTCTGCCATGTCTAAGTTGCAAACTTTTCTTTTCCATTCTTCCATCCGGTTTCTTGTCTTTTCCTGCGGCGTTTACTGTCCCATGGGCTCCAATCGGATGTTGATCTATTTCTATTTCTTAGAGTAGTATGGCTCTTTCCATGGCCCTCTGTGTAATTGTAAGTTGGTTCTATGTCTGTTTTGTTAATTTCCATGTTTTGCAGCTGGCATAGCTGGTATTATGCATTGGTTATATATTTTACGCTTCAAGTACTTTGGTAAGGTTCTGGCAATATTGGTAATATGTCTATTCATACTAAATGATTTTTAGCCGATGGTTATGCGTCGTTTTATTTCACTTTCATGGTTTTTCTCTCACTCAATCTCTCTCCATGTACATATATATATATATATATATATATATATATATATATATATATATATATATATATATATATATATATATATATATGTGTGTGTGTGTGTGTGTGTGTGTGTGTGTGTGTGTGTATAAGATCACTTGTAAATTGAAATCAAAGCAAAGCCGAACCAACATAATGATTTTTAGATAAGGATTTGATAATCAAACCGAGTTTCAACCCTTTGTGCCACACACAGAGCAGAATTGAATACATTCCTCACCCATCCTAGGATACTTCCCTGTGCATTTCACACATAATTAGTAGCAGCTTATCTATATTCTGGGGTATTAGCATCTCGTTATGGGCTTTGTCACACCCATCTGCTCCTTATGAATAGGAAATGTAATGTTGACTCCGCCCAGATATGATACATTAGCAACGATAACGGCACATAGTTCTTATGTACTTTTTCGCCATTAAAGTAGAGTTAACGGAAAGAAATTGCGCTAGTTTGAGCAACTGGTACACGATGACCATAAATACATCAGAAAAACCTTTACCTGCCTAATTTTCCCGCCCCATGTTCCACATTAATTAATATTAATGCCACCAGATAGACATACCACGCCCACATTCCGATGGAAATGATCTCAATGCAAACATACATTCGACCACCCACTCCCCCAACCTCACATATATGTCAGCATGAGCTGTGATAAGTCCACTGCTATATATATATATATATATATATATATATATATATATATATATATATATACTGCGTATATATACACAAATATAAGTGAACAATAGGGAATGAGACAAAGTCAGGAGTAAAAGTGTATGGAGACTTTATTTGTTAATTAATTAATTCACAAAGTAATTATTTAGTATGCTATACATGTTTCGGGAAGGGTTCCTATCTTCAGCAGCATGTGTACCTATTAGTGATTAAAAGGTTAAGGTTCTGTTGAAAACAAATTTACCCTGACATGTATATAATACAAATCAGGAATACTACATAATATGATACCATATCCGATTTGTGACAGGTGTATTTCATTAAGTTGTCCATCATTAAACAGGTAACATCTAACCAACTAACATTAAGTTGAGTTAGAGTAGAGCTTAAAATATGATGAAGTAGAGGATTCACTACACGAACCTTTTTATTTCTACTTTGTTTTGGTCTCTTCGGGCGAATGATTCAATTTATTTTAGACCCCTATTCACGACGTTTCAGGTTGTGGGTCTACTTTTTGCATTGTGTTGAACCATTGTCTTATTCTATTGATATATCTCTATTTCGTTTTTCTTTCCTTTGGTTATTGGTTACTCATTGTTCATTATGTTTTTCTGTTTTACATAGTGGATATGCTTTGCTTGCAGGTAGTTATAAATTTTGAATTAGCCGGAAATACTGTAGGCCTTTTCCTTATCAGTATGTTGTAAAAACATCAGCTCTTTGTGATGTTTCCTCTCTGAGTTAAGTATGTTTCCCAGTGTTAGGGTTCGCCTTTATAATTCAATTAATGTAGGTTCGGTCTGTTTCTACATATCGTTAATTATCATGAAAAGGTGATTGGGTTGTTTTTAAAGTGGCTGGAGGTATAAAATAATAATGGTAATGCTGCTGCCACTATTATTAATAATAACGGGGAGAATCAGCTAGGTACGGTGGTTGATTTTTAGTATACTTGCGTTACGATATTAATTTATGTTTTTTAACAGAAAGTTTGAGCAGTACCGGCATTTTAACGCTACTTCTTTCTTTTCTTTTCTATTTCATAATTCTGCTTTTTGCTTTTAAATCAGTAAAAGTGAAGATTTCAAATTTTTCATTTAGGCATAGGTAACATGGAATTTCAATATTCTGGAATATGTGGGTTTGTTTTAATATTTTCCCTTCTACTGTGGGTCTGAGGTTACTATCGGTTAGTCTTCAATAACTTATCAGCAGTGACGCACTATCTTTGTATTTTTCGTTTGTAAATGATCATACATGGTTGGCTAATCTTAGTTGAAAGGGTGTTTTAGACATTCCTATATAAGAGTTTGCTTCTAAGTGTTTCTTTTGGGCTGATATTTCAGCTTGGTATACAATATTCAAACTGAGACATTTGTTTTGTGAAAGGCGTCCGTTTTCGTTTGTACGAATGCAATCTAGTTTATTTATGCTATATCCATTGGTATAGTTTCAAATAACTTTATCGTTATGCTTGGCTATGAACTTATTCAAATCATCCGTTCAACTATAGCTAATATTCAGTTCGTTCTTGTTGAATATTTTACTCAGTGCGCTGCAAGGGGGGGGGGTATTTTTTCTATTAATCGGAGGAATATTTTTCTGGATCTTCTCACTACATACTGATGAAAAAAATGCTTACAGTATCTTCTGCTAATCTATAATTTATAACTACCTGCAAGTAAAACATCTCAACTATGTATAACAGAATAACATAACAAGCAACGACCAACCAATGAACAAGGACAAGAAAATTGAATTGGGATATATACATAAATAGAATCAGAGGAAGGTCCTACGTCTTAGAAAAATAGACCCCACAAAAGAAAAGAACGTCGTAAATAAGAATTCAAGATAAATCGAATCATCTGCCTTAAGAAGCTCAAATAGGCCAGAAACATGAACCTTGTCATACATATACATATACATATATATATATATATATATATATATATATATAAATATATATATATATATACATATACATATACATATATATATATATATATATATATATATATATATATATATATATACGTATATATATATATATATATATATATATATATATATGTATATATATATATATATATATATATATATATATATATATATATATATATATATATATATTGATAGATCAATAGATTGTCATTTTGTATTATGTGGAGAAAAATGAGAATAAAGATCGAGTAAAATTCACATAAGGAATAACTTAGTTTTACAAATGCTATGAAAGTCCTAATATACTTCCTAATAGGCTCACAAAAAAAAACAATATACATTCGCAATTATTTAAAAAAAAAACAAAACTCAACAAACATGCCTTCGTAGATGCATTCCTGCATACAAATGCGTCTATTACATGCGTAGAGCTGAACAAATATAGCCTTAATCTAGACATAGCTCGGCCGAAGGGAATCACTGCATGGGTAAATAAAATCATTGCATATATGTTACCCGCTTAGATAGTTACGTATTTCGAGCCAAGCGAAAAGCCTGGAATTTGGATGCTGATTTCCTAATTCATTAACGAAATATTTGATGAAGGCTATTCTAAAAAATGTCGAGATAGAATGAAGACATGTTCTCCTCTCTCTCTCTCTCACACACACGCACTCACATACACACACACACACACACACACACATATATATATATATACAATCATGCATGTTTGCTTGCTTGCACATTATCTATACATACACACAAATGTATATATGCATATATATATCGAGGAAGAGATAAAGAGACAGAGATGCAACCAGCTGTGTTGCCATTAGCATTTTCTCTCGTTTTCTTATATATATATATATATATATATATATATATATATATATATATATATATATATATATATATATGAGAAAACGAGACAAAATGTCGGATAGAATTCAAGAAAGAGTTCCTAAGTATCTTCAAACTGAAGTCATTAGGCATATATTTGTCAGTTAATTATGAATCACATTTGTCTACAAAGCTTGGTTATAAAACGCTCAGATTAACACGACATTCCAGTGTCTACATATCTTGAAATAAAACGAGCATATCAGAACGGTATATCAGAGGTCTTTGTTCACAGAGGTACACGGAGACGTTTCCATGGAATGCCTTCATTATGCGACGATAGAGATTAACGGCAACCAGGCGCCCCTGTCTCAGAGAATCGTAGTTAAAGTAATTTATTTAGGTTGGCATGTTCTGGGCGAAGAACGGAAAGGAATCCCTGAAGAATAAGGTTTAAATGGCAACACAGTTGGTTGCATATGCCTCTCTTATTCTCTCTTCTTCTTTTCTCTCTTCCCTTCTCTCTCTTTCTATCTATCAATATATATATATATATATATATATATATATATATATATATATATATATATATATATATATATATATATATATATATTCATGTGTGTATGCACAATTATTGGCTCCCCTCTTCAAAAATGCCTTTTAAGTTTCTCACTAAAATCAATGTCTACATGAATAATATTTGATCAGCATACGTACAACTGTATAAGGAATATCAAGCATCAATTAAATAGAAAAATGATTGAATGATTCAATATTATTGGCATTTCAATAATATTCAATTATTAGCAATCAATAGTTTATTCTTTTTACCTGATAACCTCTTTCAATCTATTTTTGGATGAGCTTGAGGCACAAATCAGAAAGCATGTTAGTCAATTCTTTAATGACAAATTCCTCAAACTGCTTCAAATTAGATAGTCTTCTTGCATTTAGTCTTTTTACTTTGCTCCTACCATGAATTCCTCAAAGAACTAAAATCTTGAATTCTTGCCAGCTATTGGAGAAGATCGATCTTGCTATCTTTCAACCATTTTTTTATGTGAAGTGAAGTGTCTCCGGATCATTGTTGTGCATAAAGGTCCAATGTTTCTTGGCAACGGTTTCAGGTTTCATTAAAAAAAATTTTTTTATCGTCATTTCAATTCGAATCGATTCACCTTGAGCACAAAAGCACCATCACAATGTACTGGTACCCCCACCATGTTTGAGGTAGTATTTTTTGGATTGTAACCCTCCATTTCTCCTCCTCACATTAGTTCTCTCGCTGTGACCAAATAACCCAATTTCTTTCTTTTCTGACAAAAGAATAGAGTATTTGAGGAAGTCCCTCGCAAACTTCAGGCAGTCATTTGTCTCTTCTTCAATAACGGCATCTTTCGATGATACCTCAAACTGTTGATTGGTGGACATCTAAATGATTAGATACGGTCTTATATCCATATTAGGCAAGTATGCGCATCAGTTATCTTTTTCCCCGCGTCAAAACTGCGCTAATGTACCTTAACCATGATACTGCCCAATAAGAGTTGTTAAGAAGGAGACGGTTGCCACAATTTTACACAAGTGATGGTATGTGGATCGTGTCACATGTTGTTCTAGAAGTTTCTGTTCTCTAGAACTTCCCAAACTTCATTAAACAATTTATGCTTCGGTTGTTCACATTATTGTGACATAAGTGCACCTTTGAAGACATCGGAGTTCGCAAGAAATGTAGAAAATGTCAATTTTGAAGAAAGAAACCAATAATTTTGCGCATGACTGTATATATAATTATATGCGTGTGCATTGTGTGTGACTCATAAAGAAACAGGAAAGGTTAAGCGAAAAATATACTTTATCTATGGCCTTTAACAAAACATATACAACTCAAGCCGACCAAAACTGTCAAAAAAGGTTTCTTCTGTTTTTAAATGGGCCCTGCTGGCTGGCTGGCTGATTGGCTAGCTATGTATGTGTCACGCGTGCAGGCTGCATCAATGGTGCTGGAGCGCTGAAAATTTCAACATTGAGAAGAACAGTACTAATGTTTTTTGACCCCCTCCTTAAGATTGTAGTGAGGGTTCAATTTACATTGTAAGATGATGATTAATTTTCCGCTAGTTTTATGAAAATTCGGACTTTTCATTGATCTTACAGAAGGCGTTATTCATTGATCACACTTTTTTCTAATTTTCTAATTGATGACCCCAACAAAAGACGTTGGCCACGTGACAATTTTTATTGAGTGACTAACCAGACCAGCCTTCTATTTTCATTCATCTATCCATAATGTATGTATCTGAAAACATATACTTGCGTGCACTCAGACACACACACACACACACACACATATATATATATATATATACACACACACACACACACATACATATATATATGTATATATATATATATATATATATATATATATATATATATATATATATATATATATATGCACATTTATGCAGTATATATCATTTCATTGTATATTTACTATGACGGACAAAAAACTCTCAACAGGATCAATCTTTTCAGGTATCGTAGGCAGTTTTTATAAGGTCGTATTTCGATGTTCGTATCGCCCTCCCAGTGGATCACGTGCATTCACTAAACCCCTTCGAAAACACCGAAACTTGTGGACTAATCATCGTTGTTGATGATCATAGCGACTCGCAATCATTTAGAAAAAGAAACATCCCTAAATGATCTCTCTCTCCGTCACATCCACTGGCGTCAACATTCATACATTTACTGCATCTCATACACACATTCGACTAAATATATAATCTCACTCTCTCTTTAACTTTAACATGTTTAGTTTGACAAGATTACTTACACACAGTTACGTACTCATCCTCTTCCACCTCGATGTATGCTCGTACACACGTATGTAAATTCCTACTTACACGCAATTGATATTTTCTCCAACGTACATTCAATGACAGCCTAGTAAAACCCAATGATACAGTCCTTATGAGATAATTTACATTCTGTGTATGCCTTTTCGATTAGTTGCCTTTTTGTCTTGACATGAAATTTATTTTCGATTTACTTAAAGGTCAAAAAAGAGATTGAAAGGCGGGAAATAAAAATAAAGACACTCATCACGCTATGAACTCTTCAGTTCCCGGAGGGAAAGAAAACCACTTGACACAGAAACATTGTAGGATAGTGTGAAGGAAACCATTAATTTGTGATGTCTGCCTTGAGTTTGTTTAGAAACCCTGGGGGCCTATAACATAATCCTCACATTTACAAGGTGATTGTTACGTCCGTATTAGATGCCACAAGTATGTACACAAGTATTAAATGCTCTATATTTCTTCGTATCATCACCTCAAGCTGTCTGTTGGGTCTTTTTTTTTTAAATAGACATTTCTTTTAGCGTCCAATCATGAATTAGCTGTAGTGAAAAATAATCCAGCATTTAAAAAAAATCACAATATTTTTACAATCAAAGTATCATATTTACAGCTTAAATCATTGTCTATGACTAACAAGTGATCAAGTGACCTAGCATAGATGCGTGTTTCCAACATCACTAGCCGTTCGTATTCGAGCCAAGGCCAAACACTATGTTTTGAATGTTGAGTTTCAAGACAGGCCCTGATCACATGGAAAATTGTACTAGTTCAAATTTCCTTTCATTATATGTATATATATATGACTCAATTATTAATTATTATATATATATATATGTATAATGATTTATAATTGAGTCATCCACAGACCGCTGTTTCGTTACATTGCAACTCTTCAGTGTTGCTATAGACTATCCATTATCCCATCCAGTACCAGGATCGAAACCTTCGCTGCAAACCCAGAGGCTGGAATTTTACCCCTGCCCTACGCAGAATTAGAGGTCAGTAAGCCTGAATTTAAGCGATATATCTACTTACGTACAATTCCCCATCCACCATAGTGCACTTTTCCAGAGTTGGAAGTGCATTGCTATATAGCTTATGATAAATGAGTTATATATATATATATATATATATATATATATATGAAAGTAGATTATATTGATACCCATAAAACCGTAAAGAATCTTTTCTTTATCAGTTTGATGAACTTTTTTCGATACATATCAATCATTTTTGAAAAACCTCAAGCTAATAAGAACGTTGTGAAATATCTGAAAAGTGAGGACAGTGATTGATGATTGAGAAAGACTTGCTGTCACTTGATCTCCAGCAAGAATCAACATATAGTATAAACGCAAAAACACAGCTAGTGAACAACGGCAACAATTTAACCACAACAAGAGTTTACATAGATTTTTCTATTTGTTTATATTTGTTTGTTCAAATGGGATCAGCTGATTGGTTTTCTGTCCGCGCTTTTGTTCTGAATCCGAGACGAAATTTTCAAATTACACACGCAAAAAAGGAATCGGTTAAAAAATACTGATTAACTTAAAAAATGCATCATAGTCTACAAATGAAAAATAACATTGCAGTGAGATTTTATTATTGCAAATGTGAACAGTTTATTCAAATTAAAAAGTTTATTAAATTTTATTGTGCTAAAAAATGATACGATAAACAATTAATTTTTTCCACTTTCCGAAGTATTTGAGTTATTCTGTTCATGATAATGATTTGTTTCATCGGAATATTCCTCATTTCATAAATAACCTTCTGTTGTTAACTGCAACAGTTTGATTATTCAATTCATTAGATCTTTTATCATTAATAAATCGAGTAGATATCTTATTTGAAAATCTTTTTTTTTTTTCAATTCTTAGATGAACTTTCGGTTAGATATTTATTTTCTTCAAAAAGAATTGTACCTATGGCTATTTCATTATCATACGGAGTTATTTATACATCAGCACCAAAAGGTGATCGATAAAGGATGATCGGACATGAAATCTTAAGACAAAATGTTACGTAAGAAAAAAAATGAGGACTGTAAGTGGTTTTCAAAAAATAAAAGGATTTTCTTTTAGAAAAATAGATGAAATAAAAAATATATCGGATGTGTTTTTTTTATGATGGAATTAATTACTTACATATATAAATAAATAAATATATATATATATATATATATATATATATATATATATATATATATGTGTGTATAATGATAATAATTTAAATGTATTTGCGTCAAACAAAGTAAGTGTTGTATTTTCTTTTTAATAAAAAGGAAATTTTATAATGAAGCTGAAAAATATCATCGTCCACCATTGAACATAGACCTCCCCCAGGATTTGCCTGACCTCTCTGTCATGGGCGTCGCCAATACTCTCTGAACTTGTTTTGTTCGTCTCTTCAACTTATTTCTGCTCGAATTTGATCACTGACAGTGAAATATATCTCTCTAACACAATTTTAAGTTTGCAAGGTAAAAAAACAACTTTCCCCAATCCAATTTTGACCCTTAAACGTGAAAAAGTATCCATTGATTTAGACCCCCTAAAGATGAAAAAAAGAATTTCAGTCCATTGTGAAAAATGAATTTCTTCAAATAAGTTCCGCTTCCATTTAATTCCAAGAAGTAAAAATCCCATCATGATTTTGACCGCTAAATGAGAAAGGAAAGTTTCCCACCCCAATTTTGACAGCCAATGGTGAAAAAAGTTTTCACTCAATTTTGCCCCTAAAAAGTGAAAAGAAAATTCGTCCTTAACATTGACCCCTAAAAGCGAAAAAAAGTTCTGCCACGTTAATAATAAATAAAAAAAGATTTTTTCTACGATACTGACCCCTAAAAAAGAAAAAAAAATCTTCTTGGATTTTCATCCCTAAAAATAAAAAAAAACTACAAAAACCTTGTATCTTTAATCTTAAAAAATTCCTTCCCTTGGATTTTGACCCTTAAAATAAAAGGAAAACCTTTCTCCTCGATTTTGATACCTTGAGATGAAGAAACGTTTCACTTCAATTTTGACCCCTAAAAGTAAAAAAAAAAAATCCTCCTCATAGAAAAAGAAAACCCTTCAAAAGCTCTCAAAATAATACAAATAATCCCCGATTTTTCCACGCTCCAATCCCGAACATTTTAGAGATACCCTCAATAATTATATCCGGCTACATCGTTTGGGAGAAGGCGAAAGTAGACACAAACTTTCTCAAACATAAGTTTTAGAAGATAAATCAAGTACATTTTCTTTCCTTTTGAAATAGCCAAAGAAACACATTTCAAATAATACATTAGATTCTTTTAAAATTATTTGTAGCTAATTTAAAGAAAAATAAACACTTTTTTTTTAAATGCAGAGGCAAATAGCTGCCACTGCTATTTAACTATTAATAGAAAACTGGAAACAGAAAACTCTTATTAAAAAATTGCATTTGAAAAGGTAAGATCGAATCGAATAAGTATTCAGGGTTGTTGCAAATTAAAACAGAAAAAAATAGATATATTTTGCTATCATTCCATCAGATCCCATCATTTCGATTTTGGCCATTTCTAAATGGTTAACGGATACTATATCATTTAGATGATGACCATGATAGATTTAATTTCCAGGTAACAAAACAACATCGGTGAATAATTGCAAAATCAAAAACACTAGCCCCAAATTCATCCACTAACCCTAGACCTATTTATCAACCTGAGCCCCAGATTTACCTACGAACTCTAATCCAAGACTTATCTACAAACCCTAACCCGAGATCTACCCACTAATCATAACCAACACTTATCTACAACCCCTAATCCCAAATTTATCTACTAACTCTAACCCCATACTCATCTACAAACCTCAACACCTAACCCTCTTTTGAATAATTACCAAAATGGTTCAAGATTTGTTTCGCAATACGAAAAATTGAAGCTATGATTTCCTTTCGACGTAAGTAATTGCTGATCTTTTTGAAGATTTTTTGAAATTCAGATATTATGTTTTACGTTTAAGATCTTATTGAATATTTCATAAAAAAATAGAAAAAAAATCATTTTCCACTATTTTTTTAAATGCTTTCTACCCGTTTCATAAAATAGCCTGGCAAATAAGAGGTTTTTTTTTCCATTCCTAACGACATCACTAGATATTTTCCTAACATTACAGTTCATCTTAATTATCCATGTCTTGTCAACTATACGAAACAGTTTGATTTCAGTTGAGACTTTCATACAACTTAAAGTTAGTACATTACAATTAATGCATTTAAATTATCTAGTACATAAGTCTTTGTCTCTCTACTCCCAATTCATAAATAACATTGTCTCTATTGATGGCTAGAGCCTTCTTCTAATAATAATGATGATGATAATGATAGAAGGAAAAGAAGGAGAAGAAAAAGAAGCAGTGTACAGGTATTCAAGTAAAGACCATATTTAATTGGTATATCACTCCTCGAATTCAAATTTACATCAGTGCAAAATCTTAGAACAACATTTTAGATATTTAGAACATAAGTTTTATTGTAGTTAATCCTATAAATATGGTTCTTCAACTTGCCAACCAGCAATAAATATGAAGCAAGCTTAAACGCGTCTGAAAGATTCTTATGATTGTAAAATCCAAGCAGCCAATTGGATATAAACATTTTAGATCTTTACGAGCTGAACAACGAGTCTATTTGAAGCAATAGAAATTGGAGTTAGGAATCGGACTACTAAAGCCGGTAACCAAAAATAACTCAAAATTAATAGTTTTCTTGTAAAAGCCGCTGGAATCAAATGAGGCAGGAAGCATTTTTGCTTTTTCCACTTCGGAAAATCCTTGATTGTGTGACTGTGAACTTGAGGTTTTCGACTCATTACACAGAAAAAAGGTCGGTAATGTACATATTGGTTTGGCTGGTGCACGTCGTTGGCCCTTGAGCGTGGACTTTGTACAAATGCCGAAAACATCAAAACGTCATTAAAAACGCATATAGCAAGGAAAACGTTAACAGTTTCTTAATGATGAGAGTTGTAACAGATAAAGAATCATGCTGAAAACTAGGTAGATAGAGAGCGGAATAGAGAATCTGAAAGAATGAAACAGAAAAAGGGAAGAGAGGGGTATATAGTAGGAATGCAAAAATGGAGAAAAATGTCGAAGGGAAGCACGAAAAAAAATATAAAGATGGGAACTAAAGAGAAAAAGAAGGGAAAGATCAAAGAAGAGAAAAGAGAGAAACCCCGAAGAAAGGAAGGAAAAATGAAGAAAGAAAAAGACAATATTGCAAAGTATATCCTGCAAGTGAAAATAAGAACCAATGTATAGAGAAAAGAAAGATATAGAGCAAGAGATGAAGGATAGATTTTGATTTGTTAATTATGTGATTGATTGCTATAAGTGGGCTTATTGAATATCATGGCCTAGCATTGTTTAGGAAGCTGAGAAAGAAAAGAGGGAGAACAATGGATACAGAGAGAAAGAGAAGAACGGAGACAGTATGCACTTGGAGGTAAACTAATGAGAAAAGCGGAGAAAGAGAATTGGAGAAAGACAGCGTAAAAGAGAGAGAGAAAGATGAATGCGTGCCTGTGAAGAAAGAAGAGGAAATTAAAAGGAAAAAGGTGAGTGTTAAAGTGAGAAAGAAGTAGTTTAATATGAGAGAAAGAATGAAAAAAAGCAAGAGGCTATGTTAGAAACAGAGAGAGAGAGAGAGAGACAGACAGAGACAGAGAGAGAGACAGAGAGAGGAGGGAGAGTGAAAGTACGTGGAGAGCGGTCACTTGTGTAACACTAATCAATACTGCATCGTTTATTATGGACTTTTCTACGATTGTTCAATTTCTTGTCATTTCATGTTTTATTTTTTGATTGTGATACGATCGTTTGCTCAAAACTACGGGCGAAAGAACAAAGATTAAATGCATTTATTGGCATTTGACATAGTTTGTAATAGTTTTTAGTTCCATGTCTGAGTATTTGCTTGTTATTTTGCTAACAGCCATTCCCAAGATCAGGATCGTTCTATCAAGCTCTTTAACGAATCCTTGAAGAGTTACCCGGTCTCATACCAAAAGGAGGAATCAAATTGATTACAAGATAAAATGAATCAAAGAGGAGAAAAAAGGAGAAGGGAACGAAAGAAAAAGGGGGTAAATAAAGAAATACATGGAGAGATACATTGGAAGAGGAAGGAGGAATAAGAAGAAAATATTGATTGAAGAACAAAATGGATAAAGGATAGGATGGGTTGGAAAAAAATAATAATATCTCTAAGTATATTCAGCATCATCATCACCTTTTTAACCCGTCGTTAGACAAAAACCTTCCTCAGGATTGGCCAGATCTCTCTACCGTGGACGTCGCCGAGCCAATACTTTTTGAGCTTGTCCAGTTCGTTATGACGTCTTACTTCCTGTTGGCCAAAGTTTCGCATATGATCTCTTGGGATCCACGTTGTGAGTCGTGATGTCCCGTGATTGTTTGACATTCTTGTAACATGACCAGCCCATTGCAATTTGAGTTTTCTAATCTATTCAATGATATTCCTGGCTCCAGTTTTTTCTCTCATATACTGCGCTGTTCTGTGATCTCTCCATCTGATGGTGAACATGATTCTCTCTTGTGTACGTTGCATGGTTCTTAGCTTGAGGGTCATCAATCTCCGTAGGTGTTATCGGGAGGATGCATTGGGTGTAGACCCTTCTTTTCAGAATTAATGGGATTTTTTTGTTGTTAAAGTTTGAGCTGGCCCTACTGAAAGCTTGCCACCCTAGAATGATTCTTCGCTTGGCTTCTTCTTTTGAGGGTTTCATAGAGATTCATTTTTATAATATTAAGGAATAACAAATAAGTAAAAGAACAAGGGAGACAAGGAGAATACGATAAAGAAAAAAAAAGGGAAAGTAAAATAGAAAATTGAGTTATTGGAAAGAGTTGGAGGAGGCTTGGATGAAAGGAAAAGACAGAGAAAATAAGATGAAAAGAGCAGAACGATGGCAAGAGATAGAGAATGATAGGGAGAAAGAATAAGCAGACGAGTTGAATTGATTGAGACAGACGATATGGGGAAAGAGGAATAAAAAGAATAGAGATGGAAGATAGGGAGAAAAAGAAATTAGATGTGTTTATGGACAAGAAATTCAGTGGGAGACTGATAGAAAAGGAACGACGACGAAAAAACAAGTGAGAACAAATAGGTAACATCCAGAGTTTTTTTTCCCAAGAAATAAAAAGCGTTAGATAGAGAATAAGAGAGAGGGGGAATCATAGACAATGAAAAATGAAAAGAAAGAAGAGAGAAAAAAGTGTAACCATTTGGAAAAGAAGTGAATGCTGGTTGGACGAGACAACTATATGCTCGAGTATGCATATTTTTAAACATGTACTAAGCAATAAATTTAAAGAAAATATCGAACTACATAAATGTAACCGCTTATCAAAAGACATTACCGCGAGAAATAAAAGATGCCAATAGAAGTATGCAAACATAAAATTCTTATGAAGACACACACGCATTTGGTTGGGCTACTCCAAAGCTGTCCCAATGAACGGAAAGTAAGGGTTCAGTTTCGTATCATTGTTATAATTATGTGAAACTCACTTACCAAAACTATTTTTTCAAAGAATTTCTGACCCCCAAACTTCACTCTTAATACTGCACTGTCCTATGTAGCTGACTAATATAGCTGACGAATGTCAACTTCGTACAGAGGCCAGTTGTTGAGTAATAACGGTGCATACACATAGAGACAAATATATTGCTCCGATTGTGGTGAGATGTAATTCTCTCTGATTTAGTTTACTGTTTTACTATCTACTCTCCATCAGTATATGGGAACTTCACAATATTATGCATGTTTAGTTATTAACTACCGACATACAAACGTAACAAACAGTTAACAAATTATTAATATCTACTTGACAACATCTAAAACATCTGTCGTATCTTTCAGGACAACTATTACCTTTTCATTATATATATATATATATATATATATATATATATATATATATATATATATATATGTGTGTGTGTGTGTGTGTGTGTGTGTGTATGTGTGTATGTATATATGTATATATATATCTATACATATATACACACACACACACACACACACACATATATATATATATATATATATATATATATATATATATATATATATATATATATATATATATATGAACATAGATACGAGAAAATTTGCACATTTACTTGAGTCCCTAAGTATATGCTCATGAATCCCACTAGTAGAAGACTTACCAAGTAAAGTAAAAATAAAAACCAAATGATAGTGATTCATAAAAATGAGAAAAGATTATCTGAGGTGGAAGAGACTGACACAAAACAAACATCATTACCGGAACATCCATCAAATTTTAACAGCAGCTCCTTTCGATACTTACCGTATAGTGTTTCCCCTCCTTTTGATGTGCTCTTCCATTTACCCGCCATCAAGCAATCTCTTTCCACTTACTGTTTGGTTTATGCGATAGCTTGGAAAACCCTGAGAAAACAAAAAGACAAGCAGAATGAAAAGGAGAAACAAGTATGAATCGGTAAATAGACGATTACGAGACAGATAAACAGATTTTTAAGCTGAAAGCCAGAATGTTTTTTTTTTGTATTTTATAAAACTCGTTTCAGTGCGTAGACACTCACGTACGTATAATTATCTTTTTTTTTTCATAATACACCACGTAATGATATCTTTTGCCTGTGACATTCGTGATGGGAGATAACAATTAAATACTAATTGTAGTATAACCTCCCTTATTAATCTATGTTTTGCAAATACGTTGGATAACCTGGTTATTTCTGGATGATCAGGAACAAGACAGGTCTGGTTGATCATGCAATAGAAATCGTCATGCAACCAATATCTTCTAGCTGCATTCCGTGTTAGGGAAGATCAATTGAATAATTGGAAAAAAGGGTGATCAATCAATAAGTTACCTCTCTACGTTTAGTTGGTGATCAGTGAAAAAGTCAGAATTTTCGAAAAAAAAAAAAAAAATAGGTTAACGCAAACTTGAATTGCGAATTGATATCCCACACTTACAAACTTTTTTGAAGGTTAATCAAAAGAATAAAAAACTCTTTTCTTGGCATAATGATGGGAAAGAGTTTAAATTTTCAGCCTTGACTCCGATGGTACGGCCTGTACCCGTGATCTCGCCTGCTAGTCATGGTCAGCCAATCATACTGTTAAAAACTGAAGAACGTATTCATACTGCTCGACTGGACCCTCACTTTGTTATTATGGTAAAATGGGTAATTTTTTTCTCGTTGGAATCATCAGTTATAACCCATGTAACCGTTTCGGGGATTTTAAAAACGAAGCAGTTATATTAACATAGCACCCAAGCAATGTTGATCACTCCCCCCTCTCAGATATGATTTTAATATATAGCTCATGTCACACATGGGTTTTGTTATATATATATATATATATATATATATATATATATATATATATATATATATATATATATATATATATATATATATATATATATATATATATATTGTGCGAATCAGATCGATATAATGTGATTTGCCATATATTTGTATTGACCAAATCAAAGACAAATCTTTTATATTGGAACAGGCATCTCTCCATATAACGCAGTTCGTTATAGTATGGTTTGCATCCCCAGTGTAATGTGGTTTGCACTATCTATCTATCTATCTATCTATCTATCTATCTATCAATCAATCTATCTATCTATCTATCTATCTATCTATCTATCTATCTATCTATCTATCTAACTATCTATCTATCTATTGCACAAATCAAAGACGCAATTCTCACATGGATACAGGCATCCCCGATATAACCCGGTTCTTTATAGTGTGAATCGCGACCCCCGATGTAGCGTAGTTATAAAAATTCACATATAATTAATTCAATACTAAGGAAATGACATGACATCGAGCTTAATGGCCGGCAAAGACGGTCTTTGAGCGAGTGAAGATAATAATAATGCCTTTCAATTGGATTAGAGCTGGCCAACGAGATTAGTCATTTTTCGCAACATCTGTTAGGTTTCTTCTTTCTTATTCATCTTTTAAATTTCAAGCCATTATATTACTATATCTTTTGTTTTTAATTTTTCGTTTCGTATCTCGTCCCCAACCCCCCTTCATTCTTCTCTTTCCGTTTTTATATAAGATAATTTCTTACTTCTTTTCTTTTTTATCCGCCCAACTTATGCCATTTAAGTGATTTATTTATTTCACAAAACGGCTTCTTCCATTGCTGTTCGTCTGTCTATTTGACAACCTTTTTATTGTTTCAAGATTTTGTTGTTTTCATTTTATGAATCAAAATAGAAATAAAATAAACGAATATGATTCATAAAGTCAAACGACCATTGGATAAGAAAACTTAAAATTAAAAATAAAATAATGGCCATAATGAATAAAACCAAATTGGGTATTTAATAAAAAAATGTTTTTAGAAGATAAATGAAATGGAATAATAAGCCCATCGCTTTTCAAAAATATTTTTTGATAAGGTCTTATTAGAAAAAAAAGTTGTCGCGGGCATTTTGTATTGCATCAGGCTTGAGTAAGCCGCTCTATTTTTGTATTATTTCCTTGTTTTGTCTTTGAAATTTCTTTCTTTGTTTCAAGGTTAGTTTACTTCTTGATTTTTTAACATCGTATTTGAAGTGTGGTTTTCACCCAGTCCCAGTTAGTTTGAATAGATCAGTTCACTTTCTTTGCATTCATTCCTGTCACCCTCTTTCCTTCAGTCTTGTCCATTTTATCTATTTCTTTTCTGATGAGAAGAGATAGATACAATTCACTTTTCTCTCGATGAAACTTTCTTCCTCTTTTTCTCTCGTCCTTTTACTCTCTATGAACCATTCTTTCTCTTTTTTTTTTCTTTCTGTATTTTTCTCTTTCTTTCTTTCTCTTTTTAAAAATATCTCTATGAATTTCTCTCTCACTCTCTCTCTCCTTTTCTTTCCACCTTTCGAATATCATCATAAAGGAATCTTATGTCAATCTTGGATTAGAAATGACAAAAAAAAAAGAAGGTTATCATATTTTGGTGCATGTTTTATTTTTAAAAATGTTTTTGGTTTCAAGGAATTTTGCATACTGCTAAAGAACGCTACAGACGCCGTCTAATTAATTTGTTCTTCATATCCCGATCAATGTCTTGATTTAAGACAATGATTTTAATTAATGCGGTGAGATGAATATCAAGCACAGGCTTTATCAAAACAATCACACCACTTGCTGCAAATATTTCTGCCATTATTTGTATAGAGTTTACTAATGTAAGAAGGAAATAACCCAGTCGCTAATAAACAGAATACTGTTTATTCGAGGTCTGAATACTAGTACCGTATATGCTGAAGACATTCATGGTCACGAATAGATTAGTAGAACTTTTAGGTCAGTATCACCAAGTTTGATTAAAATTCCTGCATTCTCTACGATTTTGACTCCTTGAGAATCGGTGATATATTGCAACAGCGTTTGTTATAAAATAACTGATTTTAACCTGTTTAAGAAAAAAGCCCGGAGAACAAAAACGAAAAATAATATTTTTCAATCACATAATTGGATCATATCAACAAACCTGAACGTAAGACCATAAATGTGCTAGTTCCTTTCCTGTGTGAATATATAGCAATAACGGACGTAACCTACGTTTTGGTATGTCAGCCCGTCAGTGACAACTATAGATGTTTTAGATGCTGGTGCATCTAAAACATATTCTGTATAAGCCTCCTGTGATCACAAATATGTCTGGCCAAGATCGATGAATTTCTTTTCTATTCCTTTCTCCATTCATTTAGTGTGAATGTCATTGGAAAATAGTTATTTTGAAATTAAAGTGAAACTCGAAAAACTCAGATATTTCTGCTCTGAGATTTCAACATATTTCTTATTCTTGACAGGCATCTAGGCTAGTGATACTTACCCCGCAGACACATCTGTTAGCAGTACCACTCGCACCGGTGGATACGGATATGGAGGCTTCTGTGGTGGATACCTCGTTGAAGCTGTAAGCTCATGGAGGTCTCCTGCCTGGATGGGAAAATGTTGGATACGACTTTTGCCCACCCATCAGCCACACCTGTTAGCTGCAGTACTCATCATTGACCATGTGGATATGGGGATATCTACGGTAGATGGATTTACTGATGGATATGCTTTAACATTAGATTGGTGAGTAACGAAATAGATAGATAGATAGATAGGCATATCTATGTATATGCGTAAATATGAATATATTTGGGGGATTATTATGTTAAAATGTATACACCAGATCAGATTAAAATGTCATTAAGACTACAAACACAAAACAACCGCTATAAATCGAGTTAACATGTTCTTATTGAAAGAGTGTTCCTTTCAATGTACGTGAATGAAAGACAAGGCAAGGAAAGAGTGTTCTAGTAGAATGCGTGCTGAGTTGAATTAAAAAAATAAGAGTAAAAGCCATTGATATGCAAGCTATTCCTGTTGTAACATATAGTCTTAATATAACGGGAATCTAGATGAGATTAGAAAAAAATAGACACAGCAAAGAGGAAACAACTGACGTGCCACAGAATGCACCATCCTAAAGCTGACATTGATCGTCTCTATTTGCCAAGGAATAAAGATGGTTGTAACCTGAACTGACCTATAAAACCACAACTATAGGATTACACTAGTGCCTCGGAATCACCAAGGACTGGATATTAAAACTAGTTTATCATCAGTCTTCTAGTATCCGTCGTTGGACATACACCTTACCCAGGTTCAGCCACGATTCTCTATCAACGGCGTCGCAGAGTCAGTATTTTCTGAATTTGTCTAGTTCATCTCTCCATCTAGTATTATGTCGGCCTCGGTTTCGCATGTGATCTCTGGGGATCCATGTTGTGATTCGTGATGTCCATCGGTTGACCACCATTCATGCAATATGACCTGCCCATAGCAATTTAAGTTTTCTAGTAGATTCTATGAATCAACGAACTTCCGTTTCCTTCCTGTTATATTGTGCTGTCTTGTGGTCTCTCCATGTGAGGTTGAGCATGATTCTCTCATGCGTACGTTGCATGCTTCTCGGTTTGTGGGTCTGTCTCTTGGTTAGGTATCATATTTCAGCTCCTCAAGTGACTAAAAAAGTTGCACTCAACAAGAAAAGAGAGTGAGAAGTTCGCAAGAGAACTAAGTATACATACTGTCCGTACAAGACCAAGGATTGCGTACTCGAAATTTTCAAGCAAATATCCAAGTAAACGATGCTGACCCAAAATGCCGCTTCTGTGACCTTCGTGTAGAAACTATGGACTACCTCGTGTCTGGCTGCTCTGTTTTAAAACCTACAGAATTAAAATCCAGACATGACAGAGTGGGTCAATATCTACATTGGAGAGTATAAAAGTATTGCAGAATACCAACTGGAAAAACTGGTATGAACACCAACTAGACAGAACGTCACGATACTATGGTACTTTCTATCTAATCACTGTCCAGCAGCAATATGTGACACAAGGTCAGGCTTAACGTGGGAAGAAATAGTAGTCAACCTTCCAAAAATGGCTTCAGCCGACGCAGTTACCGTTGAAAAGCTCATCGTAATGGCTAGACAACGTCACCTGCGAAAGCTGGGCCGAGTAATAATGGGAGAGCCTAAGGACGAGTCAAAAGGCCTCCCGATGCGCTTAGCAAACGCAGCCTCAGTGTAACCTCATTGGCCAACGTTTGCACCGGCGCACTCGGTCTTTGATGCCAACTTACACACAATCTCCGGCCCATTCAACGGGCAAGTGTCAGTACCGACTCCTCGGTCTGTGCCGTGGACAGATACTACACTTTGATCCTGAAGACAAGGCCAGAAAAAGGTTTAAAAAAAGCGAACAGAACCAACATAGTAGTATCACTAGGAAAGCACCTGTTATTTGACCTGAGGGTGCCTTCTGATAGAAATAAAGCAATAAAGGAACTTGTGAAACTAGGCAAACACAAGAACCTTGAAATTGTGACACAGAAAACGTGGCAATTGGAAACACAGCCTGTCCCCGTTATTATTGGAACCCTCGATATTATCAAGAAAGGCGCTGGAAAACATCTCGCCAACGTCCCTGGCGACGTTTTTCTCTGTGAAATCCACAAGATATTGCTTACAGGCACTGCCAGAATTCTGAGAAGAGCATTATCATCTGTTGTATACAAAGGAACAAACTGCAGCAAACACGCAAAATAAGACTTTGAAATAATAAAACTATTCAGTTTTTTTTTATTAATGATATAATGAAATTTCCAGTATTCTTTATATCTTCATCAAATGAAAGCATTTCTGAATAATATTACCAAACAAGGCGTGATCGATCAGCAAGTGCCGCCTGTGCAGTGAAAGAGATGAGACTGTAAACCACATAACTAGTGAATGTAGTCAACTCGCCCAGAAGGTGTATAAACACAGACACGATAGAGTAGCAACGGCGATACACTGGGAACTGAGTAAACAAATGGGGTTTAACCACACGGAAAAGTGGTACCAGCACAAACCGGAGGCAGCCCTCGAGATTGGAAACCACAAATTACTCTGGGACTTTGACATCCAAACCGACCACCTTATCCAGGCAAGATGACCGGACTTGGTAATCGTAGACAAGAAGAGGAAAACCTGTCAAATAGTAGACGTGGCTGTACCAGCAGACCATAGAATGAAGAGGAAAGAGAACCAAAAACTGGAAAAAAAAACTCCAAGGTCTAGCGAGAGAACTGAAGAAGATGTGGAACATGAAAGCCAGGGTAGTGCCAGTCATAGTAGGTGCACTGGGAACTGTCCCAAAGACACTGAGGGCGACACTGGAGGAGCTCAGGATAAAAGGAAGGATTGAGACTGTACAAACCACAGCAGTGCTAGGAACCGTATGGATACTGAGGAAAGTACTAGAAATATAAAGACTGCAACACTAAATGTTAGCAGTGGCCTAACAGAGGAAGGAAAATGAAAGGGGAGATGTAAACCTCTGCACTGGCATGATAGACGAGGGAGAGAAGAGATATTGACTGAAGACCTGAGAAGACTTATTGTCACTCAACTTCCAGCAATGGCCACCGGGCAACCGGTGAGAAACTGTAAACCGCAGTATTACTGTGGTCTATGAAAATGAGGAGAGGAGGGCAGGAGACTTGAACAGACTTGCTGTCACTCAACCTCCAACAGTAACCACCAGACAACTGGTGTGAGATTGAATAATAATAATAATAATAATAATAATAATAATAATATTAATAATAACAATGCTATTTTGACTACAGGCTGCCCCTGATGATTTTGTTCTGGGCTTAGTTAAAGAAGTTTTCTTTAGATTCTAATGATACTTAACGTTTGGCTTTGAGATGAACTCTGATTATTTTCGAACATTTTAATGATATTTTACTTTGGTTGATTATTCTTGATATTTTGATGGTTCTTATTGAATGTCTTATTAATAATGATATTAATAATAATAATGCTATTTTGACTACAGGCTGCCCCTGATGATTTTGTTCTGGGCTTAGTTAAAGAAGTTTTCTTTAGATTCTAGTGATACTTAACGTTTGGCTTTGAGATGAACTCTGATTATTTTCGAACATTTTAATGATATTTTACTTTGGTTGATTATTCTTGATATTTTGATGGTATCTTTGTACCTCTGAGATGGTTTTCTTTGTAAGTCTGAGAAATTTTCTCTTGCAATGAAAAGGCCACTGCCAAGTCGAAAAAAGTTGTTTTTTGGACCTGCACGTGGGTAAGTGGAATTAAAATTAAATTTAAAATAATTATATTTATAATTTATAATTCAAAATGAGTTGTCCCATAGAAGTATAGAAAAGCGAGGGGCGAGTATATATATATGTGTGTGAATGAACTTTTCCACTTGCATCCCCTCCCTCGAGATTAGTATAATATAAATTGGCTGTGGTCGCTTGGCCATCTACCCAGCCGGCATTGGAAGAAAAAACAACGAATATCGAAACTTATACTAAGTCGAGACTTAAAACATTTAAGGGAGACATATGATCTTTAATGTATGTAACCCCCCCTCCCCAAGAAAAAGGCTTAGTGTTTTTTCTTTAGTTCAACAATCAGGTAAATGTCATATCACTAAATGGATATCTCTGCAAGCCTGAATGGCTTGTCCTTGTGAGGCCATACCCTGGGTGGTAGGAGCTGGTGGGGCTCTTTGGTTACCACTGTGCACATCGGTCTCAATGAACCCACCAAGGTCTGGTGCTACCTCCAAAGAACCAAAAACCCCAATCATGACAGTACAACCAAACCATTTTACCGCAAAAAACGGGGCACAGATCCAAGACCTGTGTGTCGTAACCGGCAGGTGTTCCCTTGTTAGCCACCAGGAGGGACCCGGTCGTCATCCTGTGACTGCTGGCCAAAATCTCGGCTCGTGTACCCTTAATGGCCTTCAGGAGGGACACAGTCGTCACACAGCTACTGTTGGCCAAAACTCGTATACCACTAATGACACCCAGGGAAAGTGCAGTCCTCACGGGGTGACTGCTATAAAGAACAAGAGAAAGAGATGGACAAGGGAAGAGAATAGGCTAGTTATGTACTGTTACTATAAAAGCAAGCCTTCAGTGCGATCTTATAGAGAGCGTATGCTCCAAATATGGAGGGAAAAATCTGCTGTGGAAGTATCGAACCAACGCCTTGCTGACCAAGTAAAGCAAATTCAAAAGAAGAAATGGCTGTCTGAGACTGAACTACTAGAGATTCGCATTAATGTAGAGAGAGGTTCAGGTGACACATCTGAAGAATCCCCCCCCCAGCACAACTAGTACCAATAACAAAACTAGAATAATCCCCCATGAGATCCCCACAGTAAGCTACGCACCAGAGGGTGATGACGAGGCACCAACGGAAGAAGAGAAAACCAAAATACAAGCTTTGAAAGAGATCATGCGAGGAGAGAAAACAACACTCCCCTCCCTAAGAGACAAAGACAGAAAGAAAGTCGGAGAAGTGACCGAACAGGTCAATTGCCTCTTACAGCACATAGAAACAGACACCCTCCTAGAACTCAACAACCTAATTTACGCAGGGGCGAAAATGGTAGCACAAAGCTTCACAACACAAGATAGGAACCTGAGCAATAATAGGGAAGGGAAACCCAACTTGGAGAGAAGGTTACAAAGGCAGTTCTCCCAACTACAGAGAGATGAAGTACTGCTTAGAAATATATCACACACAGACAGACCACGAGTAAGACTTTATAACAAATACAAGGTAGCGCAAAAAGGCATCGCAACTGTAGTCGAAGAGTTACACCAGAAAAGACTAGCTAAAGAGGCAAGACTAAAGAGATACAGACTAAGAACGGCCCAATACACACAAAACCGCACATTCCAAAACAATGAGAAAAAGTTTTACCAAGATTTAAATGGGGAAAGGAGGCAGGACATGAAACCAGATGCCACAGAGGCCAAGAACTATTGGAATAGCATATGGGGGCACCCAAAAAGACACAACGTAACACCGCAATGGTTAGGAAACATGAGAAAAGAACTAGAAGATATAGACAAGGGAGAACCAATAGTACTGAATGAAACCACATTGAAACATACTCTTAGGAAAGTAGCCAACTGGAAAGCACCGGGTCCCGACGGGATCCATGGGTATTGGTTCAAAAAATTCACCACGTTACACGGCAGACTCACTCACCTACTCCAAAATTGTCTAAATGAAGGCAAAGCACCAGAATGGATGACTAAATGCAGAACCACCCTCATCCAAAAAGACCCAGGGAAGGGGAACATAGCAAGCAACTATAGACCAATCACTTGCCTACCACTTATGTGGAAAATCCTGACCGGGCAAATAGCAGAGAGAATATACATGTCAATGGATAGAAGGGGGCTACTACCAGAAGAACAGAAAGGGTGTAGGATAGGAACCAAAGGGGCAAACGATTTACTCTACATAGACCAGATGATCTTAAAAGAAGTAAGGAAAAGGAGAAAGAATATCGCAATGGGATGGATAGATTACAAAAAGGCATACGATATGATTCCACATAGCTGGATACTCGAATGCCTTAGAATGTTCAAAATTAGCGAACCGGTGGTTAAATTCATTGGTAATTCAATGGAAGACGGGAAAGTAGATTTGACAGCCGCAGGGGACAAACTAGCCGAGGTAGGGATAAAAAGGGGAATCTTCCAAAGAGACTCGTTGTCCCCACTATTATTTGTTCTAACAATGATACCGCTTAACAGAATCCTGAAAAACAGCAAAGGATACCACTTCTCTAAAACAAAAGGAAAGGTCAACCACTTAATGTACATGGACGATATTAAATTGTTTGCAAAAAACAGGGGAGAGCTTGAGACTCTGTTCAACGAAGTAAGGGAATATAGTGAGGACATAGGAATGGAGTTTGGAATAGAAAAATGCGCAATCATGGTGATGCATAAAGGAAGGCTTTCAATGACTGAGGGAATTGAACTTCCTGACAACAACAAGATTAGGGCATTGACTTCACAAGACCGATACAAGTACCTAGGTGTCCTTGAATGTGACACGATAAAACGGGAAGAGATGAAGGAGAAAATTAAGAGAGAATACCTCAGAAGGATAAGGAAAATATTAGAAACCAAATTAAATAGCAGAAATCTAATAAAAGGAATGAACACCTGGGCTGTGTCAGTAGTTAGGTATACAGGACCATTCCTAGGATGGACAAAGGAAGAGCTCCAATCAATGGATAGGCGAACAAGGAAACTTATGACGATGCATAAAGCATTACACCCTAGGGATGATACAGATAGGCTATACGTTACGAGAAAAGAAGGTGGTAGGGGGCTCATCAGCATAGAAGATTGTGTCCAGAGAGCTAAAGTAGTCCTAGATAGATATGTGCAAACAAATAGTGAAGAAATCATAAAGAGCGCGAGGGATAGTGCAACAAACAATAAAGTAGAAAACAATGGAACAGCACAGCAAACTAGAAAAGAAAAGTGGGAAGGGAAAAAATTGTACGGCGAGTTTAAAAGACAGATAAAAGATATAGCAGACGAGAAATCATGGACGTGGTTACGAAAGGGAAACCTTAAGAGAGAAACAGAATTGCTCATCATGGCAGCCCAAAACAAAAGCATAAGGACAAACTACATAAAAGCAAAAATCGACAGAACACAGACAAACAGCAAATGCCGCATGTGCGGTGAAAGAGATGAGACAGTAAACCACATAACTAGTGAATGTAGCCAACTCGCCCAGAAGGAGTATAAGCATAGACACAATAGAGTAGCAACGATGATACACTGGGAACTAAGCAAACAAATGGGATTCAACCATGGGGAAAAGTGGTATCAGCACAAGCCAGAGGCAGTTTTGGAGAATGACAACCACAAACTACTGTGGGACTTTGAAATCCAAACTGACCACCTCATCCAGGCAAGAAGGCTGGACTTAGTAATAGTAGACAAAAAAAGGAAGGCCTGCCAAATACTAGACGTTGCTGTACCTGCAGACCATAGAGTAAAAAAGAAGGAGGGTGAAAAAAGGGAAAAATACCAGGACTTAGCAAGGGAGTTAAAGAAAATGTGGAACATGAAAACCAGGGTAGTACCGGTCATAGTGGGAGCACTAGGAACTGTCCCCAAAACGCTGAGGGAGAGACTGGAGGAGATCGGGATTAGGGGGAGGATAGAGACCGTACAGACCACAGCACTGCTGGGAACTGCACGGATACTGAGGAAGGTGCTAGAGATATAAGGACTGCAACGAATTGTAGCTCTGTCATGATATGCGAAAGAGAGAGGAGACGTTAGCTGAAGACCTGAGGAGACTTATTGTCACTCAGCCTTCAGCGATAACCACTGGGCAACCGGTGTGAAACTGTAAATCGCAGAATTACTGCGACCTATGAGTACTAGGAGAGGAGGGCTGGAGACTTGAGGAGACTTGCTGTCACTCAAACTCCAGCGATTACCACCAGGCAACTGGTGTGAGATTCCAAATAATAATAATGATAATAATAATAATAATTAGAACAACAACAACAACAACTAGCATACTAGGGGAGATTATGAATCATCAAGACTCATATGTGCATCTTTTTGTAAATTTAGCAGTGGTGGTAGTGAAATTGAACTACCCTGATGAAAATGCTACCAGTATGTTTCGAACGATTAACTCATGATTGAGGTAAAACACAAACTCAGAACGGTTCTGGTCAGTCACTCAGTAGGAACTGTCACGCAATCAATGTCTTTAAGCTGAAAATTGAGTTGGGGTGATCAATCAAACATTTGAAAAACAAACAAACAAACAAACAAACAAACAAACAAACAAACAAACAAAAAACACAACAAAACAAGCCTAAACGAAACCGGGCACACACTAAAAGATAAGTATACATTGTTAAATTGATCTCTAAAAAAAGTTTTTTTTTTATTTTTTATTGAGGGGAGTGTGTGTGCAAACTTTCAAGTTTCTACTATGAACGGATGCATAGATACTTATGTCAGAATACATGGATACCCTAAACCTGGCAACACAGTTTAGGCCGGTCTGTTGTAGGAAGTGGTGATTACTACTACTACTACTACTATTGTTGATATTAATAATGATAGTAATGATATGTGTGTATGTATATTTTTTATACAAGCATATTTAGTGGTCTTTATATATTTAGATTTTAGATATTCATTTGTATCTCTAGTCTTCTAATGAAGTCTTATCTAATTAAAGTAGGTATTTGTATTGTTTTTCGGAGTTTTTGATCTATCTTTTGTTTACAAGCTTCAGAAACGCCTTTGACTTTCCCAACAAAACAAGAAACAAGAGAATGAAAGTTTGAATCTCGATTCCTTTTGTAATTCTAAATATTCTCACTTTACTACACATTAATTTTCTTTTTAATCTTTACCAGTTATGATTTACAGTAAAAAACTGGAGCCCTAAGATCACAGGTTAAATCCAAGTTGTGTGAAGAGAACCAAGTCAAGACTTTGACCCAAAAGCAACATGAAGAACCATTTTCTTTAGCTCGTCTAAAGTTTCTAATGGACAAATGTTATGAATTAATGTCTGCATGCGTGTGCAGGAATATAGAATGTGTACATTCAAGAGTAAATGGTTTATAAATGCAACAAGAAATCTTTGTTCTAGTTTTGAATGAGGGATACACATTTGTATTCGACGGTAGTACCTAAGAATCAGACTGCGAATCAATTTTCCAATCGTAACCTAAGTTTTAGAAATTTACAAAACCCCCAGATATTTAAACCCATGGCTATGATAGAAACAGTCTAAATAACCAAGAATTTTTATTTCATTTTAATGAGCGTTTTTTAAGATGGATGACTATACATGGAACAATTTTTGTTCCAAGTTTGCACATCAAGCTTTCTTTTTATTTGTGTCCTTCTGACTTGCAACCCACAGTAGAAAAATTTTACTGTTTTGTTTTTTAAGGTGAAGCAGTAATAAAACAAATACAAGAAACAAGGGAAAAAAAACGGTGAGTTGTCAAAATTCAAAGACTGACAAATATTTACACGTACATCTACAAGTGTTTCTATAGCCAAAAGAAAACATTAAAAAAATCATGTGTTTGCTGATTTTCTGCTTAGAATAGGATTTTGTTCATTCGTAAGAGATGGGAATGTTAATATTTTTTAAAGATTTAAATCGTCTCTCTAATATCTTACCAAATTATTAAGGTACAATGTTGATGAATGACTTCGGGATTCCTAAAAAGAAGAGTATACAACCAATGCATCCTCCCAATAGTCACCAATGGAGCTGAAACATAGAACCTAAACAAGAGACTGACATACAAACTGAGAACCATACAATATGCGCATACTCAGCTACCACTGCCAGCATTATACATCTACCAGGTTATTTATCACACAACCCAATGTATATTAAAAAAAACCCAGTACTACTGGAGTATCGAGTACTGAATACAGATTAGTGCATTCTTTGGGCGAGAACTTTCTGCAAATCTTAATAAATCTATCGTCGTTCCAGTTGAAAGAACCTTATCTCAAAATTGAGTTATTCGGATATAAAGAACATGTACTTAATTCAAGGCGAACACATTTATCATTGTGAATGAACAAAATGACCCCTTTTCGCAGAGTGTTGTTTTTGACGTTTCAATTCTTTTCCTTTCACACGCCCTGAAAAAAATTCACTCTCTCGATTCTATCTTGAAATCATTGAAGATACGATTTCCGTCATATTTACATCACTTTAGATGATCACAAATTATGCATTCATTCAAGTATAGTATCAAAGAATATTAAACAAGTCACTCCCACAAATCGACTAAGAAAGCCTTGAGTCGAAAAAATACCCAAGATAAGACAGTAGACGATGAATGTGCAGGAGGTGAAAAACACAACGTTAGGATGATAATCACTATTGATTTTGCTAAAAAAAGAAAATGCATCACCTCATTTGTATATAGTAATGTTAGTATAGATAGATTATATTGATAATTGTGAATAAATACGTATTGAATTAAGAACACAATATCATCAGACGGGGAAGGGATACGTTTTGGAAATCAAGAGGAAAAAAGCAGGTCTGGTTAGTTTGAATAGACCAACGTCTTTCGGTAGCATGCTGTGTTAGGTATAATCAGTGAAAAATTGAGAAAAGGGTTAATCAATGAATATCTCACCTTTTGTTGGGTGGTGATCATTAAAAAATCTGAATTCCAGTGAGTGTGAACGCTACCAGACAAACTACAGGACCATTTTTTTGCATGTACTTATTATACAGATAGATAATTGGAACCCTCACTAAAACCCATTTTGTGGGATGACTTAAATTTTTTTTTCTCCAATACACAAACAAGAATGAATATTTAGGTTTTCAGCCCTGTAGCCCCATAAATGAAAAGGAGTAATAGGGACAAATACATGAGGTAAGAGGGATAAAGAAACAGAGTGGGAAACAAATCAGTAGACCAGCAGGAGATAAAAACGGAGAAGCTGAGAGACAGTGAATGAGAGATACAGAGAGATTGGGGGAGAAAAGAAAAAGCAATTTGAATAGTGTCAAAGAAATTCCCAATGTGTGTCGCTTCGTACAGGTCACAAGCAAGGAACACATCGTGCATTGCTCAGATGTTGGCAAATTGCTGTACATAGAAAAGAAAGTCTAATAACTCTGGAAAAAGACACTCATCAAAAAAAGGACAGAGCTTAATTTTGCGGTAAAATTTTATTGCAGTATAAAAATACACACACACACACACACACACGCGCGTAAATAGAATAAAGAATTAAAGAAAATGGGGTTGCTACAGGAATCGAACCAGTCACTGATAAGGTAGCTGCTTCAATGCAGCAATGCTCTTTCAACTGATCTAAACATTGAAAGCAGTTATTTGGACCTCTGCATTACCAGTTGTTGTTTTGCTCAATGATCAGAGCATTGTCATGTCAAAGCAGCTACCATATCGGGAGCAGGCTCGATTCCTGCTGCAACCCCTTTTTCTTTATTTGTTTATTCTATTAACGTTGTCTAAATTGAGTGATATATCAACCTGATATATTAACCGTGTAGCAACAGGAGATAATTTCGAATCAGTTTCTATATAATATAACGCAATTTATAATTGATTCTGTCGGGTTGCATATATCCAATTATCAGTACATAACGGTCGCGTCGAAAGAAGTGAATAGATCAAGAATAAATGAGAGGAGACTTTGAGTTGAAAACAGTTATTTGGACCTTTGCATTACCGATGGCTGTTTAGCTCAATGGTAGGGGCATCACTGCGTTGAAGCAGCTGCCTTATTGCAGGCAAATTTCAATCCTGCAGCAACCCTATTTTCTGTGCTTTTTTATTCTATTTACATTGTCTAAATTGAGTGATATATTAATCATATAACAACGGGAGATCATTTAAAATATATTTCTATATAACATAACGCATTTCATATATATATATATATACATATATATAAATAATCGGGTTATCAAGTTATATATGTGTGTGTATATATATATATATATATATATATATGTGTGTGTGTGTGTGTGTGTGTGTGTAACCTGGTGACAAGACATTCTATACCTACCATAATTCTAATTGCAGAAGCAAAAATGTCATCTACCTCCTAGAATATAATAAATACCACAATTTTAGCATGGACGCAAGATTTAACCTTCTTTGATGAAATAAAAAAAGAACATTTCCCGACGCAACAAAATTCTGGAACTAAATGAAGATCTGTGGATAAAACTCTCTGTCTTAACGGACCCAAAACTGAACTCAACAACCCTAATCACATCGAGCTCTAACACCTTCATCCTCTCACTCCAAATTACTCTTTGCTCACCAACTCACTATCTTCATACCTGCACCTAATACTACACTTCTATCCAGACTATCTGTACATACAAACACCCAAACACCGATTAATATATATATCTTTTATTCCACTCGACAACATACACACACACACACACACACATATATATATATATATATATATATATATATATATATATATATATATATATATATATATTCCTTGGTGTTATGGATCTAAAATATGGTAGTTGAACATAGCATACAAAGACTTCAAAAAGTCATACAAATGCTCTTAAATGTGTAATCACACAACGAATTCCTCAGGTATTAACGCTATTATGAACTTAAAAGCCCTTGATTTGTCATTGCTGACAAAAAAGTGAAACATGTCAACAAAACTTGTTTGAGTATTGAACATGTTACATAGACATAGATTATTGATTTATGAAGGAATTCGTTATTGCAATATAAATGATTGCTAAATATAAAAATAGATGGGCTGAATTAATGTTAAATTAAGCCTTGACAGTAGAACAGAAATACTGAGACTATTGAGGTCAATCAAGTTATCATCCTACTACGGCGGTTCTCTTTATTCTATGGTGGTACATAAACAAATACATTTGACTCATTCAACACACAAACTGTAAAAATTATATTAATTTCAGTTGTCCACGAACAAAACTTTTATATCAGGGTTCCGATAAATAGGTACATAATCCCTTTTCCGTTTCATCTGTGAGATAAAACAGAATCTAATGATAAAATGACTAAATTGGCAACCCAGTGGTGTAAGTGGGACAGACTTATTACAGGTCGAGGGTGCAATCAAGGCTCGAAATACATGTCTCCATGTTTGGAAAAATTCACGCTGCACTCTTGGAAAAGAGTTGCAGTACAGTCTCATACTGCAACAGACAATTCGTGAACCAATGGCCTATTGACTAAGTGCCTTAGATAGAACCAGCCCAGGGACTGACCAGCCCTCCGGGATTTCGCCAGGTCGCCTGGAGGCCCAACGCTCTTGTTTTTTTTTTTGTTCTACTATGTACTTTAACTTATGAAGTTTTATCCTACGGGTTTTGTTTAGTCCCAACATATAATCGTATAAAATACGTACACGCAGACACACTCATTAGTATATATATATATATATATATATATATATATATATATATATGCTTTTATCAACGTATATTTGCCGTTATAACAACCTGAATATTAGCAAGTTTAAATGAACCATTTCCCCATCAGTGGTATGTTTACATGTGAATTCAAGCTAATGACTGTTACAAAAACATGTTGGCTCTGTTGTAGTAAGCGGCGTATAGGTTGTTTGTGACCGGTTCCTCTTATCACTGTCATCGCGCTTTGCAGCTGTTGAGCGACGGCGCAGCGTCTGCTTTGAGATCTCAGATACCGAACAACGAGAGCGGAGGCGAATATCTACAAGGAACATAGAATAAGAACTGTGTGAGAACTTGTGTCAACTTTTATAGGTTTGCACTTTTACGTATAACAACGACCGGTGAAAGAGCAGGCGGGTGGCTCTCGACGGATATCTTCGATAATTATTGTTTGGATCATATATATATATATATATATATATATATATATATATATATATATATATATATATATATATGATACTTATAAAGTGTCCATTACATAAACATATACATACCCGTATGTATATGTATACATGCATATACATGCACACACACACACACACATATATATATATATAAACACACATACTTACGCATATGTTCAAATGTATACACATATCTTTATATATACATACACTGTCATTTTCTATAGATGGCATTTCTTCCAAAGAAAATGATTTTTTTCTCACTTTTGACCTGTAAAAAAACCTACAATACTTTGAAGCCGTAGTTTCATACTTCATACGATGGACAGATTGGGAGGCTCCGGCTGAGCCGCATACATGTATCATAAATAGAAACCAAAATGAAATTCGAAAAAAATCAGTGTTTTGGAAGAAGGATTTCTCCAAAATAGTTTAGTATAACCAAAACACTTATAAGGCATAGTTTCGTACGATAGATGGAGGGAAGTGAAGGTCCAGTTCAGCAGTATAGTTAAATCGTGAATAACCAATATAAGAAATGTTTTTTGAGGGAAATGATTTCTCAAAGAAGTGGAAGTAAGTAACCGAAATACTGGTACGTTGGATGTAAAGAGAAAGCTAGTTCCCATGACTTCATTCGGAAATCATCATCCCAGTGCAATTATTTCTCTTTAGGGGGTGGGGTATATGTATATGAGGCAGAACTAGACCCTCTTTCCGTCCATCATACCAAATACGGCTCCGTATTTTTTTTTTGGAGGGGGGTATTTACGATTTAACTATACTACTGAACTGTACCCTCACTGTCCATCTACGAAACTATGCCTCTGAAGTATTCTGGTTAAAATGGACTTCATCAAATTTTCTGTAACAGGAAATTTAAATATTTTGGGTGTAGGGTTCTTTTATATCTCTATCTATCTATCTATCTATCTATCTATCTATATATATATATATATACATATATATATATATATATATTCATATTCGTCTTAACTAGACCCTTTCTTTACATCTATTATGCGAAACTATGGCTCTTAAATATTCTGATTTCTAATCTTTACTTCCTTCAGAAACTATTTTTAGGGAGAAGTAGGGGTTATTCACGATTCTGCTATGCTACACTTTACGTCTATCGTACGAAAGTACGCCTTTCAGGTATTTTGATTTAAATGAACCATATCGAAGAAATATTTTTTTCTAAAACACGAGATTTAAAATTTTTTTACTTCTGGTGAGGGGTTCTATTTACGATATATACATACTGCCCGACTGGATTCTTTCTTTACGACCATCGTACAAAACTACGACTTCGAAGTGTTGTGGTTAGTTACCATTCTTCCAAAACATGCTTTTTTGCCGCAGGGCATTATGTTTATGATGTAATTATACTACAGAACTGTTTTATATTGGTACAGGTCTCCCCTTGAAATAACGGCCAGCGTTATAAAGCAGTTTACGTCGACGTCGAGCTTAATGGCCAGTGAAAACGGCCTTCAAACGAGTAATAGTTATGAGTACAATCAACAACAACAAAAAACAACAACAACAATAATGATAATAATAATAATAATAATAATAATAATAATAATAATAATAATAATAACAATAATAATAACAATAACAATAATAATGATAATAGGTTTGGTTAGTCACTCAATAGAAACTGTCACGTGACCAAAGTCTTTCGGCAGTATTTCGTACTGGGTGTCATCAACCAAACAAAGAGTGATCAATGAATATATGGTTACCTCACTCGCCTTTTGTGGAATCATCAAAAAGTCTGAATTAAAAAAAAATATAGAAGTGGACACAATCAGTGGATTAATTTACCATAAACTTGAACTGTAAATTACTCCCTCCCCCACCAAATGTATTTTGGGGGGGAAATTTCCCATAAACAAAAAGAGTCGTTTCTATTAGAGGTAATAAGGATATTAGAATAAGAATAAAAGGAAGAAGAAAAATAAGACTGTTATAAACTTTTGGAATACATTTTAAGAGATTAAACTTGATTTACATCTTCATCAGAAAGATCTAGATTCAAATGTAAAAAAAGGCAAAACGTGAATATTACGTTCTGCAATGAAAACTGAAATAAAATTTGAACAACACACATCGAAAATATTCAGTGTCATTATCTTACTGTGAATCATGTCAGGGGTTCACTATATACCCGGAAATCAACCGACATAGCTTTCTTTACGTAATTTCCTCCTCTGGATTAGACTTCATTATCTAAAATCTGTTTTTCAAGCTTCTGATTTGTTTTTACGCCGGTTTGATCTACGCCTACTGACTATAACCTTTTTTCTTTCTGCTATAGCTTTTTTCTCTAACCTAAACTTCTCCCGCTATATAGCTTTGTTTACCTAAATTCTGTCTCTAAATTTGATTTACGCCGACTGACTATTGTAGTCCAGTGGGCATTAACTCTAGTTTCCAGATCCTGTATGCATCACTCTGTTTAATCCGACAACCTCTTTAATCCAGCAAACCCCTCTAATCTGTCAAACAATCTTTTTCCTTGAAAAATATCAAAGGGCAAGACGTTATCGATCATTCCTCATAAGTAGTAGTACTACTGCTACTGCTACTTCTAATGATAATGATAATGATAATGATAATTATAATTTCAACACAGCGATAGATGTATAGCAAAAAATTGTATGTTGTAATGTTTTATCTTAATCGTAGAAATTATCGTTAAAATGATGGGAACAAATTTGACGCCCTTGTATCCGAACTTCAGCACCAACAGTAGAAATTTGGGCTGGAAAAGCAGTCTGTTGGGGTGATCAATCTTTGCCTCGTTTTATCTTTTTAATTTCATGCAATATTGTTATCGTTCCTGCGCTATCCGCTTCTTTTTCCATCTGACGCGCTCCTAGGAAACTAAATTCGGAATCAAAATAGATAACTGCTTATGTCTTCAACGGCTGCAATTTTCAATGCAAAACTCATTATCATTTCGTGATATATTATATCATCAATTGACCTGCCTAGTTCTCTGCCAGCTCTTTGAATGGCACATTGACAAGCAAAGGGAGCATTACAATTTGGGTTATGGAAAAATGGTAATGCGTCATAGAAAAGCTCGCAAGAATCCAGATTCAATCCAGTCTGATTATACTAGTTACTGCACAATTGATTTTATGACTGTTTAGAGAATTTTATTCTTTTGATGATATTCCGATGCTAGTAAGCTCGTTTGTTGGTTTGATGTTTGAAACATTGAGCTAAAGCTGACATCAGGAAACAAATGTCAGAGGCATGGGCGCCCGCTGCCACTTTTCCGGGATTTGGATGGCAAAATGACATATTTCTAGGATGGAGGGTACTAGATTTCGGCCAATGGCTTCTCATATAATATCATCCCCAAACTTCATACAGAATTTATCCATTTATTACAGACTCTTGTTTTTTAGTTTTCGAATCTACTTCTTTCCTTTTCAGTATGTATTATAGTTGGGAAAAATCACCTATCTAATTCTAAGCTTCGAATAGCAATCTTTCTTTTTTAAATTCTTAGATGAATCATCGCCAATCATTATCATCTTTTTACTAATATTTCTTTCATCTTAATTTCATTTGCTTTTCATCATAACAATCAGACCGTGGTCCAATGGTGATTAGCGAGGCTCAAACTTGCACCCTTTTCCTTGGGAAGCCTATCTTCACAATGACGTCATAGAGAGCACCGGTAGGAGTCATCCAAATCCAACTCCACAGCTATTCTTCATTTTTCTTTTGACCACCTGATATGCTGCCATGTTTTTTTATTTGCATACACTAGTAGTATTAATTGGCAAAACTCAGAAATGCTTGTCAAAAAAAGCTTTTCCTTTTTTGGTGACAAAACTACATATTCTTGTATATGGTCTGACTATTTCCTCGTCTATGTGTTTATTGACAGGGAGAGCAATCGGCGATTACAACGCCTGAAGGAAGCAGCACATACTTTCTTCAGTCGGACCGATCAGCCAATCGAAAACCGATATTAATAACCCCTGGGAACCTCTCATCATTCATGATTTCTCGTAAAAAAGCAAAAAGATTATCCAATGTAAAGGAAGCAACTCGGAAGTCGTCACCGTCAATCACAACCTCTATATATACAACCCCTAAACCGAATGTGATGCGTCCTGTCCAATCGAGCATGCGCTCTAAGAAGTGATTGCACATTCTAGATCCAATAACGAACGTCCGGAACTTCGTGAACCCATGTACACATAGACGATGAAAATAGTCCGATCATATCATACATCATGATTAAACTGTTCATATCATTTCAGTGAATATTCTCTGTGGATAGTTTGGTAACGTAATATTTTATTTCCCGTATGCATGTTGTTAAATAATCTCTTCTGATATTACCGCTATCTTTAAGATTTCCCCGATATACTTTCTTCAGCGAAAAGAATTATCTTCGGATTTTTTTTTGAAAACTAGACGAAAAAGAATCTACGTCACTTCTGTTCCTACGCTATAAGATATGCGAGATTTTCCTGATTCTAAAAGGAGGGTAGATGGGAGATAACTTCTCACGCAAAGGGACGGAAAAATCTGAGTTTTCTTCTTAATGGATAATCATTGTACCTACGACTGAAACTGAGAAGTCTGCCTGAATTTGATGGATGTTGAAAAGTGCAGAATCTTTGTCGAGTTCTTTCTTTTCAGTTCTAGACGTAGAAGCTAACCAGTTGTTATCGGATGCCGATACATTCCTTGTGAATATGGCGCCCTTCAAATATTTGCCAACTTTCTGACCTATCATCGCTGTCATTTGTGATCATGAGAATTTATGCAGTTCCATTCTAGTTATTTTGAAATTAGCACAGAATTTTCCGAAAAATAGTTTAACAAGAATACAACAGGTTAGATAGAAAAATGGACTTTTGGTAAAATCTAGAATTTCCGCGAGGGATCACGGGAAAGTTTAATTCAATAGAAAACCTCTATTCCTTCAGACAAGGAACACATAACATTGAACAAAATATACAAATCACGAGCAACCACCTCGAAGTTACCCCGTGGGAATTGAAGCAAACCATCAAAAAAAAAAAAAAAAAAAAGAATAAATAAATAAATAAATAAAAATAAAGTAGATAGAAAAAAAAGGACAGGCCTCTGGACTAAATAGTATCACCGTTGACCAACTTAAACTAGGAAACTAGTCATTCTATTCAAGTTATTCCCCAAACAAAGCCCCTGAAGGTTGGAACATTGCAGCCATAATGCTGTTATATTGAAAAAAGAATCTGAAAGATCTCGACAACTACAAATTTATTAGCTTACTCAACAAACACTAGAAAACAATTAGTAACTGAATCACAAAAGTACTCGATGAAAACAAATCATGGGAACAAGCTAACTCGAGAAGATACCCATCTATTGACCATCTCCATTCGATATATCAACTAAAAGAGAAAGCTGCAGAATATGAAATGACAATCGCTATAGCATTGATTGACCTCAGCAAGGCCTCTAACTTGGTGGAAATCCCCAAGGTTATTGAGGCTATCATTCAACAAGGAGTAGACCCTGTATATGTTAAAGTATTGCAACATATCTACAGACACAGCAGTTGCTTCATCAGGCGACAAAAAACTCTTGGACCTTTCAGCTCGTAAAGAAGAATTGTATGTGGAGGTGATACCAGCTCACCCAAACTCTTTACAGCCTGCCTCCAGATGATGTACCAAGACCTAGACTGGAAAAACAAAAGAATCAGAATAGACGGTAAGTAACCTCACATTTGCTGACGATATCGTCTTTTTTTGCTGAGAACCTCCATGACCTCTAAATGATGCTAGAAAAACTGACGGAGAAAGCAAAAAAGTAGGTCACCACATGGAAAGATTTCATGTACCACAAATATGTTGAAGACAGAGACACAACCAAAATCTGACCCTCAAACTGGGAACCATGCAATGTGCACGTGAGAGAATCATGCTCAACATCACATTGAGAGATCACAAGACCACACAATATTTTAGAGAGAGAACAGGAGTCCGACATACTATAAGAAAAACTTAAATTGCAATGGGCTGGCCATGTTGCGATCGTGGCAGACAACTACTGGATATTACAACCAACAACATGGATCCCAAAGAGATCAAATTCGAAACCGTAACCAACAAAATATGGCGTGATGAACTAGACAGGTTCAAAAAGCATTGATCGTGTGACGCCCATAACAGAGAGCTCTGGCGAATCTTGGGGAAGGTTCATGTCCAACGACCAATGCTAAAAGGTTGTGGTTGATGATGATGATTGTTTATCTCTTACTTTTCTTATTTTTGTATTAAAGCACACTGACAGATACATTTTATAAAATCGACCGGATATTTTGCTTTTTTTTGAGGGAAATTGTACATTTAAAATTAGGTGCGTCTTTAATCATTAATGAGCATTTTTCCTCATAGACTGCAACAGTCATTAGTGTGTTTTGAGGATCTATAAGCAAAATTGTAAAAAAAAAAAAGATATTATCAATGCAGAATTGTTTACCTATTGTGTTTGAAATCAAATACACTTACCATTTATATTAAAAACCAAGGCATCTACCATATTCCTGCAATAGATGGTATTAATGGTAAGATTCCGAAATAGTTTTACATTAACAGAAAGTACTTGGAAAATTTCACGTAAAAGTTGAAAAAATTACGTGAATAGAATAGTGTCTCTTTAGACTTTTACGAGGCGTCTTTGCTTAAGAGTAGTTCAAAAAGAAAAATTCGACTTTCACCTATTTTTTTGCTATTGTTGAAAAATTTCAGGTGTTAGATATGCCAAACCTAATCCATTGGAGGATGATATGTGAATTACATGAATTTTGCAGGTTTTTATCTTGGACTATGTATTTTTGCCATCCACTGTACGAGAATAACTGTAAATGTGGCGAGATATAGACATTCTACTGTTCTGCTACTACTATATCGCCAATGATGCTGTTATTACTTTTCTGCTATTACTCTTCTCTACTTTCATTTTCAAAATATTGGTAAAGAAAAGATTTGTCCAGGATTTGCCACGAAATTTTTTCTAGCATCACCAAACCTGTCGTCATATAACAGCTGCTGCTCCAGACAGTCAGGCGCCACCTTCTCTGCTCCAGACTAAAAAAATCGATCTTCATTCAAGATAGTGGCAACAGATCAGCGTCCAGATAGGATCGGTTTTCCTTTCATCTTTGGCAGAGATGCTAAATCCATTCTGCGATTATCTCGAGTTTTCAACATTTATAACATAGGTTCTGTCTGACCCTAAACCACCCTAAACAGTAGTCAGAACGTCGAGGTTAGATTCATCAATTTACCGCCCGGATTATCTCCCTTTATCACTCTTTTGTATCATTGATGTGATACGCCATTTTTAGCCTCATCATTTATCGAGATAACGCAAAAGCAAGAGATAAAGCGTGAAAAGTGAAGAGAGCAACCACGGAAGAATTGTGTTTGTTAAAGCAGAAAACGATTTCAGTATTATTTGGGCGGTACTGATATCATTACTAAAGAAAAGTCACCAAAGACCAAGCAAGCTTTTGCTGCTTTTGAAGTAGTAAACCTTACCAGCCCATGGATAATAATTGAAACATATCGTCGAATAAAAATTAAGACGCACCTTATATTTTCTGAAGGTATTAATCGTAACTAGTATTCTATCAAAAGAACCTTAGAAACAGAACTTTAAATTTCCTTTTCTATTACTGGGTCATAGTCATATATTTTATGCTATTTTGATTTAAGCTGTTTTATAACAAAAAATCCCGAACCTAAATTATTCAAATATATATATTCTCTTGTAATTGACTTTAATTAGAAGATCATAGACCAAATGGAATATAAACAGGTTACACAACGACCAGTAATCTTCTGTCGTAATGACACAACACAACTCGCACTTCGGTGGTTGACAGGCTTCTTTTTATACTGATATGTTGGACGTATAATAGATAGATAGATAGATAGATAGATAGATAGATAGATAGAGGGAAGTCTAGGTAGGTTTTCTTATTTCAAATCATCTGAATCGAACAACAGGCAAGGTTTCTTGTCTCAAATCGTCGGACAACTTCCGTAAGTATGGGCTGTAACGTCCGTGCCAAATTGCCAGAGAAGGAACCCTGCCTGACGGCTGTACAAACGCTTTCCTGATCACATTCATACATCAAATCTCTGACCAAATTCACATCAGCACCTGGTGACATATACTTAATTGGTCATGTGATCCACAACTTGTTATATCTTCATATAATCACGTCATATAAACGTACTTTAATCACGGCAGCTATCATGATAGAATTTACTTGATATTTGGAACACTCAATCGCACTGATTACCTTGTAGGTGATATGTATAAATGTATATATATATATATATATATGAAACTAGCATACTGTGAGTTGGAAAGAGTACACAAAATTATTTCATGTTTATATCATGTTTTTCAGAAAAATTCAACTTGTCATAGAGTCTTTTCTAATATTGCCATCTTTGTTACCGCAGACACCTTTCTAATTAGCCACTACTTCTTTATTCCCAGGATAGTCTTCCCAGTCTTTCAAAGATCTCGTACCCAGTGTCAATGCTAACAACTTCAATACTTTTCCATCCATCCATTGCCGACACCCCTATCTGTTTCATTCTTTTCATTCGAGACGCAACGAGGCAGTAAAGCAAAATTGAGAAAGCAGACATTTAGCTACAAACTGTTTAAACTTGTTCTGATAAATCAGTGGATTTTTATCTCTAAAGGATTAAGTTCGAAATCTCTGCGCTGGGATACACAAATTACGCTATTTAGACACGGAGTCTCTTAGGCACAATCTATCTATGTATCACTCTATCTTCAGTTTCTATCTTTTGCTTCTATCTTTTGCTTCTATCTTTTGCTTCTATCTTTAACTGTCCATATCTGCATCCTTAGTTCAGAACTAGTTTACCCATACTGTAAAAATGGCGGGAAAGTTGAAGTTATCGTGCAATTACAATTACGTCAAAGCTTAAAATATGAAAAGAAAGAGTGAAGCTAATTCACCCGAGAGACTATCACAGAATTCAAATATTAATGTAAAATCATCTTCTCTTGCAAATAACGAAATAATGAAATAGTTTTCTGAGGCAACATAAAAATATGAAGGGTATGTCCCCTGAGTGGCATGCACGGATAAAAATACACACACTTGGCATATTATATAAATAGATGATCATATCTTAAACTGTTAATATCTTTTTTTAAACATCTATTCATATCTTTCATCTATCCTGCATATCAACTTATAGTGGTAGTATCGTAGCATTGTAAAGGACAAAACCCTATTTGCATCAGGATATGTTGGGAGTTCTAAAAATAGGGTTTAAGCAGGTGATATAAGCGATGGGCAAATAGAAACAACTTACCTCGGTAACAGGTAGTGGATATACGTACGTTTCATGCTCTGTATAAAAGTTACAAAAGAAAGCCACTGTTGCTAATTTTACACACTTAGACAAAAAATAGGATGCGACACTAGAAGTGGGATTCAAGCAAGTCAGGGAAATCTTCTAGAGCATTCGGTATACTCTCAAAAGGAATGAGGTGTCGATCTCTCACGATGGAAAATTCGGGACAAATTCACGAAACTGGTCGAGCTAGCCACAATAGCTCCCTCTCTGTGAAAAAAAAGCCAAAGAACTGGAAAATTATATACGCTCGCAGAAAACCAGTACTGACGAGCGGAATTAACAGTTCGAAAACCATCGTCGTAAGCAATGATTTTTTGAAATGTAAAAACCAATTAGGAAACGCTAAGCTGAAAGTTGAAATCAGATTATCAATTAACTAGACGTAAAATATCAAAATTTACAATGGAAATTAAAAGGAACTTCTATAATACTAAAAAAAATACATTAAAATAAAACACATTTGCAGACAAAATTCTAAAGAAAATAAGAAAAAGAAAAAGTGGGAAAAATAATCGTCGAAACAATTTAAGGAAGTCGAGAAATACTGTTTTTGCAATATATGCAAGCAAAAAAAAATTATGTAGAAAAGTGGACATGACAAATATATATATGATGAAAAAATTCAAATATGGTATGATCAGGTTACTGCCTCTTCTGCATGCTATTGGCGGCCTCAAAATGGCTCCTTTAGCAGTAGGGAAAAAGAGAAAGAAATGATCCGAAAAAAAGGCCTATAAAGATATGGAATCATTTGATAATTGGTAAATCAGTTAATGTTTGGAGGATACAACAACGCAGTTGACTTATAAGTAAATACTTTTAAAAAAATTCGAAAAGAAACGCATCGAGTTTCCTGAAAATCAAAAGAATATAAGAACATAAAACTTGATAACACTAAAAACAACAACAACAATAGAAAACAAACAAGTAAACTCTTTTATTACGGGTACACACTCCTATTTCATCCTCGAAACTACAAACACTCAGTCAGGTGAAATTTTTAAGGCGAAATCTAGAAGACCTGTAGTTAAACCTGCCAGACTGGACTTGCAAAGAGAAAAAAAAAAGCCAAACCCCAAATATTTTAAAGACAAAAAGGAACTGAACATTGTCGTGTGAAGAATAGAACATACACTTCCTTTTTTTATTAAAAAATGTAGTGTTGTATTGGTATACGTGATTTTTATCCAGTAAAGACACTGAAATGTTCTAGGTGTGATGAAAAATTTGCTTAACTTAAAAGGGGAGATGTGGTATCACAGAAATGAATGAGACATAACCCTATATGTATTAGGTATTGTTAGAATATCAGGTGCTATAGGGGATAGGTAGATAGTGTGGCGACTATTGGGCATGTGACTATCGAACGGCAGCAACTGAGCGGGGGACAATAAAGCATGAGGAGAATTGAGCGTGAGACATTTGAGCGAGGACATTTTCAACCGCACAATGATTCTGTCAAAAAATGATAGCAGTTTTTCATTCAATTACTTACTTTTGTCACTCAGGTTTAAGGGATGCTCTCCAACTGATGTCGCTGATAAGTAATAAAGATACACCCTTGTGATTAGATGAAATGGACACGCCCCTCAAACATAAGCAAAAAGTAGTGAGGATTACCATCTCTTGATTGTATAAAATGGACACTCTTGAGCAATCTGACCTGAAAGATCATAACAGTAATATCCATCTAACTCTGCTCTTACTCCGTTGTATAGATCTTTTTACATTAAATTCTAGATTTGCTTTTGACATTATAGTGTTTTTAATTTGCTCAAAAGGAATTTTAAAAATGATAATTCAAAAAATAAAAAGATGCATCAAATGAATGAATCAGAATGAAATTATTCTTATTTGAAATTTAGAAAAGAATTTGAAAAATGGTAACAGGGAAAAAGAAGAGTCAAGTTGGTCCAGTGAAATGTTAAGAAATTACTTCCCTTGCACCACATCAGTCCACGAAGACATTGACTTTCACAAGGTCATTCCTCATGCCTCGAAGAAAAAAAAATCAATGTCGTATAAAATAAATAAAAGACAACAAATTGAATGTGGTATCACTTTCATATTTGGATGCGTGATTTTTTTAAAGAAAGCTTTAAAAGTTTATATATTTAGGGTAAAGGTCCCCATAATACTGATTATGAGAGTAAGTAAACAAGAAATTTTTTCTAATTGAATTGTTATTACTAGCTGAAATTTTCACCTTGGCGAGTGGTTTTTAAATTTCTGTGTAAAAAACGTTATCCTGTAGTTGGGCAGCGTAAATTCACAATTTCTGTTTAAAAAAAAATAATGGCCGATAATTTTTTTAATTTGTGCGCCATTTTTAGCATCCAATGGGTGAAGTTGTAAAACTTTACAATAGGAAAGGTTGGTTAGTCTATCAATTCCAAATTCTATGGATGGCAAAAAACAAATAAATCAATCCTTTCGGTAGTGAAAACATGGACAAAAATTTACGTTGTTCAAACAAATTGTGAATTTACACTGCTTATCTGTTGGATTACCTATTCCTTTTTTTGTGGCGATTTTCTTCCGTCCTTCAGGGCAGCTATTTCAGCTACTAAACATGTCGATTGTTACCTTTTTCATGTCTAATTCCAAACAGTTCCACGTTATAATTTGTTGCACTGTTGCTTGCCAGGGTCTTCGGAACGGTATTTTTTCTCCACAAATTTAGAAATTTTCTCTGATCACCGTCTATTGAGAAAAAATGTCGCTCATGGGTCCCCAGACAAATAACAGTGACGTGAAATCATACCCGAGAATGTTCGTAATTAACTCGGAGAAGGTAACAATTGTCATTTCTTAGTAGCTGAAATACCCGCTCTAACAGGTACTAAAAAACTTTTTTGTCTTCATCACTTTTGTTTTCAACTTTTCATGCAAATTTTTTTCAAAAATTTTAATCTCCAAACCATAACGATTTGAAACTGTACATTTGAGAAATCCGTGTATTTACTTTTTGAAAATCAAAGAAGTTTTTAAAAAAAATCACACATGCACATTCATAAAAATGTGACCATTTAAAAAATTCATCGGTCATATCAAAGTTCGAAAGCAACGGTGATATATATATATATATATATATATATATATATATATATATATATATATATATATATATATATATATATATATATATATATATATATATATGTGTGTAATCATATTATTTTCATTCTAATTGATTCATTCGATACATCATCTGTTTCTCAGATTGAAAACACTTTAATGCTAATAATAAACCCAGAATGCAATGTGAAAAAGAAAAAAAGAAAAAAGAGCTCTTCATAAAGGAATAGGGGGGAGTTCAGTAGATTAATTTTGGTCTTTCGGATCTGGTTGATCGGGGTGTGCCATTTCATTCAATCGCAAAGGGATATTCCTCACTATTTGTTGCTCATGTTTGAGGGATGTGTCCATTTCATCCAACTACAAAGGTGTACCCCTATTTTGTATATTTTTATTCTTGACATTATCGTTTTATGATAGAAAATGTCACCCGCTCAATTATGTCACGCTCAGTTGTCCCCATACTCAATTATCTCATGCTCAGTTGTCCCTATACTCATTTGTCTCATGCTCAGTTCTCTTCAAGCTCAATTGGCCCCGTTCAGTTCAATATTTGCATGTTTAATAGTTGACCAATCGGGCAGATAGATTGAGATATCCCACCTTGGTAACAGGAAGTTGATGTACGTATGTTTTATACTCTATTCAAAGGTTATAAGAGAAGCCCACTCTCGTTTTTCCACTCATCCCAATCAGTAATACGACACTTAACTCGCCATATTTCTTGTTTTTTTTCCTTTTTCGTCTTTGGCCTACTTTTTATTATCTTTCTCTTTCTAGGGACTTTTGTGATGATGATGATATTAGTAATTTAGATTGTTCGAGTTTTGATGGAGCCAGGATTTTGAATGAAGATTTCCAAGGAAACAAGATTCATCTGAAACGGAAGGTGGATGCTATACTATCTTCAAACATACATTGCATTTCAGCAATGCCATCCTATAAAATATCACCTGACTGTTTAGCTAACTTCCACCTTCGACCTAAAGAATGAGATGAGATGTAGGATTCTTTTAAGACTTTCTTGGGGTTTATGGAATACGACCTGTATAAAGCCAGGTATATTTATTTAATATCAAAGCCCATTATCAGGAGATGTTCGTGTGGAAACGTTTTAATCACGCATTCTATTAAAAAAAGAAACAAACTTTGGAACATTTAGCTTATAATTTACGATCTGCAAAGTATCTACTTTTAGATCAGGCAAAATGGTAACATTGTCAATGTTTTGATCAGCTAAGATGATCTGGAACCCCCCCCCCAAAGATAAGATAAAATTTAGTAATTACAGTTACGTTAAGAAGACAGAAATATATTACTACATCAAGTACATTAGTCCTGTTCTTCTATTACAGTTCAGTTTACTTATGATAAATTCACTTCTGTTATTAACTTCAGTGGCACTGCTGAAACGTTGGCTACAAATGATAGAGTAGATTTTGGTCAAGAAGTGTAGAAAGTATATAGGAAGATAATGACGACATTGATATATAAGAAAATACAGAAAATGATAAAAGAGAAAAAGAAGTTTCGATGTATTATTAAAACTATATCTATCTCTCTCTCCATATATATACATGTATATTGTCTGTGTGTGTGTTAGTCGCACCACAGATCATCTCTAACATGATAACGATATCATCGCACGTGCAACATCTTAGGCAGACATCTCGTGTCAACAGGCGAGTTAAGTAGGGGGTGTATGGTTTAGATTTATGTGGAATCTGATAAATCTACGACTTGCTCTCTGCCACCAATTTTACCCATTAAAACTGATAGCTCATAATGCATATCATATTAATGATATAGAGATTGATGACCAGAATAGCACAAATTATTATCATATAAATATATTAGAAATATTAATAAAAATAAAAGTTGAACAAGTCATTTATATCTTCGTATCACACACACACACACACACACACACACACACACACATATATATATATATATATATATAATGTGTACTTTAGAGAGTGAGACAGACTCGGGAGTGAAGTTTTTGGTGGTAAGGTTTATTAATGCTTATTTGTCAATAGTCCATACATGTTTCGAGATTTTTTCTCATCATCAGTGGTGCGTGTTGTGTGAGTGTGAATTAAAATGTACCATGTGGAACCAGAGTCCACTGTCAGCGGCTATGCATTGTGGGTAGGTTTTGTTGTCAGGGCTACCAGAGGCCTCATGCTGAATGTAAGAATGACCAGCAGGTATTGGGATTTTGGTAAAGCAGCAGCAGTTGGACTTGGGGAGGGCAGAGTTTGTCAAGGTGGGGGGTAGTGATGGGGAGGTGGGTTTTTTGGTATGTTTGGGATAGTATAGAAGGAGGGGTGGTGGAGTCAAGGAGCTACATAGGTATCAACCTTAAAAGTTACTGAAGATGTTGCTGAAAGTGTTTTAGCTAAGAATTGGACAGGGGTTGTAACAGGCTAAGGTGAAGTTTTTCCTATGGGTCTAGGTGACTTTGAAGCTTCCATTATTGAGTGTGTCTAAGATGTGGGTGTGAGGATATTAATGGTAGGAGTTGTGTGTATTAGTGTTCTGTTTGGTGCGGGTTGTTCAGTTTAGTATTTAATCCATTAGGGTATAGGGTTTTAAGTTTGTTGATCCACATGTCTTCGTGTTTTTCTAGAACTTTAGTTATGTCAATTGGAGTAGTTTTTTCTATTTTTTCTATGATGGTGAAGGTAGCATCAGTGGCAAAATTGTGGTCCGGTGTGCGGAAATGTAGTTCTACTGGGAGTGGGCTATATATATATATATATATATGGATGTTTGTATGCTTACGCACGCGCCTGTAATGAAAGAGGGGGAAGAAAGATAGCCTGACAGACCCAAGTGGGAACATTGATGAGGAACGTGAAAAAAAAAAAAAAAAAAGAAGAAAAACGTGTCTTGCAGTCCTGGGTGGGAACATTTCTGAGAGAGTGGACAATTTTTTGATCGATCTGGCTGATTCTAACTGTTAATATGATGTGTGATAAAAGTACCTTTTTCAGCATTCCTAGTGTAGTGTTATTTTCTTATTGATACGTTAGCAGGGAATGGGAAATACATAGTACTTTTCAAAGACAGTTTCAGCTATCAACACAAAATCATGCTAGGCTAGACTGGGTGCGATAGGATGGATTATTTCGTATTCTGTCAACTCTAGGGGACGATACAGTCAGGTGCTGGGAGGCTAATTTGATGAGGGTTGGACAAAAAGAAAGATGTGCCTTAGAGACAGACTGCAAAGATTTGTTCAAAAGTACAAGCAGAGAATCCTGGCAATGACCAGGAATACAAACTTCAAATTTAACTTTAGTTAGAAAATAATGCTTGACTATTTGCAGGCGTGTTCGAGAATTTATTTGATCCTTAATCGAAGTGGGGAATCCCTGTTAATATATATATATATATATATATATATATATATATATATATATATATATATATATATATATTGAAAGGTTCAGACATCTTTGTTTAGTTTTCTTGTTTTTCGAGATTTTAATGTTGTTTTTGTATCGTTGGTTTGAAGGACTGAAAGATTTTTTTTGAAATTCATGTATTATTTATTTTACTTCTATCTAAAGTACTTCCGACCATCGCTTGTCTTTTTCTAGGTTGGTTTTAACGTAGGTGTCTCAATTTTTTTCAACGTTATGAATGATGTTTCGTGTTGATTAGTTAATTTCAGTTTAAATTAAGTTGCTGTTCTATTTGATTTCTGTTAATGGAAGTTTTGTTATTGTTTTATAAGCATTTTATGATGTTGGCACCTATTTCATTTGGGATTTTGTTTATTTGTGGTTGTTTTGTTTTGATTAGAATAGCTTCAATTATTCAAAGTTTTTTTCCATGAAAATATGAACACCGGCACGCTCTTATAAAAGAAAACCATAAAAATGCCTTTCTACAAAACCGCCACAAAAAAACACACTTTCGATCTCTAAAATCCTAAGATGATAATGAAGGCTCATCACGGAGTGACAGGCCAAATCATTGGAGCAGAACTTATTGCTACAAATAAAACAATATTCAACAAAGCTCCGGTCTCTACAATATATCTTAACACATCACAAAATAATATAGATACAAAATAACCTCCCCACAAACAACACCAAATACACACATCATTCATTAAACACATGGTAGTACAAATTAAAGAAATTATGATTTGCACACTTCTAAATAAAAAAAATAAATAAATACTACCTGCACACTCCTAAAATCTTGGATTACTCACACTGATCTTCACTCAGCCAAATAACCATGTAGACACATCCCTCTCCTTGGTAACACAGCCACAAAAAAACCATTCATAAAAACACATATTACGTGAATCACAAACGAACATCACGCACTAACATAGGTTATATACACATATACGATCTTCCCAATAACAAACATACACACAAAAACCTTTTTCCTTTTCTATTCCTCCCATGTACATTTCTGCAGAACATTGACACCGACATAACAATCTTTTTTGCCAGTGACAGATAACTACTACTGCTACTAATAATAAGAACCACACATCATCTCCCCACACCCAATTCCAAATCTTGTAGTCATTTTTGCCTATTTTATCATTTTTATTATTCGATGCTTGAGAATGGGATAACAACTCCCAAAAACACGTTGCAGAAATCAATACACTCCATTTTCCCCAATTTCGACTTTCCTTACTGTCAGTTAAATTCACAATTATGTTAGATAAACCTAACCCATCTTCTCACTATATATATATATATATATATGTGTGTGTGTGTGTGTGTGTATATATATATATATATGTATATATATATATATGTATATATATATATATATATATATATATATATGAAATAGATTGATAGATAGATTGAGCTCAACGTGACTTTCAAAAGGTCCCAAGCGAAAGGCAACTAGAACGTAACGTATTTGTTAGATGTAATGATCCGCAATACTAGTTTGCTAACCATTATTTGATGACTCTCTCTCTTTCTCTCTCTCTCTCTCTCTCTCTCTCTCTCTCTCTCTCTCTCTATATATATATATATATATATATATATATATATAATGTAACATCGTTTTATCAGTTTAACTACTTTTTACAACTATAGAAAATGTTGCAAGCCTCAAGAAAACCTGTCAATGCCCATATCCAGATTGTCATTTTAAAAAAATCTCGTAACAACTTATCATTCTTCTAATTAAAAAAAATCAATCAAAGATAAAAGTTGCAGATGCTGTCAAAAATTGTGTAAATAACGTCACAGACCTTGAACAGAGTATGTTCTTTTTCTTGTCAAAGTACAAATGAAAAAAAATACAGCATTCCAATTGTCTATTAAATTGCTGATCATATCATTTTTACGGAAAATATTCCATCGTTTGACTTGTTATTTTTTATTCAGAACAGCGGGAAACAAAATTAGCAAAATACAGACGATTTCACTGTTAAAACATTTTCTTCAGAAGTTTCAATGATTGTTCAGCTATTTCTGATACACAAGGCATTATAACTAATGCATAAGGTTAAATATGTAGGGCGTCATTGATGCAACTGATATTTACACTCTGTCGGCATCGTCCATTTGAAAAATCATGCAGAAGTACCGTCTACTCCTGTATTGAGAGATTATGAGGCATATGCCCAGGCACTAGATCCCAAATATTGACCATTTGAAAGTTCTACAAAAGTCTTGGACTATGATGATTTGTGTATGTATGTATATATGTGTGTACGCCTTTTGTATTGATTTTAATGTTTAATTTCAAAAATTTCATCAACACTTTTTTCTATCTTGATAATTAAAAAAATAATTGACTTACTTAGTCTGCATTTCAACTATTTACTGAGAAAAAAGTAGAGCTGATGGATTATATTTTTGCGCTCGCTCTTTTCTGAAAACGAGAGGAATACAAACATGACACACGTTTTTTAAGAAGTGTTCTTACCTACATAGTCTTGTAAATGATTAAATACCAAGAATAACTGTGTGTATCTCAAATTCTCATTTAGAGAGACCCTTAAAGAATATATAATAGGAAGCTTGGTTGTCATTTTGCCCAGATGGAATTGCTAGCTGACCGACATGGCAGTTTTTTTTATATGTATGTATATATATTTATGTGTATAGTCAGAGTGGACGTACATAGCCAATGATTAAACGAGACGATTGTATCAGGGACCACTATTGAGTGTGGATGAACGGCCTGCCTATAGCAAGTTAAAATCAAAACTCTTGTGGTTTTTAATCTGATTATTTTTTCAATGTCTTCTGGAATTGATAGATGACTCTCAGCATTTGGAATTGATTAAATCTAACAAACAGATTTAACAAAAAACATTGGTCCCGAACAGGAATTAAGTGATCGTAACTAAGCAGGGGAAAGAAAGACAGCAGAGAAAAGGGAAGTCAAATAGCGAATAGAATTTAAAAGTTACTCAATAGTCTTTACAACTGAGAGAGTACGACCCGTATAGTTGATATGATTGGTCTTCGTTTTACTCTACGATGACTTCGATTGAATTTATTCACAAGCCTATTTGCTTGCAAGAATCTCATCTTGAGAACGGGAAGAAACAGCACTTGCAGAGAAGTTATGCAGCGAAGACCAAAATCAAAGGTATGAGATTCCTACCTTTTCACCTTTTCCTCTTCTTCTCACATCCTGCATCGTTAAGACTTTTTGTTCTTCCCAACCCAGGCATTTTAGGATGTCATGTTACTCCTGTTTCCAGGTGTTTCCGTTATCCGTGAGCTGTTTGAATCACAACAATTTTCCCGATCGAGCCTACATATGTGCACATAAAACATATGGTAATGCCACTAATGGGACTCACTTGTTATCACTGGGGACGCATACTTCCCTCTCAGCGTTAAGAGTCGCTGTTTTTTTAAATTCTCTTTCTCAATGTGTATGCATTAGCCTCCATATCCATAGCTTTCCAAATGTCATGCAATCCTTGCAAATCATGCAAGCAAGGTAACTTTTACTATTGACATCATTGCAAATTGTTATAACTTTATAAAAACATGCCAGTTTAGTCTCGTTATTTATCAATTGTTTCCGTTGATACGGGCACATTTTATCATCGTAGGAAAATATTTTAGGGTCGTGTAGATGAAATTGGCGAAGTAAAAACAACAATGATATAAGACTTGCAGTTCAAGTTTTAAACAGAAAAAAAAACCAACCTAGAGTTCAATGAGTAAACAAATAATCTGCTTAATCTCAGAGAAATGGGCTGAGAGCCTCTATGTATTAATTTCTTGGAAGCTTGAATGTTGCCAACTAATGCTCATAATAGCTTTTGTACAGCCACTTGAAGAAGGTTTCTTTCAGGATTGCACGCTTGGTTTGCATTAAACAAGGCATAAGAAATTTTAGATTTTCTTACACAAGATTTTGAATCTCTGACAACAGAAATGAGCGTAGCTTTTTGAGGCGCATATATTGTATTTTGAGGGCAGCATCAACATGTGTTTTATCATTAATATTGTTGAAGTTGTTAATATCGCATTATACAATCTCTGGTTGTGAAAGAAAGATGAGGTAAAAATATACTATAATTCTTAGTCTTATTTAAAGATAATTTGCAAAATGTCACCGGAATTTGAGGCTGGGTTATAAATTTGATGAATTGAATCATGAAATTTTTCTGCATTTTTATTCCATCAAGTGTGGGAATCATGGGGTCGCTGTATAAAATTGTTAATATCGAGTGGACTCATTGTTATGATGACAACGCAATTTTGATTTAATACTCACATTATATCAAGAGAAAACTTCTAGTCACAAATGCAGTTGTGAACGAAACTATAACTTCTGCTAGTATATCCGTTCAAGACCTTTTACTTATATTGTGTCATTTATGCATAAATATTGTAATGTAATCTCTCTCTTTCTTTTTCTTTCTCTCGCATACATAGTAGTTGTATGTGTTTGAAATGGAGAGTGTGTTCGATTATATGCAAGTTCCTGTATTTATGATACGTGTATATACACATAAACTGTAGCGAGGTGATGATAAATGTTTATATACCAGCATTCAAGAAACCATCCCACAAAACACATGACACATTGCTTTTAGTTGCCAGTTGTGTATTTTTCGTAAAACAAGCTAACGCATATACCATACATACGCTCTTCAAAATAAGTACGCATACATCCTCTCTGTGCACACGTAACAAAAACAAAAAAAAACAAAAACAAAACAAGTATCTTTACACCTGAAAGTGATGTAAATATGCTTAGAAAAAGACAGACACCTACTCACACGCATAAAAAAACTGGGGCGCACACACACACGCACACACGCACACACGCATATATTCACACATACATATATATATTTGTACATACACCCATATATATACACAAAAACTCATATATATATATATATATATATATATATATATATATGCATGTATACATATATACGCACACACACACTGTTATATGTGTATACATATGTGCGTGTGTATATGTGTATGCATAATACACACATATGTCTATCAACATATGCTCACACAGACATATATACACACAAACGTATATGATGAGCATAAGGGTATGTATTAATCTGACAGCATGTCATTGAAATGACACACAGACACATGCACACACAGACACATATATATGTATATACTTATATACGTATGTGAGTGTATGTATGTGTCCTTACATATATAATACATAGATATATAAACTCCCCAAATATGTATGCATATTTGTACCCCAAGTATTAATTATTTTGTGTATAGTATGTATGTTTTGTATTCAATATTTTGCATGTACGTATATTTTATCTCTACACTATTTATATATAGACAAAATATTTTGGCGTAAGACTTTTACATTATATATATATATATATATATATATATATATATATATATATATATATATATATATATATGTGTGTGTGTGTGTGTGTGTGTGTTTGTGTGAGTGTGTTTATATGTCTATCTCATTGTGTTTGTGTGTGAACCATTCATTTCTCGATCCAACAGTAAAGCTTTGACAGCTACAAGATTGAATATACAATAGGTGGTAAGCTTGCATTACATTGATGTCTTCTATAGAATCATATAGTTGACGACTACATATAAGGTAGGTACGGTTCATTAAATTCCCTTTCTCTCTACTGTCGATAACTGCAGGAAAAAAATAGAAAAAAAATGCACCAGGCAATTTCTCTTTTTTTCCCCCGCAATTTTTGTACCCTGTCCGCAAGAATGCACTTCCCAATACCATAACATTATGCTCCGCTTTTTTTCCCGCGGTGGGCGGCCAATGAGTGACGTGTATTTGATGCCATGTTTTTTTCCAGGCGTCCATTTCGCGCCGTAATTGAAACTCATCGTTAAAAAGAAGATTGCGGAAAGAATTGAACAGAAGGAGAGACAAAGGGAAAGGAATCAAAGGAAGGGGAAGAGAGTGCATGTGTTAGAGAGTGAGACAGAGATAGAGAGAGATAGAGAGCGACGGACAGAGGAGAGATATTAATGAAAGACGAAAAGAGATGTAGGGAATGGGAAAAGAGAATATCTGAACAAATAGAGGGAAAATTGAGAATAAAAACGTGCAAAAATATGAAAGAAAATATTCGAAGGAAAGGACGAAGATGTATTTTGGAAGCACGAAAAATAAAGGAAGAGAAATAAATAAATCAAGAAACGTTTCGTAAAAGGAAGATAAAAAACATGAAATGAATAAAGAAATGAAGAAGATGGAAATTGAGGAGTTGACGTGTTGTCGTGAAAACAAAAACAGAAAGAAGGTAGAAAGCTAATGGAGTAAAAATGGAGGAAAAGGGATAGACAGGGAATGAGAAAGTATTATTTTGAAAAGTGGAAAGAGGGCAAAGAACAAGATAACCAGAAAAGCCAGGAAAGAAGAGAGAGGAACTGTTGGCATTATTCTTTCAGCAGAAGGTTGGAAATGAATGTGATGAAGAAGAAAATATTTGCTGAAAGAATGAAAATGTATTTGAAGAAAGGAGAGAAAATGTACTATATGAATGAAATATTTAGAAAAATCTAAAAGCAAAGAAAAGATGAAAGGCAAAAGGAAGGAAAGATAGAAATTATGAAATAAAAAGAGAGAAAGATGAAGGAGAATATGAATTCAGTGGAAACAGACGATAGAAAGAAGGAAACAAATGACAGTGTTGGCTTGGGAATAGTATCAGACATTAGGGAGAACAATCTGGAACCGAATCAGTGAGAAAAGATGGGGGTGGTGGAGAGAGAAACAAAAAAAAAAAAAGAAGTTATGAGATATAGGGAGGGAACAGAGGAGGATGGCACCAATTACCAAAATATATAAAAAGAATTAAAAAAAGATGATTGTGGAGGAAAGATACAAGAAAGTAATAGAGAAAGAAACATTCAGTAAGAGAAAGAGAGAAGAAACTGATAAATAGATATTTGGGAGAAAAGGAGTATAAAGTTATCAAACGAGATGATAAGAAAAAAAGGGTTGGAGTATTGATGCAGATAAGCTCTGCGAAAAACAAAACAAAACAAAAACAAAAAAAATCCACACAACCCTACAACCCCCCAAATGTCCCTGCAATAAGCGAACTGGAGAAGAAAGAGTGACTAAGACAGAATACATGATCATATACATAGAAAGAAGGGTATCTGTCCCAGAGAAGCAATATTAAGAAAAGTGCAAAAATATATATTGAAAAAAGTTACCTTGTCAATTATTCACGCTTGGTAAGCAGGTGTTAGTGTCGATATTAGCATCAACGAAGCTGCAACAGGCGTCAAGACCAACAGGTGCAATCAGATTCAGTTCAGTCGTGTGCACACATGGCCAACTCTGAATCAATAAGTGCTCGACGATTGTCAAAATCAGTTTTGGCATCTAATTTAACACAGAAATGACACTCAGCATCAGCGCCCGCTCCAAAGTATAAAACTCAAATAACATTAAAAAAATAGATTCGTTTTTACAATAATTGCTCTTGTCTGCATCTTTTTGTCGTTGATATCAATAGATTGTTGCCTTTTTCACTTAAATGCAGGTAAAATAGACCCAGGTATCCATTCAAAGGCTTTAACCTTTTACAGCAATGTCTGGTTAAAAAAGCTAAGCAAGTATTAACGATGAGTTTCAATTACGGTGTGAACCATTCCTTTACTGATGTAGAGTCTTGAGACTGTTTCAAACCTGCCTATATATCAAAATATCTGTGAATTCATGAAGAGTACGAGTGATTGCCCCGTTCCGATTGCCCACCTAGGGGAGATTATAGGGTTACAGCGGCCGAGACATTGTGTAAAAAAGAATAACCAAGATGAGAAAAACTGTCCGAAAAGATTTGTGCCGTGACCTTTATCTCAAAAAATTAGACAAATTGATCCAGTCATTTTTATGCACGAATAATGCTCCAATCACATTTCGAAACATTTTAAATGTGTGAAGTAACACTTTGGGTTGAAGATCAAGCAAGGTGATTAATCATTATCTTTTATTAATTAGGTTTATAGAAACCCAAGTGACAGCAGATGCTGTGCATGGGCCCACAGACCCTGAAACTGCTTGGTCATCGGATATCTGGGGCGCAATATTTCTAAGAAACGCTGAAAAATTAAAAAAATATCTGAACAGAGCTAAGGAGTAAAATAAAAATATTCCTGTGGTGCAATTGGATGTTATGCCTCCACTGATAACAGTCTATTAAATCATCATTCTCGAGTTTCAAGTATTCTAGGTTGAGCTAAACAAGACCAGGATGGTGTGATTCCTTTTCATTCTTCACTGGCTTTGAGGTGACACCAGGACACAATAAGCTTTGTAAATTCATCAGGTTTTCAAAACCAATTATAACTTGATTTTAAATTTCATGGCAATGCATTCCTTGCAGAGGATTGATAATACAGAGCAAAAAAAAAAAAAAAAACAAAAACAAAAACAAAAAAACAAAAAACAAAAACAAAAACAAAAAAACGTTCTGCTTTCATCACTGCTTGTACTCTTCTTTACAGCGTTAGTTTTGATCGTGAATATCAAAATTTTATCTGCATTTTCTGTGTATCAATAACCAGCAGTTGATAGCAAAAAGGTTTTATCACAAAGTCTTTGATTAGAGTTGATTGTGTAGGTGTTGTTTAGGCAAGATGTTAATAATTCACATCCGCTTAATTCAAGGAGGTAGTTTTACTAATTGAATCTTATAAGCTGGCTTTTGAAGTATATGCTAGTTCGGAAGAAAATTCTTTTTATTTCGTATTACTTAAAAATTGTTGATAGTTATAATAATAATTATTTTCACATTTTCCTTTGTTAAAAAAAACATCCTTGGACAAGGTTTTAAAAAAAAGGTTCAATGTGTTCTCTCGTTGTTCAGTTCAAACTACAAACCTTTTTGATTGATACCCATAAATTTTCATATCGATTGCATCGAAAATTAACAGAGACAAAATTTAAAAATTGGGGAACTATATCAAATTAATGATAAGGGCAGAAAAAGTTAACTAGTTATATAAAATGAAAATTTATTAAATAATAATTCATAGAATAAAAAGAGTACTTTGATTAGAGCACACTAATTAATTATGTGTCCGTGCGTACATTCGTGCATATTAACGTGTGAGTGTGTACGTGGGGTAATGCTAATGTGTGTGTGTGTACGTTTACCCAAGTGCTAACCCAGCATTCTGTGTGCAGGCATGTGTAACATAATCTTTTAACGAGTGCCTACGCCTAAATATCAATCATTCAAAATAACGAGTTCCTTTGCGTGGATGCGTGTGTCTTCGAAGCACTGGTCACTCCTCAACGGGTCATTTAATTTTGAATTTCAACTGACAGTTCACAGCTGGTTACAAATGGAATAGAACGTGCCGCTCAGACCCACATTAAGCATTTTCATTTTTTTCAACCTTTTTTTGTCAGCCTAAATTGTTTGATGTAGAAATGAAACAAAAACACTGGGTAAGATCTATCATCATACAATCCATCAAATGAGCATTCACCATAGCATTAACCCTTTTTATCTATCTATCTATCTATTTATCTAACTATTTAGAAGTGTTTATCCCCGGGTGTTTTTATGCGCGTTCAAATGTATATATGTATATATATTCATATGCACACTTATAAATTCGTCTTTCGTACCAATAAAGGACATAGTAAAAAATGATGTAGAAGAACTATTCATTCCTTTGCACACTTATATTAATGAATTTATTTGCGGAATCCATCATTTGTTGATTCGTTTCTCGTAACGTTGCCTATCATCATCATCATCATCATCATCATCATCATCATCATCATCATCATCAGCAGCAGCCTGTTTGTGTCCGTTGTTGAATATTTACCTTTCAAAAGATTTGCCAGACCTCTCAATCATGGGCATCGCAGAGCCTGTACTCTCTGAATTTATCTAGCTTGTCACGCCATCTTAGTTCCTGTCGGCCATAATTTCCCCTATGAACCCTGGGAATCCACATTGTGATATGTGATTTCCAGCAGTCTGATATTCTCATAACATGTCCAGCCCATTGCCATTTGAGTCTTGCAACAGTATCTATGATATCTTGGGCTCTAGTCTTTTCCCTAATATACTGCACTGTCTTATGATCTCTCCTTGAGCATAAAAACAATATCTATTCTTTGTTTTCGATTCTGTTCCTCAGACATAGTGTTGCCACGTAAATGCAATTTTTTTAATGAGTCAAAAGATATCTAATAATAACCACATTTTCCCCAAAAATATAAAAAAAAAAAAATTCAAAAATATACTTTTTATTTATTGAGATTTTTTCAATACAAATGATAGATATGAAATGTAATTCAACATTTGTGACCTATAAGACTTAATTTCTCTAATAAAAGTAAATCAAAATAAAGAAAAGATAAGACACCATTATAAATTCATTTATATTTGAATTTGTATGAAGGGATTATATTTTGCTGTTTTGGATTATTGCTTCAGGTCTGAACTCTTCAGATATTTTAAGATGAATATCTAAAATATTTAGATATTTCAGATGAATGTCTAAAAAATTTAGATATATTCAGATGCATATCTAAAAAGATTACCGATAACAAAAGAGGGTGCGTGAGAGATAAATAGATAGATATCTAGATAGATATCTAGATAGATAGATTGATAGATAGATTGATAGATAGATAGATAGATAGATAGATAGATAGAGAGAGAGAGAGAGAGAAAGAGAGAGAGAGAGAGGGGGGTAGAAGTAGAGGTAGAAAGAAGAGGAAGATTTTTGTAGACAGATTGTGGAGATGATTTTTATCAGTACACATTATTCTTCGTTTTTGTTGATTTTCATAAATTTCCGAAAATAATTGGGAACTGTTTTTCAAGTTAAATATCAGAAGTTAACTTTCTCCAACTATTACAAGATACATTTTTTAATCAAACTAAACACCCCCAATAGAGTGAATTACAAAAAAAATAAAAAAAAATTGTGAGAGAACATAAAATAATTGAGAGAAAAGAAACACAATTAAACGAATTCAGGATTTCAACATATGTCGTTTGTTAAAATCTTTTTAAAATACCTACAGATTCATAAAGTATATCCAAGAGAAAAAACTATGAACAAAGATAGTGACAGTATGGAATGGATAACCATTATCTTTATTAATTACTATTCAAACTGGGAAAAAGAAAGAAACAATAGGTAAAAATAGGTCTTTATCAATTATATACTCTAATTATACTAAATACTTACCAACCTATCTTTCATGGAAATGACAGCCGGGAATCAAGACTTTCTTCCTATAATGAGATCTAAATATTCCTTTTACTGTCCATATTTGCCCATTTGTTTGGATATTATCTAAACATATTCGTGTGGAAAAGACCTACATCTTTGAGAACCCTTAGAAAGTGCATATAAGCGTGTATGATTTTGCACCACGTCGTGGTGTAATAGTTTAAAAAAAGGTCTCACGGGTCATTACTACAGAATAGTGAATTCGATACTCACTGGGTGCTCCATGCTTGTTGTTTTATGTCTAGTAAATAACAATACGTATATATACAAAAAAGGTTGACCGCGAAGCGGGCGTAGTCAGCTTTTTTTAGCTGTTACAGAAGCAATACCAGTTCATTTCTTTAAAAGGATGAATGCACTTTTTGGGGGACTTGAAGCCTGCGCTGAGTAAAATTATGGGATCTCTTCCGAAACCTGAGCAAAAGTCCAAGGTGTCTTTGTGCCAAGAAATATGCTCCGTGCATTCCCCCTTCATTCCTTAATGATGTCGCATTTAACAGGTGCGGTCGATCAAACTGAAAATTCGTTTCAAGAGGCTAAAGAGAATAGTTTTTGAGCCAGGGACCCTCTTTTTGTTGTGTAAACCCTCTCTGTTGGTGCGTAGAGGTAGTTTCTAAAAAAAAAGGATGTTTAAGGTGTTTTCTTCTGAAATTAAGCCCCATAAATGCAATAGGAATGTCCAACAAATTTTCCCGGTTGCTACTGACCGCAAATTGACGTAAAAACATACTCTATATGTATTGTAGTTGCTTTTTGGAACCGTGCAGTGTAGCTTTTTCGTCTTTTTGAAAATTTTGATTTTAAAGCCTAAATGCCCAATCAATAGATAATACCCAAATAAACCCCATTACAATCAACAAAAAAAAATCACAGTTTTCACGCATATTTATGTATTTTGGGATGGAAAATCGACCTTGAAATATTTCGGAGATGGAAAATGCATACGCTGCAAAAAAAAATGTTTGTGCATTAATCAGAAACTCAATAAGAAAGCATTTAGAGAGGGCTTACTTCTGCCAACGCCAGTGTCGGGAGAAGTAATTGAGTAAGGATCCATCCCCAAGTAATTACGTCTCCACTTATTCATTACCTATCCTTTAACAACATTTCATAGAAAATCATTGAGAACTTTCGGAGATATCGCGTTGACAGACATGTAATTTTGGCATTTTTTGTGTTGTTGACATGCAGCCTGTATGTCCACAATACAAAATTCGCCAAAATACAATTGGTACTCATTGAGCCGTTGTCCATAAAACTGGAACATTCAGGAATCCGGAAAATCCAGAAATCCGGATCACCTCCGATTCAAGCTTGCCGGATAAATGGTCTGCACTGAACACTTGGACCATTATTTAGACCCGTTTAGCTTGATCTAAGTAAATTAATTTATCTGCCTTATATTAGACACAGTTTCAAAGAATCTATCCATCCGAAGCTCTCATCAAGTATGAAAAAAGGGTGTGGCTATATTTTGAATTTGCTACTTCATCGGCAAGTCAGAGGCCTGCCCCCTTCCAATGAAAATTATCACATACGCTGCTGTATGTAGGGTAGGTAATTGTGCATGGATTTGCCCTGAAATATAACTTCTTTCGTAGTCTATAGTCCAACCTTCCGCGAAATCTCATAGAAATTCATTTAGGAATTTGTGAGATAAAACGGGATAGCCATATGTATAAATAAAAAAAAAAAAAAAACGGAAAAAATATTTCTTAACCAAAATTCCTGGGTCCACCCAACCATTCCCTTATTTCCTATCCTTTTACGAAATTCCATTGAAATCCATTGGGTACTTTCGGAGATACCTCGCAGTCAGAGGATGGATAGATTTGGCACAGGTAATGATATCAACATCAATCACCGAACCTTATTCTCCTCTGTATTCATCATTATTTTGAGATGAGGAATCCATCTAAAACTATTTGTGTCCAAATTTCGAGGGTGACTCGAGTCCAAGAATGAATTTTTTGGTAGAAATAATTATTCTCTACATCTTATTTCTCTAAAGAGCGTCTAAAATGTAATCACCTCTTCCATTTTCCTGGGTCCAGCCGCGCAAAAAAATATCTTTGGCAGAGGTAAGAAACTATTGCTATGTGTTCATTGAACGAGTTTTTCTATTATTTTAACATTGAGGGTCATTCGTTCCCTTTCTCTTAATTTCTTAATATACAATTAATATAGGATCATTATAAGATTATTTGTCAGTGCAATATAGTTGAACAACAATTAATTAGACCATCCACACTTGACATTACAGAGTTCTATAAACAGCAAAAGATTCCCGACAGAAAAACAACAAAAATTCTGATGAGATTGCACTATCAGATTGTTTGTCGTGAAACCTCCAATTTTTAAATATATTTTTTCCAAAAAGGTATATTCCCTAACTTCATTTTTTCATTTTCGTTCTGAAAATTCACGAACATTTGTGTAATCATTATGGCTTTTTGGTTACGACGTCAGTCAAAATTTACGATAGGCTGTTTGAAAATTTAACAAAATCCGTTGGCTCGAGTTGACATGAAAATTTACATTTTCCTTGGATAATACAGTGGCATTAAGGGTCCGGCTGCATCTCGAACCTGCACATTCTTTCTTGAATTTTTTAAAGATTTCTTAGATTGCTATTTTTAATTTTTTGAAGATTTTTCAGGGTTCTTAAGATTCATTGCACCCCCAGAGCTCTGATGCCTCATCATTTGCAGGGTCTGGGGGGTCACACACGCTGCCTTTGGGTAATATGTTTCAAGGAATGCTACCAAACTGTTAACGGAATTCAATTACAGTTAATAATCCTCCTATTTAAAGTAAAGATGATACAAGATGAAATAGGCAGCGAGAAGATAGAAGTTATGAAAAAGAATGTTGTTTTTTGTGACTACTTCCCAGACCCCATCGTAGAAACGGTCAGTCGTGCAGAAATGACCATTAAGGCTGATTCGAATCATAAAACGGTGCTTAACCCAGTTTCCCCTTGCTTAACCCTCTGACCTTATCTACCAAAACATCAACTCATCCATAAAATGGAAAAAAAAATACTCTGAGAGAAAAGCAAACAAACAAGTACTCGATTTCCTCATCAACACCAGTCATACAGTACTGTGAGTCAAATATAGATAGATTCTGGAACATTCCAAAGATTTCTTATTGTTGTTATAGAAATTTATGAGCTATGCACTAAGAATAATCCTCACCCAATTTATTTATTTTAGGAAGGGTGTCTAAAAAAATGTAAAAATATAGTATTGGCAATGAAATTTATTATTCTATCAATCATGTGGCGAGAACTCTGCTTGTAAGCAGACGACAAATTTAACATTCTTATGTTTGATGATAACAAGCAGTAAAAGAACAATCTTACGGGATATATGATGATCGAAAAGAAAGCACAGGATCTCCGACATAAAATACATTCAAGTGAAAGGATATCATGATAACATGTATATGATTAGTATTACATGAATCATATGGCAGTAGATAAGTCACCGTTATTTGTATGTTTTTCATAGACGTGGTATGTAGGCAGTAGGGGGAAAAGGGTATTACATATTTGAGAGCTCTGAAGTTCTGAGATGAAGCATTGTTTTTATTTCAATAATTACTTGGACTGATATGCTCAGCTTTGGTGTATTCACCACAGTATTTAGGCCGTTTTGTTTTTCGGCCTTCGTCAAGTGTACATTGTGTTTAGTAATCCTTGTGTGTCATATATATATACTGGATGACACACGCTAAGATTACTACTTATTCAATAATCCTTGTATGTTATCCATATATATATATATATATATATATATATATATATATATATATATATATATATATATATATATATATATATATATATAATCTGACAGAATGATTATTGAGCTCAGCAGTAGCCGATGATGCAAAGGCCCAAGTATCTTTTAGACTCCAATTTCTCATTTTGCTAATTCACGATCTATCTTTGCTGTATTTGTTTCTGTCAATAAATAGAGCAGATATAGACCCTGAATGTTCAAAAGGGGTTGGGGGTAGGGGAGTGATTTGACCCTTAGAAGTGAAACCCTCGATTTAGACCTCTAAAAGTGAAAAGAATCCCCCTTGATTTTCAGTTCCTAAAAATGAAAAAAAAAAAAAAATCCCGAGATTTTTGATATTTCAGTGCCTAATAAAAGGCAAGGGAAGTAACTAATTCATCGATCACCCCCTTTTCTGATATTTTTTATTGATCACCCCAACACGACATTTCATCTGTTCTGCATGTAACTGTTATTGTTGTTGCTGTTATCAATCAGTTCCCTCTACAGACCAGTTTAAACACTTTTACTGGGTTTAGGTTATTTATAGATTCTAAAATTTATATGTACTAGCTTTACCTATGGGGAAATTTCTCCGTTGTTGACACGTGAGCTTAGGCTCAACCTGAGTATCATCTCATTGTATGCCTTTGTATTTCTCAATTTGATTTATGCTCGTATCTTCTCATTGTCTCCCTCAGCCATTCCAGTATTTGTTGCTGATCTATGAATTTATCAAATAGTTATACTAACATGTATGGGATTCATATGCCAAATTTTCCCTCCCTACCAACAAAACTACCTAACTCCCATTCCTTCTCCTCTATTCCTACCCTCTTATTAAACGAACAAACTCCCCCTTCTCCCCTTCTCTCTTTCTCTCTCTCTATAGCCCTAAAGTAAAATACTTGAATTTCTTCTCACCCCCGTCCCTTCCAAAATGAAAATGAGGAATATTCTAAATGAAATAACATACTGACGAAAGACATTGGTCACCTAGAGGTTGAGAAAAAAACAAAAAACAAAACAACTTTTGCCATTATCTCGGAATTTTTGAGATGAGGTATTATTATTATTTCTATTGCTATTCGGACCATCCTCATCTTGGTTGTTTTTCATACAACGTTTCGGCCGTTGCACTCTACGGCCTTCGGTTCGTTACTTCCCCAAATCTACCAGATGATACCTGAGGAAGGCCGTAGAGTGCAACGGCCGAAACGTTGTATGAAAAACAACCAAGATGAGGATGGTCCGAATAGCAATAGAAATAACTTTTGCCATATATCGCATCTGTTGTGCATGTAATTGTTACTGCTTTTTATTTATCACCAATACTCACAATAAACCAGTTTGAACACTTTTGTTAGGTTCAAGTTATTCATGTATTCTGACGATTATACATACATGTATTTATCTATGTATCTGGACTCAGCCCAGCTCTAACCATTCAGAGTAGAAACTTCAAATTATGCACGCACACACGTTACTCAAAAAGTAGAGAAATTGTTGTTTTTTTTATCATCCCCAAGTTTTCAATGGAAGGTTCAATTTGCAATATATTTTTCTAAATTTATGTAATAAAAGTGAGGATATATGGGTGGCAATAGTTATTTTATAATATATCAGTTGTAACAGACGCATATACACTCATGTAAAATATTAGAAATTCTGAATTTTGCTAAATCTTTTAAACGTTCCCAACTTTGTAGTAAATTAAACTGATTTATTTAGTTCGATGTTATCCTCTTTTTTTTCTATCCTTATTTCTTCTCACAAGAGTCCAATATCCTGAAGCCGAAAAGTTTCATTTGACTAAATCTGAACTTTACAAAAACTATTTTTTTCTTTTTTCTCTAATATGGTAGGAGTGCAATCAGGTGATTGTACCTAGCTATCCAATATGGCTCCAGTAAATAAGTCATCCCTGGGCGGCATTGTGCAGACAGTTGGCTAAATTTGGCCGCTTCTCTGTCCGATATGGTACCAAAATGAATACATACAATATTTCCCATGCAACGTAATGTCCGCATTTCTTTGGTTCTCGAACAAAATTCTGAGAATCTGCTAGCAAGCCATTTACCGGGCCTTTTCAACCTTTTTTCGAAGGAGCGTTATTAAAGCCCGTGTCCGTTTATATTTAGGTGAGTGAGGGGTCAATCAGACGGTGTTCATGAATCGGCTGAACATGATGAGTCGTTCTCCAGCAGAATTGTCCGGAATTGAGTGAGGAATTTCCATTGACAGTCTTATTCAGCATTCAGTCCTCGCCTTTTGGTCAACATAATCACATAATATCAGGATGATTGGTAACCTGTTACAGTGTCTTCCCGGCGTAATTTAGCGATGCAGTCCACCGTCGTCTGCTGTCCGTTGCTGGCCGTTAACTGATGGCCGCTAGGAATCTGTTCATATAATCTCTACTTAATATCGGTCAGTTCTCAACGGTTCCCATGATAGAAGATTCATCGACCTCATTGATTTTCAAGATTTGAAACGAATAAATTTTCCGATAATAATGATAATAATGATAATAACAATAACAGCAATGATAATAATAACAAAATGGAAAATTGAAATTAAAAACAAATTGAACAAAAAATTCTATATTTGCAAAAATATCGATAACTACAGCAAGAATAAGTGATGCTATTTATGATAGAACGATAATTTGTTTTATAGTAATGATGATTATGATGATGATTGCAACCGACCAGAAAACGAAGTCATTCTTATCGAATGTATTGATCACAGAATTGTTCCATATCTCAGAAAGTATTAAAGATAGAAGGATGCAGTTTTTACCATTCGATAAGACGTGTTTTTCCTCTAGATTAAAAAAAAGACGAAACAACCCGATCTAGCACATCAGTCACGCTTTTTGGAGCTCAGTAACTCGGACATTAATGAAGATAGAACCATGGGATATCCAACCAATCGATAATCCATTAATATAAGATGTATTACATGTGTGGTAAGTGTAGTTATGTTTAAAATCTATAGTAGTTTTCTTTCGTGGGTGTAAAAAGAGTAATTAGACGCATAATATAAAGAACATCATTTTATACCCGTGTAAATAAGGATTATCACATGTTTAGTATACCTTGGTAATGTATGAAGATTCATTGTGTTATCGAGGCAGTGCTGCTAGATTGTAGCAGATCGGACGATTTCTGAAAGGTGTTGACAATTAAAAATTCATTTTCTACCTTGGAAATATATACGAGTTAATTTAAGAAGGATATGTAGGGTGTAACTCATTCATTGCGTGAATGGGCCAAACTGACTAATCCAACATATACGAATCTATTCATTATATATAAAATACAAAAGTTGTAGTCATCATCTGCAGTTGGAATAGAATATTGAGTTGAGTTTGACCCTTCAGCAACTAGGCTGGCTTGTTGCATTTAAATTTATATTATAGTTGTAATATATTTTCTAATACATAATTCATCTATTAAGATGTGATTTGGTAACAAGATGAATTTGGGTAATAGCTTTCAAGGGAAGTATCAGCTCAAATACAGTAAATGGATAGTAGTTTGGGACAATAAATTCGATTTTTCTTTCAAGGTTTTCAATACTGCAACCCTTTATTTTAAATAGCGGGGGATTGTTTCTGTTGAATGATATTCATTGAATGAATCCAAACAAGCGATCACTGATAATTATCATGAACACAGAGATCTAATCCTCCCGTTAGATAAGACCTCAAACTCATAAAACTTTGGGTGGTCGGTCCCAGGAGTTGGCCGTTAATAACTCCCCGCGTGATACATAAATTAGTTCTCTTAAAACATTTTTTTTCCTTTCAATTTCAAGTGCAGTTAATCCATCAGGCTCTTGAACCATTCACTTTTTTAGTCTAAAGAGAGGGGTATGCTTACATGTACTTAGGATGCTAAACTAAATTTGATATTTCTGCTATTTTACGGAAGTACAGCTTACGTGACCCCATGCAAAAAATGACGCAAACTGGATGGTTAAAAAAAATGAAATGAAATATGAAAATTCATACAAAAATAAGATCGGATCAAAGGGAAGATAAATCATATAAGTCGTATTTCCATTTCTACTTTCGTGAAAATGTCGGAAATTATGTAGCGAGGAAGCATTATATCGTCACTCTTAATGATATCTTTACTAATATTATTAGGGAGATCAGGTGAATTTTAGTTGTGTAAGTGGTGTTACTCAAAGTTAATGTAAGGTAAAAGACACTTTGCAGAGCACTAAGTCTTTTATTTGACCAATATCCGCTCATAAGATCAAAAGTTATGAAAGTTTGAGTTTGCAATGGTTGCAAAAAACTCAGATATTGATATAATGGAATACCCCCTTCCACATGGCCCAAATGGGAACAAAATGTATCACAGAGAAAATCGTTAAAAGATCCTTTAGAAAATCCCCACTGATTTTGATCCCTGCGAGTCAAAAAATACTGCACTAACTTGACCCTTGAGAGTGAAAGAGAAAAAGATTCCATCTTAATTTTGACCGTAAAAAAAGATTTCCTCCTGGATTTTGACTCATATTGGTAAAGAGGAAATCGCTCCTCCCCTCTCTCATCTTATTTCCTAAAAGTTAAAATCCCCGCCCCCCCCATTCCTCCGATAAACATAAACCTAAATCCCCAAATTTCGTGTTTTTGAAAAATGATTTATCAATGAAGTAAAAGTTTCAGCAGTATAGTTACACTGTGAGAGGGAAACCTGCTTCTCCTCCTTCCTAATTCCGTGTTCCAGAAAAATGATCTACATGGAAAAAAAACTTCACAAAAAATAGATGTCATTATACGAAGTTTTGTAAAAAAATATTTAGAAGAATAAATGAGGAAAGAACAAATTCTATCATGACTTCACGGCGTTTTACACTGGAAACGTCAACTGGGACCCCTTTTTAGCATAATCATCACATAGTAAATAGAACCCCCTCAAAACTCCTTTGCGAAGTCGGAGCTTCTGGAGATGTGACCATATCATTTCTGTTTCTTGACACTTGTAGGCGTCTGTTTATGGTCTAATATCTTGCATGATCTTCATTTCCACCTCTTCATTTGTAATGAGGTCTGTATACGAAAATCCTAGGATCTTTCTGTGGCATCTCATATCCATTGTGCTTATCCTTCTTTAGAGATCTGCCATGAGTATCCATATCTGCGTATAGAAAGATGTAGACGACTAGTGAGCACATCGATCTGATTTAGGAGCTGGTGCTAATATTTTTATCTTTCTGGACACTTTTTAATTCCATAAATGCTGCAGTTGCTTGTATAAGGCGAGAAAGGATTTCCGGGTTAAACCTCTCATCTGACCCGAAGATATTCGAATTTACTGATTTTTGAGAGTGCCTGTTCACTGGCCTGAATATTATTGGTAATGCTCTTGGTTTTATTGGCCTCAAGTTTTTGGTGACACGTATCAATATGCCGAATGGCTTTGATGTCTTGTCAAGGTGTTCAATCAGGCTGGTCAACTCTTGTTCGTTCCAATGTCATAGATAAAATGGGAGTTGCCTATTGTTTCCCCCTATGCTGACCGTTCTTCCATGGTTTTCCAATGTGTCTTTTATCATCCCCTCCAGGAAAATGTTGAATTAGTGTGGAGATGCCCATGGATTTTCTTTGGTCTGCTCATTCTGGTGGCTATCTCAATCATGGCTGTGTTGAAGGTGGTGACAATGTCATCAATGTTAATCTCATTGTTGACAATGAGAAGTGGTACGAATCTTCCTCGTATGACTTCCTGAAAGTTTTGGGCTGCACCCGGATCTTTAAGCTTCTCCAGATTGAACCTGAGTCGTGTGTACTGCGGTTTATACTTGGTTTCCCGACGTAGACGACTTGATAGCATGAGCAGATCTTGGTCACTGCCGATACCAGTCCCGGTGAAGGTCCTGACTCGGTCCTGACTGTTCGTCACGCTTTTTGAAGCTTGATAACTCAGAAAATAACTAAGATATATGAGATTTTCTCAAATCGATAGCCTATAATTTTAGGATTTATTATGCTTTATTATTTTCTATACGGCAAACATGTTGGTTTTTCAGTAGATGGGGGATTATACCGTTTTTCTGAAGATGGTTGTCCTTACTTAAGCGAATGTGAAATATAATAGCTAAACATATTTCGCAACTGTATGAGAATGATTGATTCATAGTCAGAGTATGTTGAGAACAGGTAAAGATTATCTGTATATGTTTTCGCTAAACATCCGAGCATCAGAAGAATAAGTGTTCTTATCTTCTAAATTACAAGACACAACTTCTATTAATGGATAATTAAACAGGAAGGTGTTAGATTTTCAGAAAGATGCGTTTCATATTTTTGTCAAACAATTGGAGATGACATGGCACAGTTACACTCCAGTTATGTGTACTCTCTTCTGTATACCAGTATCAGTCATTTGGTTAGTAAGATGCACCTGTATAAAAGACAATGTGATGTGCTCAGCATGTGTTGGGTCGCTGAGATATACAGCACTTTGTAAGTGAGGTGGTAACGAAGGGTTTTGAAATAACAATGATATTGGAGATGACGAGCCTGGCCTATGGGACTCTGGTAATGTGTTTCAAAACGTCAAATGATTTTTTAAAATAACAATGCATGTTTCAGTTAAATAAATAGTATATTCCAATGTGAACTTTTAAAATCACAATGATTTAATCAAGAGTATACCATGCAATTCAGAAGTGCTCCTATCTTATTAACGATAAGAGATACCAAAAAAGAAATTCTCAGTAAAAGTGAGGAAATGATGATCCTTCACTTAATGATTGTAGATAAGAATCTTTCAGTACTAAGTAAATAATCACTAAAATCGTTTTTGCTTATTGCTGTAGCTCTGATGTTTGACAGAAAAATATTCAGAAGACCTTTATCAGTTCCACAAATACTCTAAAAATAAGACAACTTTTGCTTATATGGATATAAAATACTACTGTTTGTATGATATATTTAGTTGTTGCATTTTACATCTCTGAAGAAAAGAAGGATTACCCGATTAAAAAATAAAATAAAAAAACAAAACAAAACAAAACGCTATGATTCTCCAAGTACTGAAATACCACTGCACTTGCCGTACATACAATAAGAAAAAATAATATTCCCTATTATAAATGGCAATCGATTCGTGAAATATTTTTATCTTCGTTAGTTTTTGAGTCATTGAGCTCCCAAAAGCGTGTCGAATGGCCAGGGCCGATTAGGTCGTTTTTTTTTTCCAAATTTGAATGAATCCTCGAAATAAAATAAGTGCTGTTAGTGATTTTGAACACAAGACAGATATTTCATATCATTTACCCCCCTTCTAATTTGAATGGAATTAGGGAATCGAGAAATGTGGAATGTTGATGATGCACGAAGAAAAACAGGAATCAACAGAGGGTATTCAATTACCAAATAATGGAATCATCAGGAAATTATCTGGGAAAGCCAACTGCAAATATCTTGGAATGTTGGAAGCAGATTTGAATAAAAAGCCAAGAAATAAGGAAGATATGGGAAACGGCGTAGAAATACAAGCGTGGCTATACTTAGCAAGAGATTCATGGCTTTACTTAAACTTGGAGAATGTTGGACCAAATAATGAGGAACTTTGTAACCATGCATAAAGCCTCTTGCTCAAGAGATAGATATTGTGCAGTAAGAATAGAAAGTAGAAGATGGCTTATTTGCAGTGAGGATGGTGTCGACTCATAGGACTTGTGGACCGCTTACAGCAGTGTAATTATTATGAAAGCCAAAAACTTCAAAAGGACTGACTAAATGATAAATGACTCCATGGAACTCAAGAGGTAAACATAAGAATCTGCCGACCAATTCATATGGGTATGGTAACACAGAATGCATTTAGAGAAGGAAACCGAATACTTATTGATAACTTAGCAAAAGTGTCTCAGGAAAGCTATGACTTATACTATACTATAAGGTAACATTTGAAATTAGGCCCATGAGGAGACAGGGGTGAAACTGTCAATCGTAAAATCAGTAAAGGTGGTATATTAGCTCAGGAGGAACGTAAAAATAGACCAAATCAGGTAGAAGCAGTAGTTCAGTGCGAATTGTACAAACCATGCAGAACTATGGTGTAAACATCATATAGACGTTAAAGAACGTAAATGAAGAAAAGAACAGTGAATTTTCTTAGAAACAATTTTATTTTACGACTTAACAATATTGGAAGAACACTAACCGGATGATAAAAAACAAATTTTTAAAAAGGTACGTCTACGAAATTTCATTCAAAGAAAATCAGTTAATTTAATGATTAATTGACTGGATTTAGAAAAAGACTTGAAACATATTGAAAATTACGTTTGTTACAGCTGAGGCATCTGGAATTTTTCAAATTTTAAACATGGATGTTTCACATCTAAAAATAGATTAACTTGGTTGGATTTCCAAGTGTTAGATATTGATTTTAGGTGCTGGATGGAAATTTAAATTAAAAAAAGAAAAATAAGGCTAAAATATCTTGACATTATTTCGGCAAAATCCGGACACATTTTCAATAAATTTGGTCTTTTTGGTTTGACGACCTCAAATTTCGTTTGGCTAAAAAATGGCTAGCTTTGGCAATGAAAATAGTTAGCCAAAATACTGGACAACATTTCGTATTTTTTTTCCTGCGGGAGTAGGGAAGTAGAATTAGTCATGAATGCATGGTAACGTATTAGTTATTATTAGTTGGAAGCAGGATGGGGTAAGGTGACGACTTTTTTTTCATTACATAAGATTTGATTTCAAAAACCGAAACGTAACCCTAATCCATCTTGAAAAAAACAAAAACAAAAAACAAAACAAAACTCAATATGTCGTCTGCTAGGTCGAGCTCGTCAAGTTAACCGGAAATAGCTATCTTATAGCTAACCCAAATAATCTAATTTTAGATAGAATCTAGAAGAGTATCAGGACTCTGCTAGAAAACAGAACATTTGTGGGATATAAAAATCACAGTTGTACCTACTCTGGACAGTTTCCTAAAAGATTGAAAAAAATGGACTTGTTGTCACTAGATCTCCAGCAACAGCAACCAGATATTATTGGTGTGAAAAGTCAATGGCTACAGAAATGATAAAACTCCCAAGAAAAAATAACTTAAACAAAGAACATTTATCAAAATACTGACAGCATTAACGAGTACAAATAAGAGTAATAGTAAAATTTTTGTCGGAATGTACTCTGGCGTAGCTCAGGAGGATGAATCTTATTGGCTCTGAATATATTATGAGATGGAAATGACATTGCTAGTAATATAAATAATAGTAGCGACGTTAATCAGCCCGGAATTGCAATCGGATATTCGAGCTCAAATTCCATTCGACTTGGCTTAAATCACATTCAGAGAAATGCTTTGGGGGGAGTCAATTAGCCAACTATTTTTGTGCTCTATCATATTGAATATGGTATTTCCACTGATATATCAGGGTGGTAGACTGAGATAAGGGTGGGTGAATAAGTACATGGACACTCCGATCTCTCATAATTACCTTATCTTCCCAAATGATGGCAATGAAATAGTTACCATATCTATTACCAGTTTTGATGCATTGAGTCCAGCTAGTCATATAAGTATTAGAAATATTATGTGGCAGTTGCATCTGGAATCCAATGTCAGAGCTTCTGCACGATAAAAATAAACCGAATATCTTACTACATAGAATGATGAAATAAATAAAGAAAAAGGTGAAACGTCGGATATGTCAAATATCTGTCTTGGTAAATGTCCGATTTAAATTAGTTTAATTTGCATGCGAGTCTATTGCCACATTTTGTGCAAGTCTATTCTCATTGAGTTTATTCCGATGAAATTTCAAATATAGACCTAATGAGAAAGGGGAGGAGAAAGGAGGAAGAAAGTCAATATAGTGAAAAAAAAATGGATATTTTTTCGCCTTCAAATGTTTTCAATGTAACGTACACATATGATAATCATGCTCAATCTCACATGGAGAGCCAAATAGATAGCACAATTTATTAGGGAAAAGCAGGAATCTGAGATATCATTGAGTCATGTCGCAAGAATAGCAGACAACCGATGGACATCACAACCCAAAACATGGATCCCCTGAGATCTGATGCAAAATGGAGGCTCGCAGAATACAAGATGGAGAAATGAACCAGACAAGTTCAGAAAGTACTGGCTCACCGATGCCAATGATAGAGAAGTGTGGTGAATCCTGAGGAAAGTCTATGTCCAACGACGGACAATAAAAGACTGATGAAGATGGAGAAGATAAGGTGAGTCTGTTGCTTATACACAGATAGAACACAGCTATCAAAATAAGCGTAAGGGCCCAAACGATATTTGATTTGGCAAGTTAACACTACCACTCTATACCGAGTAGCTTTGACAATGTAACAGTACATTTCCTAAGCACTAGTATGTTCATGGCTATCTGAAAGGCTTTTCTTATCTACGTGACTGCTAGTTTCTCCTCTCATTTTTATACACGTAATAATTTTTATATAGCGAAAGTAAAGCTAGTTGTGAAAAAGAAAATGAACCAAATCCACTACTGTTTTCAGCAATCTTATGAAATCTTCAATGCCATCATTGGATACTTTTTCATGTCAATATTCGCTACCAAATGAAAATGGTATATTTCAATCTCAAGCCATGAATGTAAAATAGAGATTTTAGCTCTTCTGACTTCACCAGAAGATCAATTGGTTTAGTAAAATATAGATGGACTCATATTCAGCGTTTAAAATGAAATTATGTAGCATTAATTAAATATAAAGTTATTACCAAATTTTATAGTTGGGTTAATAATATAAGGTGCCTAACTTTTTTGGCATAAAATATCATCATCATCATCATCATCATCACTACCACCACCACCACCACCACCACCATCATCATCATCATCATCAGTTTTTTAACGTCCGTCGTTGGACATAGACCTTCCCTAGGATTCGCCACACTTCGCTATCATGGGCGTCTCAGAGCCAGTACTTTCTGAATTTGTCTAGCTCGTCTCTCTATCTAATATTCTGCTGACCTCAGTTCTGTATGTCGGGGGATCCATGTCGTGTTGTCCATCGGTTGTCCGCCATTTGTGCAACATGGGCAGCCCACTGCCATTTGAGATTTTTTAGCGGATTATATGATGTCCCTGAATCATGTCTTCTCCTGGATGTACTGTGCTGTCTTGTGATCTCTCCATGCGAGGCCTGGCATAATTCTTTCATGTGCACGTTGTATAGTTCTCAATTTGCAGATCTGTCTCTTGGTTAGGTACATAAAATATAACGTTCATTATATCTTGGAGTAATCGGTACTTTATCACCATTCAACAATTGCCAGATGAAACTTAGTTGACCTTGTTCCTGACATGGGCATTTTGTTTTTGTTTATGAAATCTATGACACTATATAAGCCCATCAATTGCTTTACTGTTATCATCGGCCTTTAAATAAAAGATAATCATATATTGCATTTATGTGATTATACATTTTACATATAACCAAACTGAAATCCACTTTCGTTTTTACAGATCACCCTAACAATACATGTTCAACTGAAAATTGAGCTTACCCACACATTATGAAATAGAAAACTAATAAGAGCAGAAAAAAAACAAAAAACTTTCAAAGCCTTTTCCTTTTTCAATCTCTGCAACAAGTCTCACCCGACAAAGTGCTGTTCACATTGCAAGAGGAGATCAGCCTGTATTTAATCGAATTGCTATGTCAATTTCCAATCAGATTAATTCGAGAGTCTCATCGGCTTGGCTTCTGCAGAGTTGAAGTGTGTGTGTGTGTGTGTGTGTGTAGTGTGTGTGGGTAGTGCATGGATGTGGGGGTGGATTCGTTTCCAGGGGGAGCGTGTGGAAGTTATTCATTATTCATCTATAACTATAGTGGATTAACGTGTTCCATCAAAGCCATGCATTCCTCGTAATGCTCTGATGAGAAACAGTGGCCACCAAACAGTATTAAATTTACGGTAAAGTTGGTGAATGTAAAGACGAGCGTTATTTCTAATGTCAGTAATACTATCTCTCGGAACCAGATAATACCTCTAAATGTACTTAGAGATTTAGCGTTGGGGTTACTGTAACTGGCGCATTTTGCAGCTAGGTTTACGTAAAGATAAGACCAGCTGGGTTAATCTGCTAGGCTTATCTGGATGAGGCTTCGTTTGATGATGGTGATGATAATAACGTTTTTCACAATAACAACATCAATAATAATACTAATTATATTCTACTACTACAACTACTTCTTCAAGAAATAAACAGGGCTATTATGGATATCATAATAGAAAAATTCACAGAACTACAAGACTAAAACTGCATCTTATTATCAATTTTAAAAGCAGGTAGAACGATAATAACTCAACCAGTAAGGATATAATGCTCTCTTGTTTCAGGGTTGAGAAAGAAATTGCATATAGTAGTACAAAACTTATTAAAAAATTATCCCCCAATGGAATATATGTTTATTAGGGTTCTATAGATAACATTTTCAATTAATCTACAGATTATACACTTTCTTTTTTGTGCTTCAATTGTTTTTTTTGCTTTCTTTTGTTTTTTTTACTTACGTATTGATTCGATGTATGGGGTTTATTTCAATCCATATATTCTATTCTGATCTTCCAATGTTCGCTGGCAGTGTACACTCGTGATGCCTTTATGCGTGCATACCTCATATTTAGGGTTTCAGATAAAATAATTAACGGTAGTCTTTTGTGGCAAATACTAATTGTGACAAAAATGGCATTGACCAGTTAGCACATGTATTATTTTTCTGTCTATTTTATGTAAAATAGGAAATTACCTTTCAATTGCTGGTGCGTTCAATCGATTAGACCTTCGAACCAGCCCGGAATTTGCTTTTTTTTAGAAAAAAATATTCTTAAAGGTTTTACGAAGTTGGATTTTTTTAACAATGTAACTATAATGCTGAACTAGGCACTTACATCCCGTCATTTTTACGGAAGTACAGACGAAAGTACGGCTTATATTAATTATCTTCCCTTTTGATCCGATTAAAGACTGACGGGAAATAAGTGCCTAGTCTTTAATATAATCGTAACTTTTGGGGATAATTTGTGACCAACTGAAAGACACGGATAAATACATATATATATATCCCAACTTCGCTCATAGATATAAAAAATTATCGCAAATTAAAATTCAAATAGTGTGACAATTGTAATCACTATTTTGGCCCTAACCACACTCGACGGTCAAGGCTTACAGTCACAATGAAATGCATATACTTCATTTAGGTTTCTATAAGAAGAAAATTTAGAATTCATTGAGAACTTTTGCAGAAACAGTCTTGCATGGATATATGACGATGATTTAAAGGAAAATAATAAATAACTTCTTCCGTAGTATTGCCTAACTTTCAAATATGGTTAATTATATTATCAAGCATATATTTCATGTGAGTGAGATATATATCAGGGTGATCAAAGGCCCTAGGGAATAAAGTTATTTACATAACACATGTTTTAACAACAACAACAACAACAACAACAACAACAACAACAATAATGAAATGCACACAGCTCAACTCTATGCCATAGACTTTTACCGTACAATATTCGCTTAACGTCCACCGAGCCAGGAGTTCCCCCGGACGTTAAGTGATGCTTACCTTTACCCGTTAAATCAGGGGATGCCTGTATGAATAAAGTAAGTGTAACTTTGAATTGTACTATATATGTATGCATTTATCATGAATGTGTATACAAGCTATATACGTATACACACACACACACACACACACACATATATGTATATATTTCATATGTGTATATATTCTATACTAATTCATATTATACGTATATATGTTATATACGCATATATTCTATGAGAGTATATAAGTATTACTTGTGTAAATGCATATCATATACGTATGTATTATAGATGTATATATACATTGTATACATACATACATACATACATAATATACTTATGCATATATATTATATATATGCATGCATATATATTATCAATATGTATACATATATATATATATGTATCATATATATGTACTTGTATATACATATATTATGTATTATAAGTTTATATATGTATATATTATATACGTATATATATTACATATATATGTATGTATACACACTTATATAATATATATCATACATGTATATATGCATATAATATATATGATAACAATTATGTATATAAAATGTATATATGATATGTATATATATACATAATATTTATATGTATCACATATATACATATGTATATGATATGTATGCATATTATATATAATTACATTATATATATTTGTAATATATTTGCATGTATATTATACATGTTTATACATCGTGTATGTATTACACATATCATTATGTATGCATATATATATATATGTATATCATATATATATGTATATATGCATATCTTATTTATATGTATATCATATATATATATATATATATATATATATATATATATGAATAGAGAGAGAGAGAGAGAGAGAGAGAGGGAGAGAGAGAGGAAACGTGGATTGTAGTTTCTCAGATTTCCTCATATGAGTAATCATTTCTTTCTTAGAACCGATGATATATGTACATCATTAATGTAACTGAAAAAGAACAGATATTATTCTTTCATATTAAAAAAGAAGTCTCTAAACAATCTTTACGCAAAATTAAGAGCTTTATGGCGATAATCATTGCTCTAGAGTAATTTCATAGTAAAAAACGAACAATCTTCTCATATCCGTCTGCATTATGAACGTGAAATCGTTTAAGCAAGATATCTAATAATAATTTTTTGTGTGCTTACTGTTTTATGGCAGAACATTTATTCCCCTACTTATGATTATGGTATTATAGAGATATTCAATCAAATCTTTTTCATGGAAAATATGGGAAGACCTAATTCTGTTTTTTTTTTTTTGTAAAGAACCGACTTTCCTCGTTTTCCCGAAATTAATCGTACGTACATGTACACTTACTAAACGTTTAGTTTCCTCAGCGCAAATGCTCGTATTAAATCCCTATCACTTTGCATTCAATCATATAATCAGAATCATAAATGAAGAGTACCAGCTACGATGTATGGGTGGGAAACATGGAAATCAAATAAATGAGTAATGTTAGGAGTACTTTTGAGAGTTTAAAAAGATCAACATGGATACAGGAGTAAACCAAAGTAGAAGATCATAGAAGTAATCAAGCTGTAAAAATGGAGATGGACTGGACACATAGCAAAAAGAGAGGATAACGGATGGGACAAAATGTCAGTCTATTTGAGTCCGAGGGATATCAAATGCAGTAGTAAAGGCCAGACATAAGACTGACTGATGAGATAGAACAGTTAGCTGGTAAGGCACGATTAGTGCAGTCAGAAGTTAGCACGGTCACGATGGGTGCTTGTCTATCAGTGAGCCCCTACTGGTCAATGAATATGAATATATAATGATGACGATGGTGCTATTTACTGTCATTTTCAGGATCATTTCCTAAATTCCTACAATGTAGGAAGAATCAAACAATGATGATAAATTCATTCCTTGATATACCAGAAATATTTAGACTCTGTAACACACCACATAATTTTCATGTGTAAATACAAATGTCCGAACACACCAACACAAATATAGAACAATGGCGGGGATAGTTGCAGATTTTTCACCGGCTGCAGCGGTCTTTGTTCAAGTCTAAGTGAATTCATAGGATTTCGAATACTGATCTTTAAGGCAGGTAGGCAGGGCTCCATTAGTTGAACGATCGGCATAAAGCAGTTTTCTCAATTTGATTTTCTCTCATTCAATATCGTTCCATTATAAACTTAGCTCAGTTAATATCATTGTATTCCTGTTCCACTCCTACTCCTAGAACAGCAGAATGTAGGTCTATTTTCTAGTTTTCATTTTTTTAATGCGTTGGTAGAGGAAAAAACCCAAACAGTTTACATTAATTAATCTGTCTAATGATAGACCTTAACACAGAAACCATAAAACATCAGCTTGCTTGTTCATAAGTGGCACATTTTATTCATTGAGCTGTCTTAAGAAACTCTTTTGGTCACAAATAATTATGATAGATAGGTTTGAGTCCAGACATGATAATTGTCGTATTAATAATTACGACAGAAAAAACCAGAATAGTGTAGAGAGGTGAGAACGGAGAAATTTTTAATAATCCTTGCATAGAACGATGCTTTCAGTTGTTAGTCATAGAGTGAAGAGGAATATCTTAAACGTGCTCTGGTAAAGACCGATTCTTTCATCGCCAGTTATTGTTGGTAAACTGTAGTCAAAGACCTGACAGCCAGAATCAAATTTTACGATAGATAATCGTCTGCTTCTCTGGGAAATTGACTCTAAATAGTCTTTTGAATGGAAACAAACAAAATGGCATATCTGTGCGCTCGTCTCAGACAGTTTAAAGATGATGTTAATGATAATTGATTCGTTCAATGTAAAACGCTTGTTGTCTACACCCCTTTGAGAGCAAGGTAAAAGTAAGGGCGAGCAAATTAAAGAAAAACAGTCAACAGATCAAATACTATCACAAGAATTTCAAAAAGTGCAAGAAAAAATGAAGCAAGCAAATAAAAAATAACGACACGGGAACCAAATAATCAAATATACACATTTACTGCTCCAATTGCTGCAAATATCATCTTTTCAAGTTGGATTAGAAAAAAAATTGCCTCTCAATGAAATCCATAGGCCTTTGATTTGCATACCGTTTTTAATTTTTGCTTACTGTACTTTTCAATTTTCTTGTTCCAATTTTTAACTTTACCGAGAAATATGGAACAACTGCAATCAGAAATGCCTATATTGCAGCCTGCCTTATCGAGAGTATAGTTGAGTATTTCTCACTGGTGCCAATGGTCAGTGTTCCAAACGAAACGATTTCGAAGGTTGATTTTTAATGCAGGTAGGAAGACCTCCATCAGTTGGAGGATTGACGTAACGCAATTCCCTTAATCTCATTTTCTCTCAGTTGATGTTGGTCTGTAATACACTTTGATTAGTAAATATCATTGAATCCCTGTTCCACTCTTACTGTGAACTGTTTATTTATTTTCTAGTTTTCAAAGTCTCTTATTGAGGAGGTAGAGAGAAAAGCAGTTTACATCAATTCATCTGCCTAATAACAGACATTAGGTTTGTGTTTGGACATAATACGGCTGATAATATTGTCCTAAACTGTAGTATGTAACACTACTTATTTCAAAGCCGTCTGTTTTTACAGACAAGTCGTTAGTCATCTGCTTACTATAACAATATATCTGCACTATACATGTTCTAAATATTTCCGTCGATGGGATAGTTTAAATGCATGATAGCTTCAACTCTTGTATAAATTGCACACATCTTTGTGTGAACGCTTACTCATGATTAGTCGTGGTAAAAAAGAGAATAATCAAGTCATATATACGTGTATAACAATGTTGGAACATGCATATACTTACACAAAACCTTTCTATATTTATATACGAGCGAGGAGCAGTTAAATGAGTTATTTAAAATAAAACAATATATATATATATATATATATATATATATATATATATATATATATATATATTGATATTTAAGTAGTTTAACACGTAAACCAATTCATGGACATTCACCATCATACACACACACGTATATATATATATATGTATGAATATATAACCATATATATATATATATATATGATTATGTGTGTGTATTTTTTGTGATTATGAGCGCTAATCTGTTAGCGTATGTCTATTTACATGCATGCATATGAATCTATGAAGTGTGCGGACATATTTATGTTTGTGTAGTACGTGTCTATATATATATATGTATAAATGACTCCATGCTTTTAATTGCATTGTGAGTACATTTGAGTGTCTGGTGAGGTGGCCAGGTCGGGATGCAGGTGCCCCACCTTCCGGGGGAGTGTGAATGATTTTCGAAGCAGATAAGCCAATAACAGCTGATGGGATTGTATGTGGCCAAAGGATGCTGAGCGTTTAGGATTTTTCAGAAGTGGTGTTTTCAAGACCTGATCGGATTAAGCTGATCTTTTGAGATCAGGGCATCCAGAATGGAACCGGTAAAATATAAAGAGATAGAGGGATAGCTGCAACAAGAAAGGAAAGGGGCTATTAAAAAAGAAACACACAAGGGAGATAGAGGGAACCAAAAGTGTAACAAGGGAGGAAAAAGAGAGGTTGAAAGTTTTTTTTTTAGAAAACCTGCCGAAACAAAGAGGAACAGGGATTGAGAATGAAAGAGGGAGATTGAGAGGAAAGTTTATTCAAATTAGACGAAGAATAAATTAGAGAATAAATCAGGTATTGAATGAAGATCAGAAATGTGTAAGTTGAATTAAGGAGTTTGTGGATGAAATGTTTATCAAAAACGAGAAGAGGGGTGACGGAAGAGGGATAAGGATAGAGAGAGATAGAGAGATAGATAGATAGAGAGAGAGAGAGAGAGAGTGTGAGAGAGAGAGAGGGAAGAGAAGAAAGAGTGAAAGGGTGAAAGAAAGGAACGTCATAAAAAGGGAAGAAAAACACGAGGTTTCGTATCAAAATAAACAGGAAACAATGAGAGAGAGAGAGTTCAATAAATAGAGACTGGAGGAAAATTGAAAAAAAGAAAGAAGAGAAATATAAAACATAAACAATGGAGAAAGAAGAATATATAGGGAAAGTGAATTTAAAAAAATTAAAGACAGAAAGGAGAATAAAATTTTAGATGCAGAAGGAACAGAAATGAATGAATGTAAGTGAATTGGACAAGCTTGACTGCGTTAGGGTCAAACACTCTTCCTTCATAAGAATCGAAAATGTAAACAAAACATAATACATTTCTCCATACAATATTATTCCAAAACTACGTATTTCATTTCAACTCCTTCATTAGTAGTCCCTGTACAAAAACAAGTCGAGTTCAGAGCGAGAATTCGTGATCAGTTTTTGCAGACGCAATTCTTACTCGTATTGTCATGACGTCATCAGCTTTTGGTTAAGTCATTGTCATTGTGGTGACAAACGAAAATAATTTCAAAACCCAATAGTAATAGTTTAACAACAACACTGAAACGCGCTATATATATATATATATATATATATATATATATATATATATATATATATATATATATATAGAGAGAGAGAGAGAGAGAGAGAGAGAGAGAGAGAGAGTATCAAAAATATATTCTTGATTCTTTGCTTTCTGCATAGATTAACCTTCAATGACATTAAATAAAACAAACTTGGCAGTTCTGGGACCAAACACCCTTGATTTATTAAAATCTAAAAAAGTAAACAAAACAATTCATTTCTTCATACAACATTATTCTCGAACTACGTGTTTCCGAAAACACCTGATATTCTTTTCTTTCTATATACCGAATCGATTAACACTTGCTATCCTGACATTTCCCTGAATAGGAAAAAATCACCTTCGATAACGAACTGGTAAAATATTCTCATTAAAAGTCAATATATACGCACTGAATGTAAAAGTAACAAATTTGGTTGCACTCGGGGTAAAATACTTTGCTTCATTAAAATCTAAAAAGTCAACAAAATAGAATAAATTTTCCCATACAATATTATTCCAAAACTTCGTGTCTCATTTTAACTCCTTTATTAATAGATCTTGTAAATGGGATTTGCTCACTTCAACCGATCATGTCAACCCAAGTTTGGCTTAGAAGTGGGAGTGAATTTGTCATCAGTTTTTGCGCCGGTCACTGTGTCATTGTTATTAGAGTATGACGTCACTCATTTTTCTCTGGGTCATTATCATCCGTCATTGTTATATGGGAAAAATAAGTAAAAATTTAATAATAAGAGTTTGACAAAAGAAAGAAAGAAAGAAAAAGGCTTATTCTACCTACTGATTTATCCGCCACTAGCGTCGAAAGCAGGGGTTAAAAAAAAAGGTTGTTCCAAGTTGAATTCGATCCCAAAATCAACTGAGGTAAATGACATAATAGGACGGCTACCTCAAAATCATGCATGAATGCTTTTTGAAATAGATTCTTATGTTTTTATATTTTTCAAAAGTTCTATTGTTGTATAAACTGTTTTAATGACATCCTTAGCAGCAAGGTAATTTTCACCGAAAGGAAAATGAATAAAATATTTATGCTTGTTATTATATAAAAAAATGATATTTTTTATTACAGAAATCCAATGTTTCCAACAAAACACCAAAAAGGAACTCGGAAACGTGAGTTGACCCAACATGACGTCACAGAATCACTTTTCCCTCTCACCCTCTCTTATTCATGTCTTAAATTCAGAAATCTTAAATTCCATGTCTGAATAATAGCGATAATAAAATAATATAAAATATACAATATAGATGGGCTTGACACGTTGCAACAATATCACACAACCGCTGAACGACTCACAACGTGGATCGTCAGAGATCATATACGAAACTGTAGCCGGCAGAGTATAAGATGGCGTGGCGAAATAGATGAGTTCAGAAGGTATTCTCTCCGCAGCGCCCACGATAGAGAGGTAGGTTTCCGCATGAACTTCAGTAAAACCAATGTCACATACAATAAACATATTGAGGATAAAGGCACAACGACCACATGCAGAAACACATAGCTGAAGAAAGTAGACCACTATTAAGGGCAACAAATCTTCACGAAAAACTTGAAAGAAGAAGTCAAGCGACGAATCACTCTAAATGGGCAAGCTTTTAGAGAGAATCCAATTAGTCATGAAAAGAAAGGTTATACATCTAATGCATCTTCCTGTATGTGAAAAGTATGGAGTTGTCACTTGGAACATAATCCAAACCCCCAAACCGAGAACCATGCTGCGTCCATAGCAGAATCACTGTCAATTTCACGAGGAGAGATCACAAGACGGGACGGTATATTAGAGAAAAAAATTCAGATTGCAAAGCGCTAGTCGTGCTGCAAAAATGCCAGGCAACTAATGGACATCATGTCTCACAACGTAGATCCCCAAGGATCATATGCAATATTGTGAATGGCAAAAATAAATTGGTATGACGAACTAGACAAATCTAGAATATTTTAGCTCCACGACGGCCACGACAGTAAGGTCTGGCGTATCTTGGAGAATGTCTATGTCCGACGATAGATGCTGAAAGGCTGCCGCTGCTGATGACTAGATATCAACAAAAAAGTGTGTGTGTGTGTGTGTGTGGAAAATGTTATTCTTGTTTCAGTGTCGAGTATTATTCATATGAATTTTTGATAACACTACTGAAATGACACAATTGCCATAGCGGAAAATTATGACATCTCTGTGATTGTAGCTTCATGAGCGAACTAAAAAAAATTGTCTCCGTCACACGAAAACAAACAGACCAAAAAAACAAACAAACAAACAAACAAACAAAGGCCATAACTTGGCTTTCAACTTCTTGATTCTTGGGACCCTGGTGTGAATTCCAAGAACCCTGAAGAAATTTAAGATCAAGCAAAACATTGATCGGAAATTAGGACAATGCAAATTTAGGTATAAATCCGAGGCCTCTTGTGCAAAACCAAAGCGAATTCTGGGAACATATACTACACTCTGATCCATATTTAGTTGCACTCCCACAAGAGCAACATGTGACATAAGGTCGATCTTTCAATGCTTCCCCTGAGACTGGGCCGAGTAATTTTTGAGGCCATAGGACGAATCCTAGGCCTCAAGCGCTTAGCAATACTGAGCCTCAGTAAGCCATCATCGGCCAAGGTATTGCACCGACGCAAAGACCCGATCAGATACTACACTGTGATCCTAGACAGAAGTTGGGGTGCGACACTTGATTCTTGGGAGAGGGAACTGATGCCCCGACCCTAGGCTTGAAGTATCGATCCATACCTAAATGATCCCGTCATTATGAACAGAAATCTAGGGAAATACCAGGACTTGGCAAGGCAACAGAAGAAGGTGTAGAGCATAAAAGTCAGGGTAGTACCAGTAATAGTAGGTGCACTCGGAACCGGGATAAGAGGAAGGATTGAGACTATACAGACATCACTGGGGACTGCACGAATACTGAGGAGAGTACAGGAAATATGAGACCCCCAGCAGGTAGTAATGGTCAGCGATGCTGTGATAGGTGAGGGTGATATGAGAGGAGCGCTGAAGACCTGAGGAGACTTACTGTCCCTCGGCCTCCGGCGACAATCACTAGGCAACTGGTGGGAAACTGTAATCCACAGCACTGTTGTGGACCGTGAGAATGCGAAGACGAGGATTGGAGACTTTGTGAGACTTGCTATCACTCTTCCTCTGGCTATGACCACCAGGCAATTGGAATAATAATAATAATAATAATAATAATAATAATAATAATAATAATAATAATAATAATAATAATGATAATAATAATAATAGTAAAAGTACTACTACTACTTCTTCTTCTACCATTACTACAATTAAATTTATCTACCATTATCATTATCATCTACGTCCTATGTTATTGTTCTTTATGGTATTTCTTATCCTTTCTTTTATCATCAGTATCGTAGTAATATTATCTAAAATATTTCTTACGCAATAACCATAGGCCTTTGCTACCTAAACACATACACGAGCACATAATCACATCCGAGTATTTACAAGTGTGTTGAACATCAGATTAACTTCTTTCAAATAAACACAGAAGATCACAGCCATACACGAAATGACGGAATTAAAATCAAAACTAAAACTAAAAAGAAATATAAGCGGATGTTTTTGCATGGACGTGTTTCGCTTAAGCAGTAAATTAATCGGCAAATTATTTGTGGTGTGACTGATTGCTACTAATGGATATTAAATGGTCTTCCGCCCGTGTCCTCGCGTGGAGATGGCAGCCAGCTAGAGAAAAAAGAACTGTTTTGAGCAGGCATTGTTGGATAGAAGCCGGAACTGGCTCGTATTTGATCAAGGCCCGTGCCGCCACCTCGAATTACAGATGAATTACGTCAGCGCACAAAGCAATAGTTGGAAGAACGATAGTTGCATTTGGTGCTGGGCTGCAAGTGTTACTGCCATTGTAAATGTTTTGCATGGCCAGATTATGAGTATTGTTATCATTCATGTAACCTAAATATCGTGGATTTTATAAGATTGTACAAATGAATGCTTTTAGATGTGTCAAAACCAGTTGTGTATTATGAACCATCGGAGATTTACAATGGGTTTTTATTTTGTATGGAAGTAAAATAATTTGTATTTATAAAAAATGCAAAAAAATCATCGTGTGTGCACAGTATTAAAGAGATGTATTAAATATTCTAAACAATTTGAGATTATCATGAAAATTAAAATTAAGTTGCCATTAGCAGATTTTAAGCTTTAATTCTTCAAGGCATCGTTTTTATCATTTGTTCTATCTTCTCTTTTGAGAATTGGTTAATGCTTAAACAAATCTGTCATAAATCTACGTTCGAGCACGATGGTCTAGGCCTTAAACCATAATTCGTGTCTAAAAACCTCTTGGCATACCATGTTTTTTTGACTCCTATCTCTCTGTCTCTGTCTGTCTGTCTGTCTGTCTGACTGTCTGTCTCTGTCTCTGTCTCTGTCTGTCTGTCTCTCTCTCTCTCTATATATATATTGTGAAGAATATTGATGTGTTGAAGCTGAGAAAGGGAAACCTTTTTCTCTTCGGTATGATCAATCGAGTACATGTTACCCGATCATGAAGAAGTCTGAAGAATGGTCATAAATTCAAAACGAATGCTTTTTGAATTCTGGAGGTCGGCAAATTCAATAAGGGTATTATTGAGAATCATATAAGCCCAATTACCTTTCGTCCGTCTAATTATGGATGATTGAGATGTAATTAAGTCTATTTAAAAGAAAAAGTTAACACTCGGAATTATTTATGATAATACTATGCATTTTGTCCTTATATTCAATGTGAGCAAAATTTGATTTTCAGCTTTGTTAAATTTGTGCCGATTATGATAATTATGCGGTAATTAACAACTGATAATGTGACTTAAAAAAGTTGATATAAAAATTCCTTATTTTTCAGAAACCATTTTTTTCTCCAATCATTTATTTTTGAACATGTTTCGGTTACCAATTGCAACAAATTATGGGGTAATTATCAAGTGATCAGGCAATGTTCCATTAAATTAAATTAAATAGTAATAATTAATGAAAGTTGTTAACTTTTTTGAGATAGGAATGCCCCCTGTATATTCTGAGTATAGAGGGCGCTGCCAGTTATCGCCCCTGATAAACAGGCGCCATTGTTTTGTAGTAAAACATGTGCTAGAGAAACACGTATTGCTTTTGTTCATGAGCAGCCAGATATTTGGTGTAAAGTACAACTAGTAACTGATTTACGCACGTTTATATAAGCAAGAAATACAATCAACAGAAGCAAGCTGGACCATTCGAACTTAATATAACCCCATGATTGACAAAATCAGCTGCGATTTATTGTAGCTTACAATTATTTATTACCAACATTATGGTAATTATGGGGTTAAATATGAGATGTGTACGAGAAGATAATCAAGGTAACTTTTTAAAACAGGTGAAATGTTCATAACGAATGGCAATAAATTGCATCCTCACATTCATTTCTGAGCATATTGATATTGCCAATTACACGAATTACAAGCAATTATTGCATGATTAAAGCTATTATGTAATTAATTGAGTTGTAATTGAGCTAATATTTTCATGCTTCAGCAACAGCATTCAGTGATAATGCGGAATATTTTTGGGATAAAACTGGTGTAAAGATTAATGACACCTTCGAAATCAATGACTGAAACACTGCCTGTGAACTACATAGCAAGGTATATACACGCATGTATCTCGAATCTCAAGTAAATGGATTTTTACACAACTGACCATAACAGGTGCAACATTCAGTGCACTTCACTCTTTTGATTCTACACAAATATGTGATTCTAGTACGCTTAGAACAGCGTCTCTAAACACGATTTCAATGTGGTGTTGGTATTGTTTTCCCAGTTTTTTTTTTTGACATTTTGTACATCTCCATCTGACGGATCCTTTATTTTGTTATGCACCAACAGTTAATGGATCAGCTCTCTTACCTAATACAAAAAAGTTCCTTTGACGCCACACATTTTGGGGGATTGGACATAGTTTTGATTAATCCATGACGCTTGATTACTATTTTCAATTATTATAGCACAATATGGAATTAATTGAGTTGGGAGAATGCACTTGAAAGTAATAATAAAATGAAATATTTCATTACTTATCTCCAGGCCGATAGTGATTATATTGTTGATAGGCCAAGTGCTGAAATATCATTAAATAAAATAATGATGATGACTCTTTGATTTTTGATACATATTCAAACAGGTTTTATTTTCGTATATGTATAAGTATGTAGATATCTGCGCATTATGATAATATTGATAATTTAGTTTAATTCACTCAAGCACAATGAAAGAAGCCAGGTCTCTTTGAATATTATGCTAACCATATTTATGTTTGACGGATTTAAGACTTGTTTCAAGACTATTAGAAATAATGCAAAGACTTGGCCAACAATGACTCTACTTCTAATAGTATGCCATTATCTATTAGCTACAGCAATTCTGATAGTTTTACTTATTTTATATCTAAATATTCCTCTTTATATTAATTGATATTAGTGCTGCTCAGATGTATTTTGAAGTATGCCATATTAAGTTTTGATTATCTAAGTTGCTTCTGTTAATTGTTTTTCTTGCTTGAATAAACGTCCGTAGATCGATTACCAGCTGAAATTTACTACAACACCCGTTTGAAAATATCTGTCTGCTCAAGAACAGAAACATGATGTGTTTCTCTAAATCGTGTCAATTTTTATTACAAAACAAAATGGAAACAATATATCAATGCAGATAACTCCACCTGTGGCAACCTCTGTACTTAATCTATACAAGGGGAGTAAATCCCATCCATATTACAGCTTTTATTAACTATTACAGTTTTATCTGAATTATCTGAATAGTGCTAATTACCTCATAATTACCCCATGATTACACATTGATTATTGAGAATCCTAACATATTCAAAAATAAATGTTTCGAGGAATTATGTGATGTTATTGCCAATTATGAAGTTTAATATCGATTTTAAAAAATCACCTTATTAATTTTTTAATTATCACTTAATTAAGTCATAATTTCACTATACCACCATGATTAGCTCAAATTTACCGTAGCTGATAATTAAATTTTGCTGATAATGAAAATGAAGACAACTGCATAGCAAGATCAAAAATTCTTTCAAATAATGTTAAATATTTAAAAATAGCCTCAATTACGTATTAATTATCAATACTCAAGCGAAAGAAAGGTAATTCATCCGATGTGATTCTCGAACATATTTCAATTGAATTTGTCAACCCCGAAAACATGGCCTAAATTCAATATTCTAAGTGTATTCGTTTCAAAGTTACAGCCATTCTCCATTTTTTCCGTGATCAGGCAACCACTACTTAATTGATCCTGCAGTACAGGAAAGGGTATCCATGGTTTATGATACCACTGTGATAACCACTATATATTACAAAGGAACCGACTTCTATCGCTCAGGTAGTAATTCTATGATCTTTCAATTTGCAAAGCATTACAAAAACATAACGTAAAAAGGCTGCACATATCTCATATTCAATATATATATATATATATGTATACACTTGATAACACTCACAATGCTATGTATCCCCAAAGCATGAGAGTTGCTAGTAAAACTGAAGGAAAAATGATCCAACGTTAAATCGAAAATTGTGTTTAAAAATATTGAATCTACAATCAAACTATTTCAAACAATGGACACTTCGAAGACATAACGTTTCACATGTCTAAATATTATTATCAGGATTATCTCCCTGTTCCGATAAAGTTACTTGAACGAGTGTTGAAAGTCTGTTAATTCATATTTCACAATATCACAGATCAATAACCTTCAGAAGAAATCCGTACAGAGAGGAAAACAACACATTATCATAACGCATTGCGTTTTCTTCTCGAAGTGGTATGAAAGCAATTATTTATGAGAAAAATTGGAAAACAACATCGGACAAGATTTCAAAGGATATATCTATAACAGAGAAGAAAGCATCAGTAAATAAGTGCTTTAACTTACCCACCCACGATTACTGCGTGGATGTCGGGGCTTGCAAAAGCCAACCACTTAAAAACTAAGCTGCGATAACTGCTAAGTGGGTATGAGCGATATTCAAGGCTGGACATCAGATGGTAGACGGCGAACATCGTACACAAACTGTGATTCGAACAAATAAACAAGCATTCTTTATCACAGGGTGCACTGCAAAGATTTACCCAGCAGTTTTTTCAATTTATTCAAAACTGAAGTTTATATTACAAAGCACATACATGCCACTGTTTATATAGATTCCGTTCATTATTTTTCGATGTGACCACTTTCTACCTTGATCATGGCTCTTAGATGAAAGATAATTGATCTGCATGAAGTCTGCTACGTTTTTTTCGTCTAAATCGGACCAGAATTTGGCCGGTGTTCAGTTCAGAGAAGCAACCGCGCGGAAATATGTCTTTGGAAGGTCACTCTCCATATGAACATTATAGCGAAATCCATGGAAGATGTCTGGGATCGAAGGAGTCTAGATGTTCTTGTCCCGAAGTCTGCTGAAATGCTCTTTGTATCTCACCTGTGTGATATTTGATGTTCAAGCAGGTGCACCATATTCAGTCACCTGATGCATTCGAAGATAAGCTTCGCTATTCATCAGTGCAAAATTTAAAACTCACAAACCAAAACCTGAGTTTATGATTTATCATTGAATAATGGGTAAATCTTTTGCAAGCAATTCCAAAGTAAACCAAATTTCTGGATTTCAAGAAAATATTTACATATTTACATCAATGGCTGAACTGTTTGAACCCTCTTTCTTTAGACACCCTGTGATTGAAAGCAAGAGGGGATAAGGGGAAAGATAATACGTTTCATCCATTGACTACTCAAATATATTTCTTAGTGGTAGCCATTGACTTAGCACTATAATTCAATTGATATGCGGAGCTAAGCCACTGGACTACAGGAGGCAACACTCGTCAGCAGAAGTTACTGTCAATGTGGTTCAGGAAGTTCATATCTATACGTGTGTCAAGTTTGCTTTTTGTATCAGAAGTGTATGATTTTGGTGATATATGGAACCAAGCCACTTGACTGTAGGGGACAATACATTTCTTTTTATCCCCCCCCCCCCCCAGTTATTCAAAATGAAATGTGATATAAGAGTTCATGATGGTCATGATTTTCAGATTAGTTTTTTTTGTTTGTTTACTAATGCTCTTTGGAAAGACTCGAATACAATCCCTCCAGATATGGGTGCATAGGTTTGGTAGGCAGCCAGTTCAGGAGACCGACAATTATTTCAATTTAGAATGCAGTCTCTTCGGAAGACTTGTTCCACACAGGTCATTTGGGGGATTACTCCTTGATGTTGGTTATACGAAACCAAGAACAACTTGTGACGTATTACTTGGCGAGGAAATGGGCATCGCTGCGTAACTTCCATTCCCATGAAAAACACCACCCGATGATCAACTAAGTTATGACTTGAAGTGAATCTATCATTCTACATGTCAATGATGGTGGCATCTCGCCACCGATGACCACTGTAGGTATTCGAGTCAAGGTAAAAAATACAAAACAATCCTTTTTACCAACTTAGCAGCATGTGCATTCATATACAAGTAAAATGTGTAATACTGACATGGAATATGTATCTATTTTTGTCTTATTCTTTCCTTTCTGAAGCGTGTCGTCTGTGCGGTCACCAAGACAATACGAAAATCGGTGTCTACTGCTTTCAGATTTTAGATGGACAATAATTTGTCTTCATCTCTTCCCTTTTGTTCCGCACTACTTTCACCATCCGAGCGTACACTGATTGGTCGTGCTTGGTCCGAGAACGGAAAGGCGGTATCAAAGACGACAGAATTACTAAAAGTGATGCCTCGAAGCAGGCCCGTCTAAAAGATTCTTTGATTAATCTTCAACAGCAGGCAAACGCCGTCAATATCAAAGAAAGATGTCGTAGACCAAACTAAAAGGGGCACAGTGAAAAGCGCTTGAATACAAAATGTCGTAACGTGTGCTATTCACTAATAGGTATTATCTGACAAGACTATTTCTTCCCTCCCTACTTTAGCTCTTCGTCCAAGATTGGTCCGTGTCGGAGGTTATTAGTTTGAATATAGAGTGAGTAGACAAAAAAAAAAGGACAGAGAAAGAACGTTAATGACGGAGAGAAATCGTTTTATGAATTTCTGATACCGAAATAAGAAATTATTTTTGTCGTTTGTTTAAATTGCACACAGTGCACCTGGATTTGCAAGCATAGCTGCAACGACACTGCGTGGGGCTCAAGAACGACCAACCAATGAAACTTGTCTATCTAAACTCTAAAGAAATTTTGTACGTCAATTTATATTCATCTACATTAATGCAGTTATTTTAATCTTAATCTTAATCCGTAGAAATATGGGTTGTGTTATTATTCAAGTTGAGCACATAGAAACTTGTTGTTGATTTTAATGAAATATTGTAATTTTCGATGTGATAGCGATATAATTCATCTCTTGCTGAAACGCCATGGCAAATGTATTTCTATATTTGGTGGACTATCCCTAACATTCATACAAGATTAAATGCTCAACGGGAAATACCCTGGATTGAGTGAGATAATGAATGGAATAGTAGTTACAATGCTCAAGCAAGCATGATTTCAGTTTGCATAGAAGGTATTTACCCAAACAAATCATTTGTATCTCGAAGATCGTTTGCTCTAGCTTTTCGTTGTTAATAAGTATATCAACACCGAGGATCCTTTCACCTGATTTTATATTGTAATAGCATTTATACCGTAAGGTTTTATTACACTTTAAGAAAATTAGCAACTTTTTCTGTATTTATTAATCAAATAACACATATTTTTCGACCAAATCTTACGAAAATATTTTTTTCATGCATTTTAGCGGACGATTTTTGATGTTTCCTTAAATGATGGTAAAAGCAAGGAATCTGCTCTTTGGTGTCAGTACGTATCATATCATAAGCCCTGAATATCTGGACTTGAGTGAAAAATCAAACTACCTTAATACACAAACGCCATGCGTAATTCGTACAATTTTGTTGCTTTTTATGCATTTCCAAATGGCTCAAAGTTTAGAGTCTATTAGTGGCGTTGAAAACCAGACATAGTTCGTTCTTTATTCAGCACTTTAAATAGAGAAATTTAGTCTTTTGTTTAGGAATTACATTCATTAGCTTGTGTGAATCGAGATTTATAGTGCGGCGTGAGCAATTCAATATAGTTCCTTACCTTCTGGAATAAATATCAATTTTTCATCGACAGCAAACAAAAGAGAATGCGATGGATTTTTAAAATTCGTCATCAGCAATTGTTCCTTTTGCTATCCTATGCACAGAGAATAAATGTTTGAATATAAAAAAGACATAAACAGATGAGGAATAATGAAATTCTATTCAACATTTCGTGATAGAGAATATAAACCCCATTTGCTCTTCAGAAAAGATGAAAGGGCAGATGAGATGATTAAAAGGGTAGTGAAAGAGTATTTTAGCAAGATAATCTAGCATGTAAAAAACATGCAAAATAAGAAACGCTTGTTTGAAGAAGTGTTTGCGATTTCAGTGTGGGTTGCAGCCGTCAATGCAACTGGCCAAGATGTCTAGACGCGACAAGCTGGAACCGTGTCGATGGTGTCGTTTTCTTTGAGTCTCCTCTATCGGCGAAGGTCAGGGAGAAGCGCGAGTTGTCCCATCTTGATCTGCTCTACAAAGAGGATTATTAACACATTAAGTAATCAGTGTCACGCTGACGTGGAAGATAGAAAGGTTTGGTGACACAAAAAAGTCAAGGATTATTTCAGAGGTGGAAAGAAACCCTTTTTTTTCTAAGGGAGGCATTGCAGAAGAAATGGCGAAAGAGACGAATCTCTTAAACGTGTTAGAAGTGCAATAATTACCGAAAATCATTTGGTTCACATTATCTATCCATGCACTTTTAAAAGTGGGTGTATGTGTGTGTGCGAGTGCATATGATATTATATAGATATCAACTGTTCCATTTGGTAAAAACATATATGATTGTCTTTTATAATTATAGGAACTATTTCACAGATGTGCTTTTATCCCTGATTGAAATACAAACTAGTTTCCCCGCATTTATCCGTAATTAGATACATCAATTATCAGTAATAATTTCAAGATTCATATCCTTCTTTGAAGTATTAACACTAATTTCTTGAACATAAATGTCGGATATAAAAGAGAAACTTAAGAATCCATCTTTTGACATAAAATATGTTGACTCCGACATGTATCTATGAGGTCATATCCCCAAAATTTGGAAGTTGACCTAGTTAGATCGCTGGAGGAGACGGTGAAAAATATCTTAGAATAAGTTATTTTTATGGTCAGTTTCAGCAAATTTAGGGTTGCACTCCATATATACATATGTATATCATCAGCCGTTATGATTCCATTGCTGGACTCCCTCCGTGATGAGCGTGATAGTGTTAATCTCTGTCATGTCATAAACGTTTCTATCTCGTCTCTCCAGCGCGTGTCTGGTCTTCCCCAGCCGTGTTCACTGTTCCACAGCCCCAATTCGTTAGCCTTTTGCTCCATCTGTTGTCCCTTTTTGCTATGCGCCCAACCCATCTCTATTTTTGTTGCTTAACTACCCGCACGATATCATTCATCTTGTATCTGATCCATGTTAATCCTTCTATATTGTTAAGTATTTTTCCTAACATTGTTCTTTCCATTGTCCTCTACGCTGTTCTGAGTCATAGCTGGTATTATTCCATTGATTGTATACTTTACATTTTATGCATATTGGTAATTTGCTTTTCAGTATACCTCTCTTTATATCGAGTGCTTTCCACTCAGTCGTTATGTGCCGTCTTTTCATTCCCATAGTATTACTCTAGCTCTATCGCTTGACCTAACTAAATATATTTCTCAAATTTTTTGAATGCTTCATATTCTATTTTTAGTCTTTTTCGAAATTTCGACATTGAACATGACTTTTGCCTTTGTTTTGTTCATCTTCAACCCTTTTTTTATGGCTATCTCTATTCAGATCCCTACACATGTTGTTCAAATACTGTGCAGTTTCTAATATTAAAGCATTATCATCACAGTATCTTGAATTGTTCAAGTATTTTCCGTATACGCTTACTCCAAAGTTTTCCCAGTCTGTTTTCCGGGATATGCTTTCAAGGCTAGCTGCAAAGAGTTTTGGTGATTACATATCCTCTCATCTTGCTCCTTTTTCAATCTTTATCTCGTTGGTATATTAATGGATTTTGATTATTGCTGTACCATTTTCGTATATATTCTCAATTACTTTTATATCATTCTCATTTACACCTTGTACTCTCCTTGGGTTGAAGTCTGTTGTGTTGAATCAAAAGCTTTTTCAAAGTTTACGTGAGCCACATAACGTTGTATTCAGATGTCTTCTCGATAAGCTGATTTCATGTGTTGGTGGTCCATTGCTGAATAGCCACTTCTAAATCTTGCTTGTTCGAGTGGTCGGTTTTCTCCTAGAGTGCTTCTTAATCTATTTGTAACTATTTTCGAGAATAGTAAGTATTTTAGGGAGGAAAGTAGTAGAATGGTAATTGCCACGTTCTTTATCGTCTCTTTTCTCGTGTAGTAGGATCATTCTTCCAAGACAGAAGTTTTGGGGGCATTTTCTTTTTTCGTAAACATTTTGGGAATAGTTGTGCTGGTCCGTTTTGAAAGAAAAACAAACAAACTTTCCTGCATCTTCCTAAAGATCTATCATTATGCAATCTTCACCTGGGGCCTTTCTGTTTTTCATATTTCGTAGTGCAAAAACTATTTCCGTTTGTTGCTATTTTGGGACGATTTTTCTTCTCTATTGAAGTGGCGGTCAGTTGTACCTTTATTTTCGAAGCATAGAAATTATCATGGTATTTTTCTGTTATTCTCAATATCTTGCCCCTACTCTTGTTAATTTTGCTTGCTTTGTCATTTAATGTAAGCATCTGTTGTTTGCCAGTGTGGTCGGCGGCTCGAGCGTGTTTCAAACTAATTCCTACTCTGAAAGCTATTATCATCACCTTCATCTTTTTTTCCTTTTCTCTGGTCTCATTTCGTTTATTTTTACATTCAGTTATTTATTTCCCAGTTTCGTCTTCTTTGGTCTTTATTAGATATTTTTTATCTTCTAAATCTGTTGATTCTCTTTATTTTACAGGGACATGTTTTCTCCTTAAGAATCATTGTGTTCCTGTTCGTTTATAGTCACAATTAATTCTGCTTCGTACCATTCTATGTTCACTTCCTATATATTTACTTCCAATACATAATAAGAATTTGCTTAATCCCTTTGTCACAATTGCATATCACCCAGAGACAGCGGTTGACGACTTCATGCATTTCACTCTAGAGGGCTATAAGCTGAGATTCAAAAAATAACTCGTGAATTCTAATGCATAACATTTCAATTTGAGAGCAGAAAGTAACGTTTAGAATTTTAAAGTACGGAAGCCGGAAACAGCTATGATTATCATATCGTATTTTTTTCATAACCAAAAATAAACAACTTGGAAATATTATTATCATTATTTTTTTTACATTCGCTACATTTCGATAAATGTATGTTCATATCTAAGTGTGTAAACCAGCAACAACTTTCATATTCTGCATACGAAGTCCCAACATACATTCAAGTACGATTCATGATTTGATACGCCAATTTCTCAGATCACAGTACCTGTCATATGCTCGGTTATAAAATGCAAGGAACTCAACGGACAAAAATACTATATGATAGGCTTTTCTCTGAAGAATAATGTCTGGCATCATGAGATCTACGTATATAACAGTGTGCCAGTAAATTCCCATCCATTGCTTTTGTCAAATACTTATATTCAATACCGTTTCAATAATCATTCGCT
>OY735203.1:30862795-30892795 GCA_963457665.1 Thysanoteuthis rhombus
GTGTTGGGAAAGAGAAAGATTTAGGAAATCAGGAACAAATGATTTATATTCCCCCCCAAAACCATTTCAAGTGTATATGTATCTGTGATACACTTGGTTAGTGAGGTGATTTTATAAAAGAGAGATCAATGGTTCGAATCCACACTGGAAATACTTTATAATAATCAACATTAGTACTTATTGTTGATGAAGTCGTGTGTACGTATTGAAGAAAACAAAACCAATAAGAAAAAGTGTACATGTTCAATGTGTTGATATCATCATCATCAGTCTTTTAACATCCATCCCCAGGATCCGCCACATTTCTCTATCATGGGCATCGCAGAGCTAGTATGTGTACAATTGAATTTGCCACATATTTTATTTGTTTATCATTTACTTATTCATGTACTTCACTGATTTGTTCATTCATCCAGCTCTGCATTACTTGATTGTACTGTGTCTTATCTAACTTCCCCTGATTTTAAAACTCATCTCCTAAACTTCTGTCAAAAGTATATACAAGAGTATAGCTTAGAAATTTGTAAATGCGTACTAATTTCGTGTATAATATTGCACTAAACCCCTAAAACAAAGATAGATCTGAAGACGAAGACAAAATTAGCCCCCCCCCCGTATGCCTCTACCGAGGCTTGACTGGCCATAAAAACAAACAATAGATTAGATTCAAAGACAGACACGTCCAAGTAGAAAATATTTGCCGCGCTCAGCCAGGAGTCGGACATGAACTATTTGGCAAAGCAAAATGAAAAAATTCAAATTTTTTCAACTGATTGAAGAAATCCCCCCAATCCCAATGCAGCAGCAAGAAGCAGATGAATACAATTGAATTATCCGTGTTGATATGATTGTAAATAAACTTGAAAAAATTCTCAACAAGTGTATTAGCTTTAGTACTTTAAAAGAAATTACCAGTAGATGGATGTTTCAGCTAGTATGTATATTGCTGACATTTTTTCTTTAAGCAAGTTTCATCAAACACGCTGGATAGTTTTAGTCCATTCAACTTTTTTGAATAATTTTTTCTTGAATACCAATAAGTTGTTTATGCTGTTCGGTTACAAGAATGAAAGGACTGTTCAAACTTAGTGCTTTAGTTCTCCAAGCGCTTCTGGCCATTTTCAGGAATGATAAGTCAAGTGCTCATAGTAATAAAAAATATCTTAAATAAGATTGAGTAATACACAGTTCCATTATCATTACTATCTTCATTATATGCATTTTCAATTAGGAACGATAATTCATTCGTCAACGTCTGCTATATTACAGAATTAAGATGATAGTTTTTCACATTTCTTCCGATCAGTTGCAATATTTTTCAGAATATTATAATCATTGTTACGATCTTTCATACAGGTAGTTTGTGAAGATGATTGCATCGCCTGATCATCGTTGATTACAAAGAGCACGGTGGTTTGCGTTTTTACAGGAAATCTTCTTCAATTGATTATCATATACTTAGAATCATTGTTTGTATTTGAGATGAAGTGTCAACTCTGTCAGCGTTATTCCACATTACCGTGCATTCGTTGTAAAATGTGTTACATCATGATTCAATTTTTTTATTAACTCACATGTTGGTATTGCAACTTCAGTTATAGGCACTTCAAAATACTTCTGAAGTCATTCCCAAATATTGGGTTATCCAAAATTTGCGATATTCACAAACCATATTATACACAGAGGAAAGTGAATGTTTGAACTGTTCTTTAATACACCGGAGAAATTAAATCCTGATTCCAAGGATTACTCTAAGTATCCATCGTCAATTGCCAAAATTGTGATTGCAATTTCTGAAATCACAATTGAACACAAAAGGAACATTGATTAAAATGCCACTGTTTTGTAGCATTTGTAGTCTTCAAGAAAGCATTCGACTCAGTAGAAATTCCCATGTTCACGAAGGCTATCACTCTACAAGATGTAGACCCTGTATACGTTTGAGTACAGCAACATAGACACAATATTTATCAGGTTACGTAAAGACTCTGAATCCTTCCAACTCCAAAAAAGGAGTAAGGCAAGGCGATACCAGCTCATCCAAACTCTTCACAGCCTGCCTTGAGATGATCTTCCGTAATCTGTACTGGGAAAACAGAGGAATCAAAATAGATGGCGAATATCTGAGCAACCTCAGATTTGCAGACGGCATCGTACTTTTTGCAGAGAACCTATTCGACCTTCAACTAATGCTAGATGAACTAAACGAAGAAAGCAAAAGAGTTGGCCTACACACAAACTTCAGTAAAACAAAAGTCATGTGCAGCCATCATATCAAGAATAAGGACATAACTGTCAAAATCGAAGATGCAGAACTGAGGAAAGTAGGCCACTACATCCACCCCGGACAACGAATTTCCATGAAACCCACAAACGAGGGAGAGATCAAGCGAAGAATCACCCTAGGATGGCAAGCCTTCGGCAGAGCAAGCCCAACCTTAAAAAACAAGACGATCCCAATAATCCTAAAAAGAAGAGTATACAACCAATGCATCCTCCCGATAGTCACATATGGAGCTGAAACGTGGAACCTAACCAAGAGACAGACTCGCAAACTGAGAAGCATGCAGTGCGCGCATGAGAGAATCATTCTCAACCTCACATGGGGATATCACAAGAGATAACTCAATATAACAAAAAAAGAAAATGAGGGTCTGAGACATTATAGAATCCATTAAAAAACTCAAATGGCAATGGGATGGTCATGTTGCGAGAATGAAAGACAACCGATGGGCATCACGACTCACAACATGGATCTCCAGAGACCACATGCGAAACCAAGGCTAACAAGAAACAAGATGGAGAGATGAACTAGAAAAATTCTGAAAATACTGGCTCCACGACGCCCATGAGAAAGAAATGTGGCGGATCCTGGGGAAGGTCTATGTCAAACAACTGACGTTAAAAGAATGATGATGATGTTTTGTAGCATGAGAAACTAATTGTTCACCTATTATCAAGATGTAAAACCGGCTTCAGAATTGAAGCACATAGCTTTATTGGGCAGATTATGGACAACTGAGTCAACTGCTGGACTCATTGGTATTTACGCTTTACATTCTTATAATCACCAACTTCTAGAATGTTTGAACACATTTGTGATCATGACATAGAACCGGCAAGAATAAACTTCAGATTTTTTTTTTTTTACCGATGATAGCAACTAAGGGTCATAACATTGTCTTCCAATAATTTCAAATGAACTGTACCACTGATGAAATGAACCGGTCCTCTCAAAGCTAAGCACAGTACAGCACAAGGCAGACGGCTAAACAGGAGACGGATGAGGGAAGATTCTAGCGTATCAGTCATTCAGATGGGATGATCTACAAGCCTGAAAATCAGCATTCAAAATCCTGGCTTATCCATCTGAGCACAAGCATCAATCTATGGTACTAGCAGAAAGAACGCAAATATCTGTACCATAAGGCAAGCCCACTGACGGCCTGACACTCTACAGTAGCATTTATGTTGAATATTTTAGCTCTATAATCAAAAGAGTAGGAAGAAATGTCTTACAACTCTCCCCCCTCTCTATCTATGGAGACAAAGTATGGTATCTTTTTTTGCATAGTATAATATAATGAGAAGTAACTGAACCCGGGGAAATTCCATGGGTGTTGACTACGAAGATTATCCATCACCCCGTGCTTCTGCTCTTCTCTCACCCATTACTTTTATCTTATAATTCTATCCCTCATCCCATCCAATCTTTGCTGTCTATCCATGATTTTATCTAAATGTTATACAAACATGGATGAAAAATTTCCTATCCATTCAGTAAAATTCTACTCCTCCTCTTTCCCTTCCCATCCTCATATTCCTTCCTACCCCCTCTCATTTTCTCTTTAAATTCTTTCTCGGGACTAGTTGGTTAAAAACTGATATATTGAATAATCATATCGTAACGGTCGTACACCGTGACATGCAGATTCAAAGTGTAGACTACTACAAAGATTTATCTATCTATGGAACTTCAACCAGTGATATATAATGAATATCCTATTGGCAAGTGGTGGCAGTGGCTGATATCAGAGATTGAACTAACGAAGTTGCCAGTGCTGTGTGAATAGAGAACTCTTATGGGAGAATGTCAAAAAATTATTTTAAAATTGCTTAAAATTGATATTCAGAATTCATTCAAACATAGCACAATGCCATAATGTGATATAGAAAATCGTGATTCATGAATATGTCATATTCAGCAGGGATTAGCTTTGTTGAATTTAAACGAAAGCATAAAAGGAATAATACACACTAAATAAAAGAGAAGAGAAAATAAGTCTTTCGCTTTTATTGTTCTTTCGAATCTGATAAATTAATAAACGATTTCAAAATTAAAAGCAATTTTAATTCGTTTTCGTTTCGGGCTCGAATGCACATCTTAAAGTAGATTTCCTCTGCTCATGGAAAAATTTCAGTAATATGGCTTTTATTCGAACGATTAAAACTCTGCTAACGGTCGCCATCACGGACCTGAAAACCTTTCGATTCTAAATCATGCACATAACCTATAAAGACGGAAGCAATTAAAGAATTCGGGAACGGAACAAAACAATAATTGGGAAATAATCAAGAAAAAGCAAGTGAAGTAGAAACAAGAGACGGAAAAGACATGGATAAGAGCAAAAGAACAAAATAGAGGAGTTAAAAAGAGGAAACATATGGAAGGGAAAATGGAATGGGAGCAAGACAGAATTGTATGGATGGGCAAAGGCAGAATAAAGAAACTAGAAAAGAGATACTGGAAGGAAAAAAGTGACATAAATGCTGAGAAAAAGAAGAGATATAAAAAGAATGAGAGATAATAGGAAAGAGGAAGATTGCAACGTGCCAGTCTCCCTTTTTCCCCGAGGAAATTATCCATTTGGGTGCAATTTAACTATGCTATCTCTGGAATCTTCCTGCCAACGGTGTCGTTAGCTCAGTTGATAGAGGAGAGTCGTGTCGTCTTCTTCCCGGAGAACGCAGGTACGAGTCCTGCACAACGCTTATTTTTAGTTGGTTGTTCGATTTGCTACTGGTAAACACCGGTGCCTGACGAAATATATATTCCTGAATAAAAATCTCTACAATAATTACATTCTGTCAGACATGAGTTGTCTAATCTATGGATACACATACTGTCAGCGAAATGGGAACACACTTATATACATGTATGAATATTAATGCCTCTGACTACAGAGAATAGAGATGAGCAAAGTACGTCCTGACTCCTGCCAGACAAAAGTGTCGTCAGCTGAATTGGCAGAGCAGAGTCCCGTTAAGACTGCTGCCTTATTGACATAGGTTTGATTTCCACACGACGTTCATTCTATTTATTCATCTACGTGGTCTACTGCTCGATTTGCTTCTGTTTAATACCGGGGCCGGCTGAAATATATTTCCTAATAAAAATGTCCACACAATTATCACACTTACATGCATATATATTTGAGTGGGCGCGCATAAGTGCCTAAAGCGCTATCTCTAAGCGAAAATATCTTCTTTTCCTTACCATTTACGATCAAAATTTGTACAGTTATTACACCTGAAATAGGTTTTATAGCCATGCAAATTAATGGATCCAAATGTGTCTTATCACTGAGCAGACCTTCAGCTTAGAGTAGCGGTCAAGCATCGACATTCACAGCTTTTTCTCGTCTTCGCCATTGTATTTACTTAACGCTGCGTACATAATGCTTCGTTTCTTTTTTCCAATGAATTTGCTGAAAAAAAGATGGTATTTGAGTACTTCAGTAGTATACAATGGCATCAGATAATCGTTAATTGGGGTTTCATTTGTGGGAACTATTTTGTTATAGTTTATGGAATATTATCGGAACATAATCACTGATTTTGTTTTTATTAAAACTCTGGCAAAAATTTCTCGTCCTTTTTTGGCCAAGGTTCATTCGCGATATTTCGTTCAAGTCAAAATGCTCATTTTAGTCTTATTTTATATTGTTGATACTGAGCTTTCGATTTCAATACTCAAAACAATGTTCCTACAAATACTTGAAATGATCTCCCGTCATTAAAAGGTTAATGTATCACTTGGCGTAGACAACGTAAATAGAATAAACAATTAAAGATTTGTGAATGAGTACAAAAAGGGAGCTTTTGTGTTTTTGCTTGTAAAGAAAAATCTGGACAAATATCACTTTATGCATTTTAACTTGAATATTTGAGATTCATCGTGCATCAGATTTATAATACACTGTGTTTAAGCTTCTGAATGGAAAAAAATGAGCACTGAAAATAACGAAGATATCGCGAGCGGAAGTTCGTCAAACATTGACCACGATTCTCTCAACTTATAAGAAATAGCACGTCGGACACTTATATTTTTGACAAACTAACCTCGCAGATCAGTGCTTGAGCATTTTTATGTATACAAATGAAAAGTACAAAGGCGATATTCGAACATTGCGTTCCACGTTTGTTTTGCTATGAGCCGTCATAGAGGCAGGTGGTACCCGCTTTCTCTCTCTACTGCATTGCAATCTTCCGTACCTCCTGAGGCCAAAACGCCCGACAATAAAGGCTAGCATTACCATCTTAGGCCTGGAAACGCTATAAAATTATCCCGTGTTAATCAATTTTTTTTTATATAGGGACACCACTTTCAGGCAGCGGGGAGAACTGTATATCAGTGAATTTTTTTTTTCATTTTGGTTAACTATTCTTATTTGTACTTTAATTCATTTGAAATGACATCCCGTTATTACTCGGTAAACATATCATTTGGCTTAGACAACGTTAATAGAATACAAAATTAAAAGAAATTAAGACTGTTGCAGGTAGGGTAGCCGTTTGAACGTAACGTTTCTTACCATTGAGCTAAATAGCCGCCAGCGATGTAAAAGCCTGAATAACAGTTACTACTCAAAATTCTCATTTTGCTTATTCATATAGTCTGTATTTACTCTATTTGTTTCTTTCAACACGATAATTCTGTTATTCAATTGTTAATTCTCTCTACGTTGTCTCGGCCTAGTGATACATTCACTGTAAAATAACGGGAGATCATTTCAAATAACAGTTCAATATAAAATAACGCATTTTATAATCGTTTATATGATTATGAGTTGAGTTATGTTATACAGAAACTTTCATTTAAAATGATCACCCATCATTACACAGTTTATGTATCACTTGGCCCAGACAACGTTAGTAGAATGAACAATTAAAGGGGAAAAGACTGCTGCAAGAATCAAATCTCCAATTGTTTATTCTATTTACGTTGTCTAGTGAAACATTAACAGTGTAACGACGGAAGATCATTTCAAATAAGAGTTTCTATATAATATAACTCAAATTCTATCGGATCATACATATCCATTTCTTAAAGCACAATCACACACACACATACCCACACACACGTGCACACACATTTGTATACATACTAACAAATGAAAAATAAAGTGTTGTATACACACACACACACTCACACACACACACACGCGCGCGCGCACACTGTCTCTTTCTCACTCCCTCTCTGTCTTTTGCTCCCTCACACTTTATCCCTCATAAGCTCTTATATACTCAACTTCTACGACTCTCTTTTTTATATTTTCCCTCTCTACTCTTCTCTGTTCTTCATTTTTGTTTTTATCTCACTCTCTCTCCAACCATTATAGACACATGCAGAGACTCATATTCAACACCAGGAAGAAAAATGCATTAAAAGCTTTCGTTAAACTTTTTTCGATTCAAATTTTAAGAAAGTAATTTTTGGTAATAAATGCATTGAAACAGGACACAAATAAAAATACAGATAGAAAGCGAGAGACAAATATTTCATTGATGCACTGAAACAGAAGGGTTATTTTATGCCAATATCAGCCATTATCGAAGCAAGAAATGATTTAATTTTTGTCGTTTTTAGTCTTTCTGGAGATTTCTTTTTCGTTTCTATGTGCAACGAGGCATACATGCATCATGTTCCGTACGACAATCCACAGCCGACATGGGGCGAGGTGAAAAATAACTATTACCATGAGAGAAACATGAACTGTTCATTTGCTAAAGGAATAAAAAATCACGAAAAACGAGAAATGTGTTCTTAAAAATAAACTGTGTTAGACGGGCCGAAAAGTCCCTTTGGAAATTTTCTTTATTGTGCATAACGATTCACATGGTCTTGAAGAGCACATCAGTTTTTATCAATTTTCTCCATATTTGTCAATAGTGCTACTTTGAATTTTGGCTATTTTGTCTTGAAGTGAGCACAGTTGGATAAATAATCTAGATAAATCCTCATATTATCTAAATTGAAATCTTTACATTTGATAGAGCTTTAGTTCGATATGTATGTCTGAAGTCATGTATTTGTAGAAGCATTGCCACTGATATCAGCTCTAATAGATTGAATCCAAAGAATGTTATATTATGAATCGTGAATGTCTACTACTACGCACCCTGGGGAAATGTGCTATACGAGCCATTTTCAAATATAGTCTTGGGCCAATGTTTGCTGGCTGGATTGAAGGGGGAAAAAAAGAAGTAAAATGTACTTATCAGTTTAAACTGTTCTGAAAAAAGTTTCCAAACATTGATTAAACGCTGATATTATTATTTAATAACTGAAAAATTCGCATCTAAATTCCCTATATTCTAGAAATCTAAGTGAAATAGATTGGAACTGATGCACAAGAAAATTGCTGCTAATTCAATCCTAACATTGTGAAATTCAGGAAAAAACAAATTTGCTGATTTTGAATTTGGTTGACGGCTCATGCGCAGAGGATGTCGAAAATTTACATGAATTTTTCGGGTTCCACGTTTTCTTATCCAAGCGATGCACTCATGTATTTATAAGCACTTCATTGAATATGATGGTGAAGAAAAGTGAAAAGAAATAAGAAAAAGAAAGAAAATAGGATAACAATATAAAGGTAACATTTTAAATTAATTCTGGAGAATAGATTCTTCATCAACAGTACCAATTTAGTCACCCAATCAGCTTCATGTGACACAAGTGTGAAACAACGAGCTCACCAACAATGGCATGGAACCAAAGTACTACTTCGTTAATAACATACCATATAACCAGTAACCATCCGTGTGTCATAAGTAATATTTCGCATTCATTCTACTATTAAAATTTTAAGCACATTGGCAAGGTGCCTGTCTCTATTCATACCAAATACTTTCCAGCCAATCGCGATGCGTCGCTTTATTTCGCTTTCGTGATCGTTCTCTTGCTTTATTCGCTGTCTCCCGTTAAACGTATTCATCAACCTTTTCTGGAGTCTCATCCTCTATTCTCATGGTGTTTCTTGGACTTCATTGTTGAACATTACGCTTGTCCCTGTTATTTTCATTTTTATCCCTACTCTTTTAATTTCCCTTCTTAGATCACTTAACACATTTTGTAATTGTTCTGATGCTTTCGACGTCATGGGAACGTTATTAGCGAATCTCAAATAATTCAAATACTCTCCGTTTATGTTCAATTCCATGTTCTCTTAGTTTACCAGAAGACTCTCTCAGGCTTTGCTGTAAATGGTTTAGGTGATATTATATCTTCTTGCCACACTTGTTTTCCCTATCTTCATGTAGACTAGTTATTGATGTGCCATTTCTGTATATGTTCTGGTTAACCTGTATTTATTTCTTTCCTAATATATCTATTCCCATTGGTGATGTGAATTTCCGTTGAAAAGCCCTATAATATTTTGCAGTATTTTGCAATTTTTTTCTTATTCTAAACATATGACAGCCTCGTTGGATAACGCCAAAAAAATCTGACAACTGGAACTCAATTGAAAATGTACGCAATACCGTCCTTCTCGAACGGCCAATCTTATGATCTAGGACCGAATTAAAATGATGTACGAATTAAGGGTTGAGTCAGGAATAGAGTTTCCGTTCTCGTGGCAGGTACCAACGATAAAGACCCAGAATTTTGTTTCTTTTTCGGCGTGAAAAAAAATGTTAGTTAATTCGAGGGTGGGACGGTACTTACATATTATAGGTGTTAGCTTTTGGAGGGTACTAGTTGAAAGACCCCATGAATTTTATTAAGATAAAAGTTTCCACCAATTTAACTCAATAAATTAACATTTTCAGAAATTATGGCAGCAGATGTAATTATTTGATTATTCATGTTCATCGATTCCGTTTTCTTGCTGCTGTTTTCAATCTGCTCGCTATATTCTTTAATCCGATCACCTTCAGTTTTTTATCTACACACCTTACCTTTTAAATTGCTCGCCTTAGTTTTTGTCCAACGGCGGGCGCTAAAAGGTTGATGATGATGACGACAATGAAAAATTGCGCTCTTCAAAAATAAAAGTACCAAACGCTGAAATTTCGATAGACGCTAATGGTATCCAAGTCATATAAAAAGACAAAGTAATGTTTACATTTTGGAATACGAAAGTCGGTAGAGCTCGAGACAGGGATGGAATTTCCCCTTCCCGTACAGAAGATTCATACTAGCGACATAGTATGAAGAAAATTATCTAAAAATCCGTGAATGCAAGATTGCATAGCAGTATTTCTGATTTTCCCTCAAGAGTTCAGTTTTTGAATTTTTAAAATGTCACACCGGTGCAGGCTACGTATCACGTTTGCCAAATCATCGCAGTTAGAGAAAAAAAAATACAAAAAATAATAATAATGATTTAAGAATGTTCTCGATGTATCCATTCGGCTGATTCCGTTATAAAAAATAACTCGGTCAGGACGCAATAATTCAAACAAGCACTCAAGGCTCATTTGCACACTTTTTGAAATGGAGTTCCTCTACCCCTTGCTGAGAATTAGTGGTCTTCTGGTGTTTCAAAGATAATTGAATAATAGGATGTATATAAGCATATTGATCAGAAAGTGAGAATTCAATTTTACATTATAGATACATATAAACAGATCCCCCTTTTAAAACGTGTAATTACAAAGGTAATGTACAACAAACATGCTGGTGAAAGTATCCTAAGATAACAAATCTCCATGAAATTCCCAAAAGAGGAAATCAAGCGAAGAATATCTCTAAGATGGCAAGCCTTCGGTAGAGCAAGATCTGAAAACCAGGAAATCCAATTAGTTCTAAAAATAAGGGTATGCAATTCAGAAAATATTGGCTCCGCGACACCCATGATAGAGACATGTGACTAATGTCCAACGACTGACGATAAAAGACGGAGGATGATGACTTTAAAACATTAGCTTTGGGTTCATTGAGTGTACATGCCAATTTGTGCTCGCTTTGGATGAGCTGCCTGAATGTTGAAATGAGGTTGGATAGGACAGAGTCAGTGGTTTTATAATAAATGATAAAATTGTAGAGCATATACATGTATATTGAACGGAAAGCAGGCGATGAGTTTAGCATCAAAGCTACATGTAAATAGAACCCCCTCTAAAGCCCTTGAATTAAGAAAAACAATACGTACATCACAGTCTATACGTAAGGAAGGGTTGACATACAGAATTGGAAAGATGGACAGCGTGACATAGCGTAGTGAGTTAGCCTTGGTGTTTTATGTACCCACTGTAAGCAGTGAATCATTAAGAAAAAACAATGCACGCAGTTAAACAAATACTGACAGTACAAATGAGTTGAAAAGTTAGTGTTTCTACGAAAAGTGAGTAGAGTTTTGAGGCCGAGAGTTTTTCTTACAAAGAAAAAATGTGTTTTCATAAATTACCTGAAATCCTAGATCATGGACCATTCCACATCATGTAATATGGACAAGAAACCCCTACCCCAAGATAAAAGCGCTTTTAGGTTTAAAAAGTAAAAGGTAAGGAATGCTGAAGACCCAAAACGACGTTTTGTTAAATTGTAAACTCATCTGCAATGGTTCAGATAACCTGTCATTTTTTCTACATTAAAATTGGCCTTTTTTCCTGAAGTGTTCTTCTACACTGGAATGTCAGGCCCAAATAAAAAAAAAGGCTTTTTCCTAGATTTTCTTTGATTACCGAATGAAATCGACAGAAGCTTTGAAACTTTAGATTGGATTTGCAATAAGCAATTGTTTTTAGGTGGTCCATATTTGATCCTAGCTATATAACTAGATACGTTGCTTAAACTTTGCATTTCACTTGAAAAAAAAACAATCAAAACAATAAACAAACACTTATTCCAAACAGAGGTTTTTTAGACGAAGTTCATATACATGACAGTGTCATTTCATTGAACACTTATCGGGCTGAAAGCTATATGCGTAAATTTTCATGATTATATTCTTTTTTGCCTCTGCTTTGCAATAGTGAAGTAAAAGTTTTAGAATTAAAAAAAACAAAACAAACAAAACGTTTGATCATAGTCAAAACTACATAAATACTTTACGTCACTCATAGTTTCTACAAAATCTTCAAATTTGAAGAACAAAATTTACGTTTGTTGCTGTTATTTTTGCATTTCTATTGGTTCGTCAGTATTATTTTAAGTGACCTTATCTTGCTTTAATAAGCTTTGAAAATTATTGCTATGGAAGACGCATTAAAGAATTAAGCAAACTGAATTGTTTACCTGCGACAGTTTTCTCTTGTGAATTAAATTTAAAAATCATTTGTTTTTAATTGACTTTCAGACAAATGTTTACGGATTTAATTTGAACTGGAAAGCGTTTGCGCTTCAAATGAATTTTTGAAGAAATTTCCTCCCCATTTGTTAATTCTTTAATTATAAAATAGCCAACAAAATTGAAATGCTGAGAGTAATTAAGATATTAGGAACGTTAATATAAAATGGTCCATTAAGTACACAATCGCCCGAATATAAATAGTAAATTAAAAACATTCATTCTTCGCCGTGTCTGGGAAATGGAAATGTCTAATAATTCTCAGCAATGCAGTGTTTCCGGATTGCCAGCTTGATGTGCTGGTTTGTGTGATTATGAATTGCAGCTCACTGCCTGTTATAGTGTGTGTATGACTGGAAATCATTTTTGAGTGCACAACGTCAATGAAAGTTTCAATAAGAGTAGCGACTCTCATTACTATCTCTTTGAAAAGTGTAAATTCCATACATTTTGAGCAGGAAGCAAATATATTATAAAAAACAATGAATTTAAAGCCTTTATTCGTCAAAACTGATGCAAACAATCTGTAGGCTCCATTATATATATATATATATATATATATATATATATATACATATATATATATATATTAGTACTCTCAAAATTATGCATTTTTTAAAAAATTGACCTATTTGGTTTCTAAACACTGATTAAACTACAAAGATACAATAATACATGTTCTCATGCATTAGGGATTCTGCTTTGGTTCTAGTATTCTGTACAACCTCATTTATTGTAGCAGGTCTCAAATCAAACATCCTACTCTTATAGTTGTGTTTACTTTTCGTCATCATCTTCACCATCATCACCCTTTAGCATCTGTCATTAATCCGCCAGACTTCTCTATCATGGACGTCGGGAAGCCGATACTCTCTGAACTTGTCTGTTTTGTTTTGCCATCCTATATTTTGTCGGCCACTGTTTTGCATGTGATCTCTGGGGATCCACGTTATAAGTCGTAACGTCCAACAGTTATTTGACATTCTTGTAATTTGAGATTTCTATTGGATTCTATGATTTCTCTGACTCCTGTTCTTATCTAATATTCTGCGCTGATCTGTCCACGTGATGTTGAGTATAATTCTCTTATTTGCACGCTGCATGGTTTTCAGTTTGAGGGCCAATCTTTTGGTTAGTTTCCATTTTCAGTTCCATAAGTGACTATCAAGAGGATACATTGATTGTTGACCATGTTTTCTAGCATATTATGAACGAAGATAGTTAAACTCATATGATTGGCAAATGCTATCACATTATATTCTTAAAATTGACTAAAGTTTAAATGTCTGGTATTGTAATATTACAATATGAGACAAACTGATCGAAGGGGGTCTGTTGTCTAATTAGATTTTATGACAAATTATTCAGTGGTTCCTGAATAACAATCGGGTTGGTCACATTTGTAGCAAATAATTTATAACATAGGAATGAATTCCCATTTTAAGTGAAGATGAAAAAGGCATTAATATAGTGGTCATCCTGAAATTTGGAAAAATAAGGAATCTCTCAAAGCATGACACTTTTCCCACTTACCAGTTAATAAATATAGAGAAGCTAGGGACCTCATTCAAAAATACAAGCAATGTAATCGTATCCTTTCAGGTAAGCTTAGGAACTGCGTTTTACCAAGTAGGAGAATTGATGGGATAGTTTAATCATAGAAGGGGTTAAACTGTCACGGAATGTGCCTGAGATATCGTTATCTTAGAGAGTGAATAAGCAAAGGAATTCCATCATTGAAGGGCTTACTTTATATGTCAATATCACTCTGTGTATGTTTTCAATTTTTATTTTTCCAAGTGCAAATATGATAGGAATGCGTGTGCAGACGTAGACACGGATCAGTCACAAAGCCACTCAAAGTGCACGCTGTATGAAATCTGCATATTTTGGGGTAAAATTTAAGACTTGACAGGTGCATGTACGCGTGCACCTTCGTGTATTCTTCGAGATTGAGTCATTTGATACCTTCATTGCGTGTGAAATATGATGTATCTAGATTTGCGTGCTTGCATAAGTTTGTCAAAGGAAAGTTGATTCTAATGTTCAGTGCTGAGCTTGAAATGTCGTAGAGTGACAGCCGTTACCAGAACATTGTGTAACTGGGCTTTGTCACATCCCGGCACCACCCTTTCCTTCCAAATCACGACAGTAACCAGCCTTTGAAACACAATCTCAGGACACCTTACGAGACAATTGGAAGAAATTACAAAAGACTTGGAGAGAAAGGGAGACAGAGATCAAAGTGTTGGCTAGGGATTCAATGGGAAAGACAGATTCGGGATATAATGTAATAAGACAATGAGATGTTCAGACATTTTCCGCTATATCATACGTACATACTCACGAACGAAATTCACGTTAATAAAAACAAACCTAAAAGTATGTATATTGCGTGCTTCGTCAGATAAACACGTAATTTCGTGATAGTCTATCTAGTAGAAATATGATTGGTTCCATTTCGAAGCTAGAAGACCTTGAACCCAAGATATCCACGCATATAAATCTGTACAAAGAGTTAGGACGTTGGCAAACATACTGAATAGATACTATCTTTACTAAGATAAAATATCCTCGTTCTGAAAAAGAAATCTATCTCAGTTTGTATTATAAGGCTTAACGATTAAATTCGCACAGCATCGACAGCAGGTGAGACATAAAATAAAAGATTAAAGACAATAAAGAAACGATACATTGAAAAAAAAAGGGAATTAAAAAAAGATAATTTTTCTTGTTTTTGTACCTGTTCATTACTCTGTATTTTTGTCAGCAAACAATTATAAAATTCTATATTTCTATTGGTGACAATTTTATTTTTTGACAAGGGTGTCTATTGCTCTCAGTAGTTTAAAAAAGAGGTAGAGGGATAAAAGTAAACCGAGAATTAAATTCGGCTTTTGACTGTCTCTTTTAAAGTATAGTAATTTCCAATGAAGCGTTTAAAAATAAAACTGTTGTTATTTCGAATGATTTTGTTCCTAAGATAATTTTGAAATATAAAAGATTTAAAAGACTCAATCAAACGTAGATGTAATTAATCAATATTTCATTGGCCAACAAGAATGTTTGGTTACTTTAATATTTCGAACTTTATTTAGTTCATCCCCAGGTAATCATTATGACAACATATCCGACCATTGCAGGGTCAAACTACGCTCATACTTCTATTCCGACTGAAGATAATTACGGTAACTTTTGTATTGTATATATGATAAATTTGTAGGTATATAATACATGTCAGTTTAGCTCAGCTAATAGGAGAGCCACATGCCAATCACATGATCGTGATTTCAAATGATGGTAGGGATATGTTAATTTCACAAAAAAATTTAATTTAGCGTGATGTAATAGACAGTAGAGAGTTTACTACCCTAGATTTGATGAGGAGTGTTCTTGTTGTTCCTATTACGAGGAGAGTTGAGATCAACCACAACTTGGACAAGAGGTTGACAATGAATGTTCTGATGAGTACTATTTGAAAATCAACACATGTAATAAGTAGCTATGTACAGATATCGTCTGTCACGCTTAGGGAGGAAACTGACATAGTAAAAGAGAGGTTTATTCATGTAACTGACATAGACTGATAGAATTTCATTCATGTTCTAATGCCGTAATAGAAATGCTGAATACAAAGAAAGTAATAGAAACAAAAACGAAAGATAACAAAAATGTTTGGTTGACAGAATACTATTCTCCAGGCTCATTGTAATGCAAATCTCAATTATCCACGTGTATAAAATGAAGTATGCATGGAAAACTATTCTTCAAGCTCACTTCAGTGCAAATCCCTATTATTTAAGCGTATAAAATGCAATGTGAATAGAAAGCTATTCTCCAAGCTTACTACTATACAAATTTCTATTATCCACGTATATAAAATGCAATGCATATATCCATATATTTGATATACACTTTCACTTTTGATGGCGTGGTTCAACAAGTAAATATTAAAATAAAACTGTGCATTTTCCAAAAAAAAAAAAACAGTCGGTCTTGTATACACTCGTACCATGGACGTTCTGCGTATTTAAAAAAAATCTTGAACAAACAAACAAAAAAGGCTTTTTCTCATAATAGAAAATCATATTTTCCTCGTTGAGTGCATGATTATGAGAATCAATTTGAGTAAGGATTGTACTTCTGACATTTATAAGAAACCACCGACCAAAACTGTCATCAAAGCTGTCCACACTTTCTGACACCTTGAAGAGACAAATTTTTACCATTCTTCAGTCTCTTCCCAATAATGAATACACCTCTTCCCTTAGATATTGGCACTTATTCTGTGATTTCATTGCAACTTAAATAGTTTTTTTTTTCAGTTCAACTTTCACTTGTCACTTTTTCCTTGAGCTCAAATCTTTCCAAGAACGCAAATAAGTGGTGTGTTCAAAAAGATGGAGACCTAACAAAAGATAAAGATTGAATTGTCGAATGCACTCTCTACAAAAATCTCTATTCCTCCGAACGAGGGACACAAGAAAACGAACATGATATCCAAGTTACGAGTAACCAGTTTGAAGATTTTCCAAAGGTTACTTGATGGGAAGTGAAACAAGCGATCAAAAAAAAAAAAAAAAACAAGAAAACGAACAGCCCTTAAACTAAATAACATAACCATCAACCTACTTGAAAAGCTGGTGAAGTCATCACCAGGATATTAGCCATCCTATTCAACTTATGCCTAAGACAGAGTAGAATCCAAGAAAATTGGAACAACAAAATCATAATGCTGTCACATAAGAAAAGGAACCTGGAAGATCTAAATAACTACTGACCAATAAGTCTACTTAACTGCATCTATGAACTTTTTTTTTATCAAGCTGATCACCAACTGAATCATCAAAAATCTAAATGAAAACAAACCACGACATCAGGCTGGATTAAGCAAAAGATAATAAACCATTGACTATCTCCATTCAATAGATCAACTAAAGGAGGAAGCAGAAGGATATAAGATGCCAACTGCTGTAGCATTTGTCAACTTGAAAAAGGCTCTCAACTTAATGGTAACTCCCAAGGTCATCAATGATATCATACAACAAGGCGCAGACCTTGTGTATGTGAGAGATTCAAAAAAAAAGGGGGGGGGGGGATAAGACTAGGTGATGCCAGCTCACCCTAACTCTTGACAGCAAGTCTCAAAATAATCTTCCGAAAGTTTGAGGAAAATAAAGAAATCAGAATGAACGGCAAATACCTGAGTAACCTCAGATTTGCTGGCAAAATCGTCCCCCCCTCTCTCTCTCTCTCTATATATATATATATATATATATATATCAACAAATAGTCATGATATAATAATAACTATATAATGTTTCTTCGTAATTACTATTGAATATCATGTTTGATATATATATTGTTCTTCAGAGAGAGAGAGAGAGAGAGAGAGAGAGAGAGAGAGAGAGAGAGAGAGAGAGAGAGAGAGAGAGAGAGAGAGAGAGAAAGAGAGAGAGAGAGATGTGAATGATTGGGAGTATCTGGTTATAGTGTTTATTTTCCCAGGTTTCTCCAGCTGACATTTTGTGTTTCAGTTGACCGTGTATATATTTATATATATATATTCAAAAGAAATGTTTTGTTGATACACAGATCAATTTTACAATTTATCATGAATTTCATAGTCACAATGAAAAAGCATATTTGAAGTAGTATAAGTAGCCATCGATTTGAAAGACGTAAATTATTCATTAAAATTAAAAATAGCAATTTTAGAATATGCTTAACTCTCATTTTTTGGATAAAAAGTTTTATTCAGAAATATTTTGGTTCAAAAACGTAATCTTTCATATCATGCTGCCGCTATCGTCTTTTGAAATTAATCTCTAGATTAATATCGATGTTTTAAATAGGCATCCTTCAAGCCCGTCTGTCAGTTTGTCAATCATATCTCTAAAGTCGGCCACTTGGTTTAATTTTCCTTTATCCATTAATTCTCTAATAATATCTTTAATCTCCAAATAATACGCCATTTTTTATGATTCATTTTTGTAGTTCAAAAGATTCGGTGCTCTCCAGAAATGATAACTAATACTTCAAGTAGTTATATGTATTTTTACTTTTTTTTTTTTTTACTGCTAAATTCATTACAATTGTCTTTCAAATGAAGACTAGATTATTTTTTTGGCTTATTTGATATTCGATTTGGTACATGATTTGAATTCGAATCATTCTTATTATAAGAAGATTAGAATCGTAGGTTGTGATGGGAGTTTGTAGAAGAAATTCAGAGTTCGTTTTCAGCACTTACGATAAATATGAATATTCGACGAAGACTTTGAACAGCTGCAAATATGATTATCTCTTGAGAAAGATCGTAGACTAATCAAAAACCCTTCAATCAGTTCAAACACACACACACATACACACACACACATACACACACACACACATACACACACACACACACATACATGCACAAACACACACACATACACATTTTCGCTATCATATGCAATAAGTTCAATTTTTGAAGTTACGCTTTGAAAAAATATGACATTTACCTCATGGCTAAATGTTACTGTGTTGCAATTAGAGATGAATGACAATAAGCAAGCGATTACTGTTAATTGTTGCTAACATGAACGTTACAATACTCTCCTTAAATAAGACCCGCAACTGGTAGCTTGAATAAATTTATCCTATTAAATATTTCAAGTCCTCAAACTTTTGGTGGCCGATATTATGGAAGTAACTGGCTGAAATTATAGCCCCAGATCAAACGCGAAACCAACGCTCACAGAATATGACATAGCGAGGGGAATTAGAAAACTTCAGAAAGTAGAGGCTCCCCTTCACCTATGATAGAGAGGTTTGGCAGTGTAAGTTAACAACGACGATAAAAGACTGATGAATGGATGAAAGGATGGACAGAACTAAATTAGTATTACCCACCAAAAGTCTTTACTCTTATGTTGGCATTCTAATCTATAAAATTATGGGTTTGGTTAAACTTAGAAAAATCTTTATATTGTCACTAACTGAGTTCTGGCGAAGCTGACTGATTCCATTCGTCAAAAACAATTTGAAAAACAAAACAAAACAAAACAAAACATTCAAACTAAAAAGATATGAATGTTTTAAACATCTTCGCGACCTTTGTGCTACCCTGTATTGGCGAATATATATGCGTTCGGTGAAAAAAAACATGATAGTCATCATTTATTTCCAAAAATATGTGCTCAGCTCGCGTTGTGTGCATAAGACATTACCGAATTGAAAAAGAATATTCCTTTTCCCTGCTTCTGCTTTTAGCCGTCATTTTAATCTTTTGTAATAGAGGAGATGAGTGGGGCACATTCGTCCACTTTTTAACATTTTATTGTGAAGTAACTACTTTTATGATTAAGTCCTAATTCTTACAGGGTGGCAGTATTTTCATCTTGCTAAGTGTCAGTTTTTATCACTGGTCCAATGTGGCCCATCGTGGGGCCACATTGGACCAGTGATAAGAAGGTGAAAGAAAATACAAATTCTGGTTCTGAAACATTTGAGATATATTTTAACTTGACAACTGGAATTTCCAGGAGCTAACAAGTTTCAGTTAGTATTGTATTGGTTATACATTTCTTGTACAGTCTACTATGAGTTTGTTGTCATGCTTTCATACAAAGTAGGGCTTACTCAGAATTACTGTGTTAACAAACTGACAGTTGAATGGTTTTAAGCTAACTGAAAAAAGCAGAATCGCACGTTTGGTACCTCCATTTGAGATGGACGGAGTCAGGTACATAACAAGATCCTCATTATCAATGTGAGAACTATTGATATTGATGGTTTGACAAATTCACCGCAGATTTTTTTGGATTGTCTTATATAACTAACCACAAACCCCTTATCATCCTTGCCAATTACTTGAGCTCTACAGTAAAATTATTTACCAGAGTTCTCAGCAACCAATTTTACCACAACATAGATTCCAACATCAGGCATTCAACAAAGAAACCTATAACTAGGTTTCCTACAGACAAAACTAAGATATTAGTTCGTGTATATGAAGTGCGTTCTGTGACAGCTGTAGTAGCCTCATCATCATCATCATCATCAGTCTTTTAACGTCCGTGTTTGGACATAGACCTTCCCCAGGATTCGCCACGATTCTCCATCATGGGCGTCGCGGAGCCAGCATTTCCTGAATTTGTCTAGTTCATCTCTCCATCTTGTATTCTGTCGGCCTCGGTTTCTCATGTGATCTCTGGGGATCCATGTTGTGATACGTGTTGTCCATTGGTTGTCTTTCATTCTTGCAACATGGCCTGCACATTGCCATTTGAGTTTTTTAATAGTTTTTATGCTGTCAAGGACTCCCGTTTTCTTTTTTATATACTCTGCTGTCACCTCAAATCACAAAACTTACCGGGAAGAACTTTGGGCTCCCTCGATGCCGGTGGAAACATTAATCAGAGCGCTTGCCTTGAGAGGTTTCTTCAGTAGGGAGCTAGGGACTACTGCTGCTGAGGTACCGTATTTTGATAGTAGAAAAAGTCACATTAAGTAAGTAACATGATACTGTTGTAGTTTAGATATTTATACCTACCTTCTTGAAAGTTTGGTCTCTGCTTCATTTAATGGCTTAGATATTTTCCATCTTATGAGAATCATTCGTATACTCTTGGGTAATAAAGGGATTAGTGACAGTAGAATCAACACGTCTTCTTCGAGTATAGAGAGCATTATTAACTAGTAAAGTAAATAGGCCCTAAATGCTTATTGATAAATAGACGACGACGACGAAGAAGAAGAAGATGATGATGATGATAACAACAACAACAACAACAATAATAATAACAATAATAATAATAATAATAATAATAATAATAATAATAATAATAATAATGATGATGATGATGATGATGATGATGATGATGATGATGATGATGATGATGATAAAAATAAAACACATAACATAGAAAACAAAACATACCACAAATGTTGACGGGTTACGAACCACACTGCTGTTGTGATAGGTAAGAGAGAGATGAGACGAGGACTGGTGACCTGAGAAGACTTGCTGTCACTTAGTCATCAGCTGCGACCACCCGGCAAGTTGTAAGAAGAAGAAGAATCTAATAACAAAGATCTAGAAATTGAGATCACAATGTGACCATAACAATACCTGTTGTTATAGGAGCCTACGGGGTCATGAAAAAGAGAGTCGACAAATATCTTGGTAGAATACCAGGAAACTCAAGTATCTATGAGATACATAAAATTGTCCCCACAGGCACCGCCCATATCCTTCTTAAAACATAGTCCATGTGAATATTTTGCCGCATACAACTATGTACTGTTCCTTGTGTAGCCTCCTGTATTGATCTCCCTTTTAGGTATATGAAAAAAAAAAAAAAAATGCCAGTACCTACTAAGTGATAACATCATTGCCTACTCTAAGTTTCAGTCTGAGACTCGGTGTGCAACGAATTCAACTAGACATTAAAAGGAAAAATAAATGTAATGATAATGTGTAATTACTTATCTGCGCATTAATTTTTCCCCGTAGTAGATCTATACCGGCTTCAACAAATAAGAATACATTTTTCAGATTTACTATTGTAAATGTAGCATTAAGGGGCAAATTTCCCAGAATCGGTGTGTGAGTAGAAAAAATACAATAGCTGCGAATGCCATAACTTTTTGCGTTAAATCCCACCGCAAAAAGACATAGTAGAATGAAAATCTCTCCTCTACCTCATGTATACATCGCTAAAAATTTTGAAACTTGTACTTTCTGAAGATTTTCATTTTTCGATTTATTTAAAAAAAAATAAAAATGAGACAACTTATTTTTATCAGTAAATATGATTAAGTGCAGGAAGATTATGCATCACAGAATGAGAGTCTCCCATACAACCAAATAACCAAAGAAGTTCAACAAACATAAAATTGTCTTTTATTGAATGGCGACAAACTACAAAATGTCGCCATTGGAGCGCATATAACATATTCTATGAGTGTGAAAAAGGGAATGTAAGAGAAAAAAAATATAGAAAATACATGGATGCGCCTCATAAGTTAAATGAAATGACAGCGTAAAGGAAAGGAAAAATTATTTTATTTTAGGTCAAAGAAGTTACAAATTAATCATGTAAAATCAAACAAAGAAGCCATGTTGCTAAAGTTGAACTGATGTAACTCTTTAAAAGCTAACCGTTTGAAAAACTGTTTAAAAGAAAAAATGCTTCTCTCTCTCCCAGACCCTGTCCTCTGTTACCGAGAGATATCTCCTTTACTCTCAACCCCTTGCAACTATTATACCGTCCCCACTCGCTCTGAGAATTACATCAGGTAGGCAGTGGACAAGCCACACCCAGTCGATCCTATTAAATATTTCAAGTCCTCAAACTTAAGGTGGCCGATATTATGGAACTAACTGGCTGAAATTATAGCCCCAGATCAAACGCGAAACCAACGCTGACAGAATATGTTATAGCAAGGAGAATTAGAAAACTTCAGAAAGTAGAGGCTCCCCTTCAACCATGATAGAGAGGTCTGGTAGTGTAAGTCAACAACGACGATAAAAGACTGATGAATATGGGATACTTTCATGAATGGAGGATGTACAGAACTAGAATTGGTATTACCCACCAAAAGTCTTTACTCTTATGCTGGTATTCTAATCTATAAAATCATGGGTTTGGTTAAGAAGCCACTACCAATATGAAATGGCACTGAAAATCGCATCCCCTCCCATTTTGGGTACAATTTATTCATTTTTCAAATTTTATCACTGGAGTATCAACATAAAATGTCACGGGGTAGTATCGAGTGGCTTTTGCAGTCGGCTGTCACATTCGGACGGACGATCATTTTTGATGAATCTTAATAGTATAACTATTTGCAATATAAATGAATAAGAGACTACTGGATCAAATGTAGAATCCAGACACGGATTGTTTCAGGTGGGAAATTTCCAAGCATCTGACGATTCACATAACTTTCAATTCTTTGTGCATGTAATTCAATATTTTTGGCAACAAATCTGAGCAAATAATTTTCAGCATTCTCCACGAATACCAGCTGAATATAAAATTTCTAAAATGGTCCATAAAAAAAGGAAATTCATGAGAGAAAAATTGGGGTGAAGATTTTGCTTTAACTAAAAAAAGAAGAAATTACTCCATAGAAGCAATGATATCAACACCTTGATTTGGCACGTAACTTTTGACTTGTGTTTAGTCATCTCAAAATTTGCACCTCCGACCCGAATCAATTTTGGTTTCTATATTCTGCATTTGATCTTAACTGCTCAATAATTAGTATTTTTCCTAATAAGGGTAAAAAATTACACATAAAAAAGAAAATAAATTGTCTCATTTTTGACTCCATAAAAAGAAAAGAAAAAAGGTTTCCCTCACTTTTGATCCTTGAAGGGGAAAAAATGTTAATCCCCACTTTTGACCCTTAAAAGGGAAATATTTTCCTCTCAATTGAGAGGTGTCTGTTTTTTTTGTTTATAAATATATGAAAGATGTTCACATGTCCGTCAGTCACGCAATAAAAAGTATCTAAACACGCATGCAGCCCAACCAAATTTGCCATTCATATTCAATAGACTAAAGGGTGGAAGACTTTTATAATCAAAAGTTTTTGACTCAAGGAAAAAATATTGTTTTAATTTTTCTCATTTCCCAAGCTAATTCAATGATATGTGATCCAAGAATTCATGACGACTATCCATGATCTCAAGTAGGAATAACCAAAATGGTACTATTGATCAAATCAATATAATCATGTTTCCATCATTACCAAACTGAAGCATCGTTGTATGTTCAGTAAATCATTTACTTTCGATAAAAAACAACTGTTTTGAATTATTTGTTTCACGACAGAATGTTTTTTACTTTAAGCAAAATACAACTTGTAAGACAAACTGAAAAAAATTGTTTTCAGATACAATAGAAAATTTTGATCTTTCACGGATAATTCTCTACGAGAGGAAATATCGAACTAAAATACAATATTTTAAAAAACTTTATAGTAAGTGATTATTTTCTTATTTCCTCAAAGGAATAAACAAAATGAATTGTCCGAGCTGATACAAGAAAGTGGAAATTGATAAAAATATTCGTGAGTCTGAAAGACGGTTTTGGATAGAACTTATCCACTGGTCTTCAATGTAAGGCAATAGAATGAAGCCAACATATCATCTGCATTTTTTCTGTATCGAAAATTAAGAAATACATAATCGGAGTAATTCCTTCATCAGCCTACATAAGAACTGAACCGTTCCAGCTCCAAAAAGTAGTGAGGTAACGTGATACCAGTTCACCCAAACTCTTTACAGCCTGCCTCGAGATAAACCTTTCGAAACATGGACTGGGAAAAATAGAGGAATCAAACTAGATGGCGAATATCTGATTTGCAGACGACATTGTTCTTTTCGCAGAGAACCTATACAATTTCCTTCTAATGCTAGATGAAGTAAACAAAGAAAACAAAAAAGTCGGCCTACACATGAACTTCAGTAAAACGAAAATCATGTGCAACAATCATATTGAGAATTAGAACATAAGAACTGTCAAGATAGAAGATGGAAAACTCGGCAAGGTAGACCACTACATTTACTTAGGACAACGAATCTCCATGAGATCCTCAAAAGAGGAGGAAATCAAGCGGAGAATTTCTCTAGGATGCCAACCTTTCGACAGAGCAAGCTCAACCTTCAAAAACAAAACGATCCCAATAATCCTAAGTAGAAGAGTACACAACCAATGCATCCCCCCGATAGTCACTTATGGAGCTGAAATGTTGAACCTAACCAAAAGACAGACCTACAAACTGAGAAGCATGCAACGTGCGCATGAGGGAATCATGCTTAACCTCATATGGAGAGATCACAAGACAGCAAAGTATATCAGGAAGAAAACAGGTGTTCATGACATCATAGAAACTATTAAAAAAAATTATCTTCCTCTTCTCGTCTTCTTTTTTTCTTTTTCTTCTTGGTGTTCCATAATTATCATCATTATTATTCTCATTATCATTCATTTCCCCACCAGTTGCTTGCAGCAAGTGACAGCAAGTCTTTTTGGGTCTCCAGCCCTCCTCTTCACGCTCTCCCAGTTCACAACTCTGTTGTGATCTACAGTTTCTCACCATTTGCCCGGTGGTTATCGCTGAAGGCTGAGTGACCGTCTCCTCAGATCACCAGCACTCCTCTCATTTCTATTTCACCCATCGAAGCAGCGCAGTGGTTTGTAACCCCTCCATCATTTTTCTTTGTCCTCTTTCCCTCTCTCCTTGTTAGGTCATTGCTAACCGCTGGGGGTCGTAGATCTCAAATTAAGTACTCGTCTCATTATTAGGGTAGTCCTCAGTTGTGCTAATGTCTGTATGGTATCAATCCTTCCCTTTATTCCCAGTTCTTCCAATCCTGTTTCTCCTTCTATCACTGATACTACCTTGACGTCCATATTCCACACCTTCTTCAGCTCCCTTGCCGGCTCCTGGTATTTTCCCAACTTTTCACTCTCTTTCCTATTTACTCTGTGATCCGCTGGCACTGACACGTTTATTCATTTTCTTATCCACAATCACCAGGTTCGGTCTTCTCGCTAAGATAGGTGGTCAGTTTGGATGTTTGAATTACTGAGTAATTTGTGACTTCTATTCCTCTGGACTGTTTTTGGTTTGTGCTGGTACCACTTTTCCAGATGGTTGAACCGTAATCGTTTGCTCAGTTCTCAGTGTATTACTGTTGCTACTCTATCGTTTGTTTTTCTGTCTGTTTTTGTACTCTTTCTGGGCTAGTTGACAACATTCACCAGTTATGTGGTTTACCGTCTTATCCCTCTTTCCACGTTGGTGGCATTTTCTGTTTGTTTGGGTTCTGTAGATTTCTGCTTTGATATAGTTTGTCCTAATGCAATCGATGTGGGCTGCCATGGTGAGCAGTTCTGTTTTTTTCCCTCATGTTTCCTCTTCTTAGCCATGTCCATGATCTCTTGTCGACAACATTCCGTATCTGTCTTTCGAATTCTCCAAATCGTCTTTACTGTCCCCATTTTTCTTTCTTTGTTCGTTGTAATGCTCCTTCGTTTGCTACTTTTTTGTTGTTCGTTGCACTGCTTCAGGCATTCTTTATAATGTCTTCATTGTTCACTTGAACATACTTTTGTAGTCCTGTTTTGGCCCTTTGGACGCTATTTTCTGTACTGATGAGTCCTCTACCAACTTCTTTCCCCTTACAGTCTATCCATGTCACCTCTGAGATGTAAGGCCTTGTGCATTGTTATGGGCTTTCTTGTTGGCCGGTCAATTGATAGGAATTATTCCTTTGTCAACTCAGGGAATGGCCCTGTGGTGCTTACTACTGATACAACCCATGAGTTCATTCCTTTTTTTTTGTTGAGATTAATACAATTTAGTTTGGTCTCAAATATTTCCTTCATCCTCCTAAGGTATTTTCTTCTTAATTCGCGTCACATTCAAGAACTCCCAGGTATTCGTAACGGTCCACTGTGGTCAATCCTCCGATCATTTTGTTGTCCAGTAGTTTGATTCCTTCTGCTGTTGCGAGCCTTCCTTTGCATTCTACCATTTGTGCACATTTTTATATTCCAAACTCCATCCAAATGTCATCGCTGTATTCCCTCACCTTGTTGAACAACATTTCAAGTTCTCTCCTGTTCTTTGCAAATAGTTTTTAATTATTATTATTATTATTTGCAATTTCACACCATTTACCTGGTGGTTACCGCTGGAGGTTGAGTGACAGCAAGTCTCCTCAAGTCTCTAGTCCTCCTCTCCACATTCTCATAGTGTACAGCAATACTGTGGTTTATAGTTTCACACCAGTTGCCCAGTGATCATCGCTGAAGGCTGAGTGACAGCAAGTCTCCTCAGGTCTTCAGCCCACATCTCATCTCTCCCTAACGTATCACGCCAGTGCTGTGGTTCACACCTCCACTACCATTTGGGTGGGTTTTAAAAATTTTTTTTCTCTTCTTCTTTTCTCCTTCCTTTTCTATTAGGTCACTGCTAACATTTTGGGTCGTAAATATTATATTTCTAATACTTTCCTCAGTATCTGCGCAGTTCTTAGCAGAGCAGTGCGGTGGTCTCTACAGTTTCAATCCTTCCTTTTATCCTGAGCTCCTCCAGTCTTGCTCTCAGAGTCTTTGGGACACTTTTGCGTGCGCATATTATTATTTGTACTTTCATGTTCCATATCTTCTTCAGTTCTCTTGCAATATCTCCGGCTTGTGATGGTAACACTTTTCCGTATGGTTAAATCCCATTCGTTACCTCAGTTCCCAGTGTATCACTGTTGCTGCTCAATCGTGTGTGTGTTTATACTCCTTCTGGGCTAATTGACTTGTTATTCCCTAGTTATGTGGTTTACGGTCTCTTATTATTATTATCATTTTGGTAGGCATTATTATTATTATTATTATTATTATTATTATTATCATTATTATTATTATTATTATTATTATTATTATTATTATTATTATTATTATTATTATTATTATTATTATTATTACAATCACTGGCATTATTCATCGTCACTATTGCCGTTTTTGCTTCTTTCGAAAGGCACCATCAAGCAAAATGCAGGCAAAAGCTGATTTAAGGAAATGGTTACATTGTCATCATTTCAGCAGTTTTTATTGGAATATAGCATTATCGATTGTTCATGTTCAGTTTAAGGAAAAAAAGAAAGAAAAATAACTTGAAAGTAAGCACTTTGCCATCAGCGAGGAGGATTAGGATACAATTTAGATTAGGTGCTTTCAATAATACGAAATACTTTCAGTCAAATGCTCAAGATCAGTAAACGATAACATTTTTCGGGATTTAGAATATTGGCATTTCAATAAGATTTCTGCAAATGGATTTGCGTTACGAATTCCAATTCCATCTTGTGTTGTCTTCGCTGAGTCGGATTATAACAACAATAATTAGGTGGAAAGATTCTGGGAAAATATACGAAAATGGAAAATTTTAAGAGAACAAAAAACGAAGAAAAATAGCGCAATAATCGTCAGTGATAAAGGAAAAGGGAAAAGTCAGTAATTTTGAAATCAAATAAAAATGTTTGGTTCAATCCAAAACTTTCATAGCAGATAATACTCGGAACCAAAAAGTCATTAGCTTTTGTAGTTTTTCTCTTTTTCTTTAGTTAACCAATTGTGTCGCAGTCTTCGCTGTTCTTCCAATCTCATTTTCCAAATCAAGCAGTACATCTGTATACTTGTAAATTCAGCAGCACCCATAATTTAAGGTCAAAATTGAGAGAAAAAAAAAGAAGAAAGAGTATAATTCCGTAAGCTGTCTTTCCCTTTGGATACTTGCAGATTTAATGGGAATATTTCAGAGACATTTGATTGAAGATTCGATCTAAAGCAATGTAACTGCTTTCGTTGTTATCTAAACTACGAAAAACTTTTTAAGAAATATAATAAGAGCAAAGCTTAGTTTCCTGAGCACGTGGTTAGATGTTTCTTAAAATAGCTATTACATGAGATTCCAATGGAGGACGAGAAGCAGGTAATGAAGTCTACGACAGCAGTAACAGAACCAATTATCAGTTGGAAATAAAATAAATAGAATTAGTTATGGAAAAGAAATTGAAATAAAATTTGGAGGGAAGAACGTTGAAAAATAATGTCATGGCTGAGAGGAGAGGAAAGTGAAAGATATGTAGAAGAAATAGGCAAAAAGAAGTAGTCGTAGTAGTCGCACTAGTAATAGTAGTAGCAGTAGAAGAAGAAGAAAAAGAAGAAGAAGAAGAATGAAGGAGAAGAATGAAAAATGAAGATGGTAAAACACTAGTTAATTAGTAAAAGATCAATGTGAATTTTCTTCCATTCTTTAGAAGATTGCAGTGAGTCATTTTTTGAATGAAGATGATTGGAATGGAAAGAATCAATGTATTTGTGTACATATCATAGATCCGATGATATTCAAAAACATATTGCACGAAAAGATGTCGCAGTTTAAACAACAAATTACTCATTATGATTTGCATTTGAAAATGTCACTAAGTTTCAAGAGTGAGGTACATAGATTTCAAAATTTCGCAAAAAATCGATCATTCATTGGATTTTCATAAAATTTCCGGCACTTACATAATAAAGAAGTTTCCATCCAAAATTTTGGGAGAGACGCATTTCTTAAGTCATGAAACCCCTATCCATTTCATTTGGTGTTTGTTTTTTTTTTCATAAATTTACGATTGCTGTTTTTTAAAAAGCTGATTAGAGGAATCGGGATCAAAGCATCATTTAGGAAATCAAGAAAGAAATAAAATCTGGAAAATAACGGAAAATATAACTTTTATTTCAAAAGTTGAATTCTACGTAGTGATCAAAAAATGAAAAAACTGGAGAACACATCTAAACATTTTTTTGATTATGTTTTAAAAAAGGATGTCGAAGATGCCAAACGTTCCGTGAGTCTGCCTAAATTATACAAAATACTTGATTAATTTGGGCATAAAAGTGTTAACAGAATAAATCTTAGTATCAGCTTTGTA
>OY735203.1:30897795-30965295 GCA_963457665.1 Thysanoteuthis rhombus
GTGAAAGAAGCTTTTTTGAACATGTTTGGAAGCTGTAGTCCTATTTTTTTCTTTACTCCTTGAAAATCTAACTCGCCAAAGGCGGGTACTTATGCTATGTATATATACAAAAGGAATTGTGATTCTGAATATTTTTCACCGCATTAATTTGCTTGATAATAACATTAGTTATGTCTTTTGATGAGAAATTTTTGAAAATGAAGACAACCGAGCTCTACATTTCTTTTTGAATCGTACAAAAAACTGATAATAGAAAAACCCCTCTTAACATTATTCTAATTTTTGTGAAAAGATTAAATAACATAAAATTCACCACTTCTGGTGACTACAGTTGTTCAATATGAAAAAAAGGTGAACAAAACTATCACTTCGTGATGGCAACGTAGAGTATTGTCGTTATTTGGGTATCCGATGAAAGAGTTGCAGCCAAAAAATGTATTTATAGCACATGAACACTCAGCCGTTCTCTTTTAGTGAATATTTTTGTTTCACCATCCATCCTTTTACTTACTCCTACTTGCTGCTCTTCCAACCCTACCCACCAAGTTTTATTCCATATATTCCATATCGTTCAACTTTCACAATTTTCTTTTTTACTCGACTGAACAACAGCCTAAGGTAAGGGATTCAAAACTATTGGAAAATTTCTCAATGCAGGAAGCAAGCTGATAACCAGCATGCTCGAAGCAAATGGAAACCTGACACCGGATAGGGACAGAATTTTCGAACAAGCCAAGGAATTTACGAAAACTTCTATTCCAACAGACAAAAGACGTAGAAATATGAACAGGAAACACGGGCCAAGAGTAATCATTTCGAGGATTTCCCAGAAGTAACTCTACTGGAAGTAAAGCAAGCCAACAAAAAAAGAAAGAAAGAAAAGGAAGGACCCGAAACCCGATAACGTCAGCATCAACTTACTCAAAAAAGTTGGAAAAGCCATCACTGGGAAACTACCATTTCATTCAACTTATGCAATCATAATGCTGTTATACAAAAAGGAAACCCGAGAGACCTCAACAACAGCAGGCCAATATGCCTTCTCGGTTGCATTCACCAACTCCCCAAAGTGATCAACAACCGAATCACCAAAACGCTAGATGAAAACCAACCACGGGAACAAGTTTCCTTTAGAAAGAGTTACTCGGCCACTGACCATTTCCATTCAGTAAATCAACTAACATAGAAAGCTGTAGAATATAGAATGCCACTAGCTGTAGCATTTGAAGCCTTTAAAAAGCCTTAGATATAGTAAAAATCTCCGAAGTCACACTAGGTCGGTAAGCTTTCGGTTGAGCAAACTTGGCCTTCAAGATCAATAAAATCCAACCAGTCCTAAAAAGAAGGGTATACAATCAATGTATCCGACTGATAGTCACCTATGGAGCTGAAACATGGAACACAACCAAATTGAGAACCATGCAACGTGCACATGAGAGAATCATGCACCTCACATGGAGAGATCATTAGACAGCACAGTATATAAGGGAAGAGACGGGAGTCCATAATATCATAAAAACACTTAGAAAACTCAAATGGTAATCGACTGGACATGTTATAATATTTGACAACCACTGAACATCGCGACTTACAACGTGGATACCCAGTGATCATATGCGAAATTGTGGCCGACAGAAAGTAAGATGGTGTAACGAGCTAGATAAATCTAGAAAGAACTGGCTGCGCGATGCCCATGATCGAGAGGTGTGGTGAATGTTGGGAAGATCTATGTCCAACCATTGACACTCGAAGGCTGCTGCTGCTGCTGCTGATGATGATGATAAAACCAGATCCGACCAGCAACTAGCAAATATATTTTACACACACAGAACCTGATTAACACAAACAAACTTTATGTTCATACGCGTTTGCATTACCTCTTTCTTCTCTTTCTGTTTGGTATGGCCCTGACAGACTGATAGCTCAGAAAGTATAATATAGATTCGAATAGCAACGTTTGTTCATTCCCAACCAACGCAAAGCAATGAGAAAGGCCGAAATCTAACGAGTGACTGACAAGGGAAAAGCTAAGTTCTGCAACACAACTATTAGGGTGAGTGGAGCAATATACTTTTGCACTAAAACGTTCATCTGGGAAAAATCAAGTAAAAAGCCCATGTTATTATAATTTCTTGGCCTTTATTGGTTTTGTGTATTTGTTCGCTTATTTCTTACTTTGTTTCTCTTCTCTAAAGTGAATTTAAATTACCGTAGACATTTCACAAAGTACCTATTGATTTGCCATCCGCCCCGCCCCCAACTTTGCGCATCACCATCACCATTCCCCTACCTCGTCTGCCAACAGACCAAATTCTCCCTCCACGCCGTTTCCTCTTCTCCTCTTCTCTTGTAAATGCACTCTAATCTTTTCCCCATCCCATAGCTGCACTTTGCGATTTTAAAACGTAAAAATGGGAAATTGATTTCGTACAAATTCAAACTCTCTTATATTTAAAAATCGGGAAGCATTTTCGCCGAGTTGAACGAAAACAAAAACAAGGTACAACAGAAAAGTTTCAAACAATAACAAAAAACAAAAAAAACAAACAAAACAAAACAACAATTTAACAAAAAACAAAAAACAAAAAGGAAAGGTTAATGAATGATGATTCTCAAATTCCGAACGTTCCTCATCTTTCCAAAACAACCCTAAATATCTTCAACTTGTTCTCCACGTCTCCCTATTTGATTGCCCTTCCACATCAACTTCTCTCCCATCCTTGCCACCTATTTGGCTTGCCAATTCCAATCAATCTCTAAGAGAACGAAAAAAAAAATATTAAAAGGGCCATTGGAATATTTAAACTGAGAGAAACGTTATTATTTTATATGTGTCTAACGATAGATTAGATGACTTTTCATTTAGGATGGCTTGCATTGTTTTTTTCTTCTCAGATCAGAATAAGCAAGTAAGCAATAAAGCCAATAATCAATAATGGCACACGAGCATTTGGCACATTAAATACAGCTACTTTGCTTTGTCATGATGAATAATGACAGAGACACTAAAGACAAGCCAAAAAAAAAAAAAAAGAAGAAAAAGTGAGAAATTAATCAGTTGCAGTTTGGTTATCTTTATTTATTAATTATACATGATATTTGGGGAAATTTCGTAGTAATCAATTTATAAATGTAAAAGAGTGTATATAAACTTTTCCCAAAGACTGGAATGTATTTGTGCATTTTCTATGACAACGAATTACTTGACACGTTCTCTCCAATTTTGGATAGCCAACAAAAAATAAGGTCTTTTGTTCAGTACCACAAGACAGAACCAGAGTCAAACTCGTTCCAAAAGCTGTATATTATTGCCTCAAATAAAACCGTGGAATTGACACCCATGTGGATCAGCAGAAACGCGAAACATATCACACCTGTGCATCGGGCGGCGGTGAACGTGTTGAGTCAGAGGTTTTTTCTTCATCAGTAAATTGCAAAGCCAACAATTAGCCAATATAAATTCAAACATTCCGTGTTTAACTGGCGAGAAAAGCGTATAGATAAAGAGCTCTGAACAGGAACACTGATGAACCCAATTTGGGAGAGAAGCCGAAGAGTACGAAAGAACAATCAGGAATAAGAGAAGAGAACCAGAGAACACATGAAGGAGAATCCAGATTTGGGAAGAGAAACAACTGTAGAGATATTTCAAAAGACAACCACAAGGAATCTTTGATGAATAGACACAGACATGGCAACATAGGTGAAACCCAAAGAAAATTACTGTGAGTCTCATAGCAGCCCAGAACATTGTCACAAGAACCAATTATATCAAGTATCAGACAAGACAGGAGATTTGCCAATGTGAATCACGAGTACATGAAAATGAGACAATCAACAATGTAGTGAGCAATGCAGAAAATTAGCCCAGAACGAGTGTAAGAACAAACCTAACTTGGTTGGAGGTGATCCATTGGGAACTGTGCAAGCAACTGCGTTTTAGCCATACCAATCAATGGTAAATGCAGAAACAAGAATCTATCTTGCTCACTTTATTTTTTCCCTTGCTCGTTGTATTTTCTAATTTGCTCAAACATTGAAAAAATCGCTCGCCGTAGATTCCCATTTGATTGTATCATTTGAATGTCGTAGTTTTTGTCTATTTTAATTCTCGATTCGCTTGCTCTGATTTTTATTTTGCTCGGGGAGAAGTGTGATATACGGCTGTAAAAATGTGGAATATGACGGTGATAGTAGTACCAATTGCAGTCAAGGTTCTTTGAACAGTCCCCAAGGCTAGAGCAAAATGTTCGGGGCAAATACGAATCCGGAGAAAGACCCAGACCTCTACAACAGTACAGCTGAAATCAGTCTTTAATGACCCACCCAAAAAGTGCTAACTTTCTCTCCGAACCTCTTTAGTACCATCTTATTAAATCAAATAATTTTCTTTCTACGCTTTTATCAACTACCTTTCTTTTTTCTTCACTCTCTCTTCTCTCCTTTGTGCCAAATTGACCTTTCTTACTCCTCTCTCTTCCTACCCGTTCATTAAACTACTTAAAATCCTTTTTTCTCATAGTAAAGAAAGTAATACAGCCTCATAATTGTTCTTTGATTTTCTACCCAGGTATTTTACAGACTTGTAATTTCGTAAGGTAAGAAATACGAAGAAGGGAACCTGATCTTGCACAATTCAAATTTTTCGACGCCTGTTTCCATTTTAAGGTAGGGAAGGGCAAATTCAAACCCGATGCATATTCTTCGGTTGAGAGTACCAGTTATCGCTACGCATTGATTCCCTCCGGCTAAGAAATCTTTTGTTAGAATATTTAAAACGGTTTTGCAGGATTTTAGTTTATATAATATTTCTTTTGAAGTACTGAATCAGAAGCTTTATTGAAATCAACATATATTATATCAATTGGATTTTCCTTGTTGTCTAGTTTTGTCCATTCTTCCAGTGTTGTCAATGGGTTAGTTAAACGCGATTTACCCGGCATAAATCAATGTTGTATATCTGAAATACTTATTTCCATTATTACTCAGCACATCTTTGTTGTTTTTCATACAACGTTTCGGCCGTTGCACTCTACGGCCTTCGTCAGGTAACATCTGGGAGACTTTTGGAAAGTAACGAACCGAACCCTTTATTTATCCGACGGGGGTATATCGACCGTACTCCCCTCTTTCAGCGTTAGTAGTATTGTTATACTGCCTCTCACTAGGATCGAACCTAGTACCATCAGATTACTTATCAGTAATTTGTCTGATGCTGTAACCACTGCGCTATGTGTCCATGTGAATTTGAATAATAATGGAAATAATAATAATACCTCATCTCAAAAATTCCGAGATATATGAAATACTTTTGTGCTTTTCTATACGTTTCATAATGATTTCTTTATCATTTCTTCTAATTTTTTTTTTTACAATTTGAGAAGTGGGCGAAATTGGTCTGTAGTTAGATGCTAGTTTTTGTGCTTTTCTGTGCATTGGTGTTACTATAGGGTGTTGTCAATCCTGAATTAATTTTCCTTCGGATATAGATTCATTAAACTTTATCGTAAATGGTTTGTATAGTTCCTTTGCTGCTATTTGCAATTGATACTTCAGCTATTTTATCCTTTTCTGTACAATATTAATCCTGATTTTTTTAGATATTTTCAGTGAGCATGTCTTTCGTCTTTTATAACTTCTTTAGCTATTTGTTGAAGTCTTTAATTGTACTGCGATAACAATCAAAGCGGCAAACCAGATCTGAATATAGTATCCTGGAGTAGGAATGACACAAGTTTGCATTTCAAATATGTTACTCAAAGGCCATTGGAAGAGCATTCTATTTTCATTGAGTATTCTATAAATGCTGAACTTGAACTTTTCCAACAAACAGCCAATTTAAGTATGGTACGGGATACAACATTGTTGTTTTAGACGTTAAAAGGAAACAAGACAAAAATAATCGTAGAATTAACAACTATTTTAATTACCTTTGTCACTGAGGTTAAATAGGCTTATGTACTTTCTATTTTTGGGACTGTTTTTCCATCTGTCTCTCTATAGGATATCTATGAAACTATTCAATGGGTTTCAGCGTAATTTCGTTGAAGGATGAGTAATAGGGCAAGGAAAGGGGGTTAAATTTTGAATGAAAGATATTTACCGTTTTCATGCATACGCTTATGTTTGTCGGTACAATATTTTAAAAAGTTCTCAATTAATTTCAGTGGAAATGTTTGGGAGAGTAGATAATAGGCAACGAAAGAAATGATTAATTCTTGGGACGTACTTATATGTATACATCACCTAATGTCGCCAAGATGTCATTACGGCCAACACGATACTAGCAAAAATTCCCAATGTATTTCTACGATGGATGGAAAAGTTACGGAAGAAGTGAATAACCCATGTACAATTACTTTCCCTAACAATAGCTTTGGAAGTGGTATGTGCTCTCTGTCTTCTTTCTAATTTTTGACTGGTATTTCTTTCATCTTAATTTTGGATATTTTCATCACAACTACCTCGACCGTCTACAGCAGTGAATAAAAAGCATGGATCATGCATAAAGAATAAGCTGATAAGATTAATCTCTAACTCACACAACTTTTGTCTCAAGAAGTCTGTCTCACCTACAGCTTATTCTTTACTTTGATCCTGGGTAGGGTGCGCAGATACTCGAATCCCAAGCAGGAGTGCCGATCAATACGTGAGTATTCCCGTCATGTTTTTGGGTACTGCACTAGTGGATTATTATTACCATTGTTATTTGTACTGAACTCATTAAACAACGTCAGCAGAGTTTATTCAAATCGATAAAAGCATTCAAAACGCCATCAAAACAATAATAATAATGATGATGGCGATGACTCTATCATTAAACAAACATCGGAAAAGAAAACAATAAACCTCTAATAATTGCAAAGACGGCAAATGATGATGACGATGATAAAAATTACAACATCAAATATGAGTTTTATGAAATCAATTTAAAATCTATTTCAGGACTTCCAAAAATCAAATAAAATCAATTACCCAAAACGAGAAAAGACCAAAACATTTTATGAAAAACAAAAGCAAGAACGAATTTTAATAAATGCTTTTAATTCAATTATTCATAATTTCAAGCTATTTTAAAAAATCTTAGTGGAAATGTTTTAATTGATTCCGAAATTGAAATCCAATCAGAGACCTTTTACAGAATCAAATATTGCTTAGCTTCTTCGATTTGACTTTAGACACTTAACAGCTCACAGTTTCCTCACGACTTTTAGATACGAAGCTCCTAAGAATGATAATAATAATGATAATAATAATAACGACAATAATAATGATAATAATAATGATGATAATAATAAGAATAATAATATATTCTTTCATAATTTCATAAAAGTTTAATAATGATAATAAAAATGTTATTCATAATATCATAAAAAATATTATCATTATCATTATATTGATAAAAATAATAATGATGATAGTGATAATAATAATACATTCTTTCATAATTTCATAAAAGTTTAATAATGATGATAAGAAGGTTATTCATAATTTCATAAAAAATATTATCATTATCATTACATTAATAAAAATAATAATGATAATAATACACTCTTTCATAATTTCATAAAAGTTCAATAATAATATTTATAATGATAATGATAATAATAATGATAATAATAATAATGATAATATTAATGATAATAATAATAATAATAATAATAATAATAATAATAATAATAATAATAATAATGATAATAATAATAATAATAATAATAATAATAAGAAGAAGAAGAAGAAGAAGTTTGTTTAAGCAAACCCAGCTAGTGCAGAGTCATGAACAAAACGTCCCTTGCCAGAAAAGATCAAATGAGAATATTACAATCATTTATGGAACTAAGAAAAAATTCATTTCACATCTGCTGTCTCGCGGTTTATCGAGGGTCGTCATCCATGGGGTAATCAGCCCGAGGGGGAAATATATGCTGCTGGTACTGATCTTCCAAAAACTGGGGCTGGGCACAATCAACGGGTGACTGCGAACGATGGTCCATCATCTACGAATAACCAAAGGAAAGAAAAAAAGAGTAAATGGACTGGGGATGGTTATAAGGAATTTATGCGAACATACTATAATGCAGTACACAAACTATCAGATCACAGTGTCTCTAATGAAGCATATATAATAAGGAGAAAGAAAAAATGTACATTAGAGAGAACGTAGATGCCAACAAACTAGCTAAGTATAAAAAAGAAACATAATTCAAGAAAAGCAGTTCACTGATCCAGAGGTCGCTGAGTTCTGAAAAGTTCTAAAACTGAACAGAAGATGCCTACAGTGGAAGATGTCCTAAAATACTGCATCCAGCTAAAAGAGAGAGGAGATATGAGGAATGTCGTAAATTACCATTTTCAAAACTACCAAGAACATATTCTGCAGGGAAAATGGGGGTTGAGGATCAACAAATGCTATAGAAAGAAAAACACCATCAAATGTACAGTGAGGTAGTTCTGGAATAAGATATGAGGAAATTAGAATAAACATAACAGGGAGGTGGGATGGATTAACAGAAATACAACAAGTTAGAGGAACAGGAATCGGTCAACTTGGACGTTGAAGAAGTACAACAAGCTCTCAGGAAATCACAAAAACGTAAATCCCTCGAAATAGATGAAGTACCCAACTTTTAGTTCAATACTTTTCCATAATGCACACACCAATAAAAGATCTGTTCTCTAATACCTCCAAAAACCCTGGCTAAAACCAAAGACATCACTTATTCACTGCCCCAAACTCTCAGTAACCAAGATTACCGACAAATTACGTGTTTATCCACAACATAAAAAATAGTAGCATCGATTTTAATTCGAAAAGACATATAAATTCTTCGAAACTAATACCATACACTCCGAAGAGTAAAAAGAATGCAAAAGAGCTTCTTACGGCAGCAAAGATCGGTTGGTGATCAACAAGATGTTACTGGAAAACTCCCGTTCCACCCCCCCCCCCCCCAAAAAAAAACAGACACATAAAACAACCTAAGCACTGCATGGAGAGACTCTAAAAAAAAAGGTTTTTGATAATGTCCCGCGTGACTGAATCATAAAGTCACTAGAATTGCTGATAACGTTTCCTTCTATTCTGAACTTTGCAAAATAGAATACTGCCTTAATCCCCAATCACACTAAATGATGAAATTAGGTGTGACAATTAACAGATCAATTGTGGAATAAGAAACTTTCTTTCACCCTTATTATTCCGTATTGTATTATCATCTCGAACAAAATTAATAACTGATTATGGATATCACACATTCTCTAAGTTTATTTATCACTTGTTCCACATGGATGATATAAAACTGTTTGTCAAAAATGGTAATGAACTTGAGAATATGTTAGCAACAGTAAATAAAAACTCAGTGACAATATCATCATGGAATTTGGCCGAGGTAAATGTGCTAAGTAGCTATAAAAGCGAACCTCAGAATGGAAGGCTTTAGAGGAGTAAGGGAGATAAAAAAAACTGGGCTAAATGTGCGAAATAAATTTGTAGCCGTTAACACGTTTGCATTACTTGATATTTACTCTTTTAATGTGATGCATTGGGATCTTGGAGAAGTGTGGAGAACAGATACAAAGACCAGAAATCTCCTATGTGTAGCATACATACCCCAAAGCAGATTTAGATCGTCAGGGCCTGCCTAGGACAGTTGGGGTAGAGGATTGATCTAAGTAGAGTTCACATATAAGACTACAGTTATGGGGTTTGAAATAAAACCAAAGTTGATAAATGATTGGATGTTAAAACTTGACTACTGCCAGCACGAATCAACTGTAACTGAAGAAAACCAAGCATTCAAACAATATGAAAAGTGAAATACCAACAAAAAAGGCAAAATACATCGAACAAAAAGCAATAAAGGAGAGCCTAACTGACCTGAAATCAACTTAGAAGAAAAACCCTCACACGGCCGATGCCTGTTGCGATCACAATACTTGGTTGTTGATGAAAATCTGACTCATCTCAGTTGGAACCAGAATAAGACCTAAACCTGCTCACAAGATCACAAATTTTAAGAAATTGGGAAGATCAAAAGTGTTGTTCCTGTACGCACGCTGAGGAGATTATTGATCATCTGGCTGCTCTACCCCAGCGCCATACGAATTTGGAAATAGGCATGAGAGTAGCTACATTCGAAGATAGGCCAACACTATAACCTCCCATATGCAGAAAAATGGAATGAGCAAAAACCACTACAAATGTAAGAAAGTGAAGGTGCTACTTTGCTCTGGGACTTCAACATACATACCAACCACACTACACGAGTCAAAAGACTAGATTTAGTAATAAAAGGTCTCAAAGATCATAAATACAACCGTGAAGACATACCATCTGATAAAAACATTTTGGCAAAAAATTTTCGTCAAAAGATTGGCGTCACACAATATTCATCCCTTATTTAGCCTTGTTCTATAATGCACCATTCAAAAAAACAAAAACAAAAAAAAAAAACAAACAAAAAAACAAACAAAAAACTGCAATATTCGTTCTTTATCGTTGATGTCAAATACATTGATTCCTTTTTGGTTCTCAGCCATCCATACGTGAATCTGCTGTGAAACGAAGTCTGGGGCATAATTAATTTTGATGATTTATGCGTGAATTCTGAGCAAAACATTCAACACGCACACACATACATATGCATACGTAAACACACACACACACAAACACATACACACACACACACACACATACACACACACACACACACATACACACACAATCATATATATATATATATATATATATATATATATATATATATATATATATGTAGTTACTTCTAATCCTGCGCTATATTACTTGAAACACTATTTGAAATGACTTCCTATTGTTAGACAGAAAATGAATCACACGGTCTTGACAGCGTCAATAGAATATATATATATATATATATATATATATATATATATATATATATATATATATATATATATATATATGTATATATGTATATATATATATATATATATATATGTAGGTACGCAAATAAGTCCGCTGTTAGATGATCCAAAAAGCGTTTTCTTCGCACTATTAATATTTTTTCAATATATCCCCCTTCCTGGTGAATGCACTTGATAATCACTGTGATCAAAAATTATACAATGGAAATATTATATCAATATTCTGCTAAACACTAACAACTACGTCTTTGGCAACTTATTCATGCACTTCCATATATATATATATACATATATATATATATATATATATATATGGAATATACATATATATACACACATACACACACACACACACACACACACACACACACATATATATATATATATATATATGTTGAAAGCGACCATTAAAGCAAATTTCAATTTGATTTGATATAGAAAATACTATTCAGGTGATGGGCAGCAATTTATTGGACAACGAAATAACTAACATTTCACCACACAACATAAAATTTCTGATAAGAAGTGATTATCAAATTGATGCTCATAATTCACTTTCAGCCCAAACAAGGGCATCATAGAAATGCCAATCAAAGTTAATATCGGAAGTTGAAAGCATTTCCTGTTCCAAACTGGACATTGCAGATCAAAAAATGCCTGTAGAAGTGGTTATGGCAACCGAGTAGAATAATGTCATAATTTGATGGCCTCTGATCAAATTGAAACAGCGATTTCTGACAATAATTCTGATTTGATTTTTTGAATTACTGGCGATGCATATAAGACATTTTGGGACAAAAGCTGGAACCTCATGGTTTGAACAATCATCAAAATGCCATACGATTATTTTCAATCAATTTCTCTTTGAATCTCTACAACATTAGCGAGCGAAAATTACTGTCTATAACATACTCATACACATACAGATAAATATATAAGTAAGAATTGATACGTACGCAGATTATACACGTACAGCTGTAGATAAAGAGTGATGTATGTGTACACAGTGCATACAAATACTAAGATAATCACACATTTAATATTATATCAAATATAAAGATATTCACACAGAAAGTTGGTTTTACAATTATTCATCAACCCAGTTATCTGATAAAATGGTTACATTCTGATACTAACGCATCTGTACATCTATCTATATATCTTTCTATTCATGAGCTATTCATATATATTCATTTTGCAGTAATGCCCTCGGGAAAGGTATGAATTCAAATTCCTCTACTTTGTGAAATGACCTGATATCTCGACGTATATTTCCTGTCTCTGGCACGCCACTATAGCTGATAGAGAAAAGAGCGGATGAGTGAGCATTTGGACAAACTACTCTTCCAGATCTATCCCATAGCCCAGGTGGTAGAAACAGTAAAAGCTGGTATACCTACCGCCAATACTTGCAGGGACACGATGAGATACGCGGGAGTCCAGGGTGGAAACAAAAACGATAGACGGGAGGAATAAGAGGAATATAAAGTGCAGTGATGTGTCCTAACGTCATATGAATCCTATGAAGAAAAAAAAATGCAACGTGCATATACCATCTTCGTTTGGAGAGAATTTAAAACAAATTAGTTTTCCCCTGGTTGAGAAAATACTCTAAAAATCTGACTTAATCCTCTTCTACTACTTTTAGTCTCATTTCACTCGCTGTCATTCATCGCCTGTTCTTTCTTCCAGTTTCCTCGCCACCGGATATACTCGTCCGTAGTGAGCCGCAGCCCACCAGCTGAACGCCCTTGTAGTAACCCCTCACGCAACTCTGAGCAAGCCGTTAAATCGATCTTTGTCTCCAGGACTATTTCAGCGCTGAAATTCAAAGTTCTTTGTCCAAATGGTTGGAACATAGTGACTTTCAAAACTAAACATGATCCCTTCCCGAAGATTGAAATAATCCTGAGCACAAATCTACCGCGATTTTTCTCACATTTTCTCATTTTTTAGACGTGCCGTTCGTATTGTCCTGAAATATCAGATATCTAGAATATTATTCCGCTTGTTCCTACCTGCATTCGAATGTTACACTTTCAGTATCAACAGAGAGAAATGCAGGGTATTTTAATGGGTAGATAAAAAGGGAGTATAGAAATGAGAACTATAAAGCTTTGGAGAACCCATTCAAAAAATTACTTTTTTAGTCTTCACCGGTAGTGATTTGTTCATTAACCCAATCCTTGTTTTTGGCACTATCCTTGTTTTGATTAAAGTTTTAAAGAAATTTTATGATATTATTTCCTCATAATATTTCTCATGTAGTTAAAGGGGACTAAATTCTACACTTAATCCTCGTTTTGATTAAATTGTAGCATCCTTTTAAAATTTTTGTTTTGAAATATACGTACATAAGTTTCTATTTTCAAAGTTGTGTGAAAATGAAAGTTTACGATTGAAGTAGTAATGAACTTATTTATCTCGTATATCTAACAAAAGATAAATTAAAATTCATTTTACAAAATGGCAAAAAGTTCGGTTAATCTATTCAATTTCAATATCACAAACCATAAATAAGTTTATAACAACTTCAATCGTAAGCTTTTATTCTCAGACAACTTTGAAAATGAAGATAAAGAGCATGAAATGAGTACAGTTCTGCGAACAATTGACTGATGTTTAAAAAAAACAAACTTTGTAAGTTTTTAGGATTGTAAATTAAGTATTTTAGAACTTAAATTAAAGAAGTATGTCCCCCTGTATTTTTCTGAAAGTATATTTTGAAACGGAATTTGAATCAAAATTCGTATTGGAAATCAAAGTTCGGTTAGTACATTTCAATTTCAAAATAAAAAAACAAAACAAAACAAAATGAAAACAAATAAAACTGTTTGGTTTCAAGATATATTGAAGGTATTTTAAAACAAATTGCAAATGTTGCACCGCTCTATTATGGAAAAATAATTTGATTTAATCAAAACAAAAATGTGCCACAATCAAACTTTTAAAGTAATTTATTCAAAACAGAGATGGGACGTTGAATTCAGACCCCCAAAACTACATAAAAAAAATATTGTGATGAAATAGTATCACAAAATTCAGAAAACATTAATCAAAATGGGGATAGTGTCAAAACAAGGATTGTGTAAAAAAAGTACCTGTGGAGAGTGAGAAAGTGATCTTTCAGATGGTTAAAATCTGGGTTCTCCAAAGCTTCATTGTACCTAGAAAAGGTTAAGTAGTTTAATAAAGAGGTGAAAGAAAATTGTAGGTTATTTACAGAGGAGGTAGGAAGATTTTAGAATATGCAACTAATACATGTTTATATAACATTTAGAAAAAAATGAGTGATCAAAAAAGTTTGGAAGGGATAAGGGAGAGAATTGGAAGATACATACAAAGGGTGAGAGAAGAGCTGAGGTATAGGATTATCGATAGTCTTAGTTATCAACATCCATGGGATTTCCATGGAGTCATCTGCTGAAAATATAATTGCAATAATGATATTTTTGTAAAAGCTGGTGAAGATATTTGAGCTGAAATGTACATCAGTTGACAAAGACTTTTTGAGAGAGTAATGTGTGCTTATGTCACTAAGAGTTCAATAGTTTCTAACATCAATTTCTTCCATGTGCGCAAACTCGTTCGAATGAACCCATTTTTGCCCAAAATTAACCCCTGTGTGAGTTTTCAGCGTATTCCAATGGTTATGATCTGAATCCACTGCCGGCGGTCATTGCGTGCAACGGTCAAACACGTTCAGTATTGAAACCAGCCGCATATACTCAAAGAGGATGAAATCGAATTAAAGTAACACATGCTGTCCTGTCGTACCGGAAGCAAGGTCGTTTACAAAACAACGAATATTTCCGCCATGTCTGACTTAGTTATTTGACTTGCTTTAACAGCAAAAATAAGTTGTCATTAGTTGACAACTTTTCCAGCTGCTTAGCATGACGTATCATGAAAAAAACATTCACTTCTCTTTCCGCAAATGCTGTTCGACGATTAAGTCCGTTATAATCCCACTGACACTAAATACAGCATGTTATCACTACTACAACTACTACTACTACTACTAATACTTCTAATACTACGAATACTGTTGCTGCTACAGTTATGACCTTCATTGTTTTTCTTTGCTGTCGCTTTTCATCTTAGTCGTATCTATTCTCGCCTTTTCTTTCATTTTGCTTTTATTTCTTTATTCCTATACACTTAAGCTCTATTCCTGTGCATTTTTTTTTACTGTTTCTGCTTTCTATATGATACTGTTCTACTTGGTTTTGCCAACCGTCTAATTATTAGATAATTTTCTTGCTACTTCCCTCCCCCCTTTCTTTGTTGATATTAAAAACTCTCTATCAAAACTGTCAAGATAGGTTTCCTTGGTTCTAAAGTTGGTCGTATACAAGCCGTGTCAATAGAGCTAGAGGGCTGGAAAATTAAATGTTTACTCCTTATTATGTCCAGGAAAGACGGTTCTTGAGTATTCTTAAAATTCCCCACCGGAATAAACTCAATTTGCAATGCAGGTTTATACTGAGTTGACCCCTCAGTTTCCGCTGCTTGTTTTTGAAAATTCAGATCTTTTTAGTGATCACTGCTCAGCAAAAAAAAGAGGAAAGTAACTTATTCATTGATCAACTGTTTTCCTAATTTTTTAATTGATCAACACAAACATTCTGCCCAAAGACATTGGTGACGGGGCAGTTCCTGTTGAGTGACTAATCAGACCTGTTCAAATCTTTCTCTCTTTGTTCCTATCCAACCAACCACCTTCTCTCTCGATCTCTTTCTCGTGTCTGTTCAATTTATCTTAGACATCATCCATCTCCATTTATTCTTACAAACCTCAATTTCTTTCAGAATTATACGTACGCAAAAGAATAAGTCCGTAGCCTAATGATGGAAAAGATTCATTTTAGGCAAAATTCATTTATTTTTCAACATAATCTTCTTTCTTGTCAACGCACTTAAACTAACGCTTCTCCATTAATCACATAGATTGAACCTTATAGACTGTAACTAACGGATCAAAATTCAGCTAATAACGTTGTCAAGCTACGGACTTACTGATCTATTCTAACATCATCTTGTTGCCTTTATTTTTCTTTATTACTCGTCCTTCTATTTTCCCACCTTTTTGTTCGTGTATTTGTGTCTTCCTTTCCTTCCTCCTTCTACTCTTCTTCTTTCTTCTCTTTTCTCTCTCTTCTAATCTGACTCCACGTCATTTCAAGAGGTGCATCCATTACCCCTATTTCTTCATAGCCAGTATGAAACGGTCGTTTCCCTCGTAAAATGGAGCATCTGTAAGTCCTATCAAACAAGAAAATGCCCCTATGATGACATATGGGCAAACCATCGTCTACATGAATGTAGATACAAGATTGCAGTTAGCTGTACCTAACTGTGCGTTTTATTCATTAACATAAACATACGCATATATGCGATGTACCCCCTGTAGCTACCGTAGCTAATATATATATATATATATATATATATATATATATATATATATATATATATATATATATATATATATATATATATATATATCCTTAAATTTATTTCATTCTAAAGCTGTTGTAGCGAATGTTAACTTGAGAGCATTTAAAGTACTTTCGGAACGATATTTGGATGTCTGGTTCTTGCGTACATGATGCGGGTGTGTTTGTATTTCTAAGGGAAAAGGGTTTTTGCTCGCAAGTTTATACCCTTGTATATAGGTAAGAAAGTGTCAGAGAACCCCGTGAAGCTGTTTTCAAGCATGTTTATTATTCGTGCGCCCAGGAAACGAGTAAGTTGATCTTCGTTCCTTTGCTGTTTATTTTAATCGGAAGTCGTAATGTTTAAAAGGATAAAAATTGTTCTGAAACATCACTTACGGCTACAAAATGACTGGCAATTTGCTCCGTTAATGCGTTTAATGTAAGGTAGATGTCTTCTCTCACCGTCGCTCTCCTTTTCTGTCTTTTATCAGTTTTATCAACCTCTTTTTCTCCCTTTCATTTGTTTTATGGTTTCATTTATTTTTTGATATATATATATATATATATATATATATATATATATATATATATATATATGTGTGTGTGTGTGTGTGTATGTTTATGTATGTATACATCTAGTTACAGGCATATATACAATACGAGCGATAATTCCTTTCGTTGCTTGGGGAAAAATGACTGTAAATAAAACAGCACTCTTTACCCTTGCTTTAGACCGCTAAAAATGGGAAAAAAGTTAATGCTTGCTTTTGAGACCTGAAAGTTCAACTCTATTTTGACTTATGAAAGCGAAAAAAAATCCCTTCGACTTTGACCCATAAAAGTTTTCCGTTATCAAAAAGTTTTTCTTCGATTTTGACCTTTAAAAGTGAAAAAAAGTTCTTCAGGAAAGTTCTTCAAAAAAAAATCTCATCATAATTATGCCGTTACGACGTTTTCACTCACTGGACACTGACCGAGGGTCGAGTTCAGCATCGTAATTGCATCGTAAAAAGGGTGCCTAACTTGGATCAAATAATTACTTTCAGATTTAGAATTGTGTTTTCTAAAACATGAGCCCTAAAACCTCTCTATAATCGAAGCTGTTACGGTATCCTGGTACTTATAATTTCTCTCAGTCATCATCATCATCATCACCATCATCATCATCATCATCAGTCTTTCAACGTCCGTCGTTGGACATAGACCTTCCCCTGGATTCATCACACTTCTCTATCATGGGCGTCGCAGAGCCAGTACTTTCTGAACTTGTCTAGCTTGTCTGTCCATCTACTATTCTACCGGCCTCAGTTTCGCATGTGATCCTGGGGGATCCATGTCGTGAGTCGCAATGTCCAGCGGTTGTCCGCTATTCGTGCAACATGGCCAGCCCACTGCCATTTGAGATTTTAAATGGATTCTATGATGTCCCTGCCTCTTATCTTTTCCTAGATGTACTGTGCTGTCTTTTGGTCTCTCCAAGTGACGCCCAGCATAATTTTTTCATGTGCACGTTGCATTGTTCTCTACACACTGAAAATCATATCGGCCATTCCTGCTAGGTCTGTCACAGTATTCGGCTTTAAATACTATTTTTTTTATGAAAGAAATTATTCATTATTCAGCCAATATATAATTAGTTTTAGAGTAGTATGTGACTTCAGATTATTGGTCACAAAATGCTAAATTTGCTTATAAATAAATCTCCAATTTTTTATCATGTTGAAATGATACTCAATAGCTTTTAGTAAATGTGAAGACGAATTCTACTGAGATTCAAGGCTGACCTATGTCAATTCTAATGTAAAAAAAAACTCCAATCGTGTTGCAGCCAATTATTTCTTTTCCAATAATAATCTGACCCTGGTTCACTGACTGTCTGGTCTTAGTTGTACGATACTTATTAAATTGATTTACGAAGGGAAAGGTTTAGGGAAGGATACATGTATTTGAGTTGACATTGACGTGAGTAATGTCCGAGACTTCGACTAAAAAGATGTCTGAGACAATGAGTGAGATGATTAACAGGAACATTGTGGTCGTAATGGCAACTATTTTGTACGCTTCAAATCTTCAACGAAAGCGTTTTCATTTATTTTGCGATTTTTTCAGGGAAAGAGAGGAGGTAAAATATTTTAGTGAAGAAGAAGCAGTAGTTTCTCAGTGATTATCGAATGGTGCTAATGGCTGAGGGAAAAGCTGGTGTAAGAGTGAAATTGTTTGTCAGGAACGTGGAAATTATTATATATAAAAAGAAAAAAAGTTCGGAAAAAAAATAGGGAAGAGACAAATTAATTGCCAAAGACGTTAAATAGAATATAGAAAGAGAGGTAGAGAGAGGAAATATAGTAAGGAAAGCTTGAATAAAAAAGAAAGGATAGAAAATGGAAGAGAGAGAGAGAGAGAGAGAGAGAGAGAGAGAGAGAGAGAGAGAGAGAGAGAGAGAGAGAGAGAGAGAGAGAATTGAGTAAAGAATGCTTGCATTAACTGAGAAAGGACATGGAATAGAAGAAAGGAATTGAAAATAGAGATTGTCCAAATATGATTAGGTTAAAGAAAGGAAGCAAGAAAAGAGAGATATGAAATTAGCGGAAGATAGCAAGATGACACCAATAAAATAAAACAACAAGAAGGCAAAAAATGAAAGAATTAACAGAAAAACTTGAATGATGGGCTTGATTAAAGAAGGAGGAATCGGTGAATGAAAACAATGTATGAAAATAGAGAAAGATAGAAACGGAGGTGGAATAAAAAAAGAGAAGGAAGATGCATGGAGTAAAAGAATAGGGGATGCAAGAGAAGAATTGGTGGGTAGGAATAAAGGGAGAAATGGAGATGAATGGGAACCCCAAAAGAAGGGTAGAAAGGAGGATGAATAAGAGAAAGAGAAAAGATTGATGGACTTGAGGAATAAGTCATGAAAAGATGAATGAATGAACAAACACGTGAAGATAGAGAGGGTGAGACAAAAAAAAATGACAGGACTGAACAAGAAAAAATTGTGTTGAGAAAGGGAAAGATAGGACGGAAAGATGATTATGAAACGATAGAAATTAAGGAAAGGATGAAGAAATAACAAGAAAAATGAACTGAAGAATTAAATGTGTGCAAATACAGGGGAGACAAACGGAAATGCAAGAAAAGCAACGAGATAAACAGAAGAAAAAAATGAAGAGATGAAAAAAAAAAAAAAGGAAAGAAAACGATGCTGCAAAAAGGAAAAAAGGGAATGTAACAAAATAAGTAAATAAATAAAAAATGATGGAAGAAAAGAATAAAGAAAAGAAAAGAAAAAACAAAGAGAAACTCAGAAAAGCAGAAATCTAATATAGGGCCGAGAGAAGAAAAGAATATACATACATATATATATATATATATATATATATATATATATGTAACGTCTATTTCTATATAGTAATATTTTGAAATAATAAACAGACGAATTGGTTAGTAAGTCACGACTTGATAAACATACGAATACGACTGAAAGCATCCCATAAATCAATCTTTCCATGGTTCTTATTCACTGACGATGAAGAAAATAACAAATAGTCCAAGTGCATTGGAAATACTGGAGTAAGTCGATATAACTCTTTTTAGAGGTCAATTCTAATAAAATGAATTGTTGATAATTATAGTCACTGTTATAAAGACATGAACAAAATTGACGTAAAATTCCAACATGAAATCGATATCTGAGATATTAAAAAGAAATCTGGCAATAATCAGCATATAATTTAATTTTGATGATATTTCGAATAATTCAAATATCATTAAAATCTCTATAGATGATTATTCTAAAAAGATTACTAGTGGAATACACCATCATGTTATGAATTTAAAGATGACTCATCGATAATATTATCAAGTGGAAGACTCCTTGTCTACAATTTTTTACGTTTACTTTTTTTTCCTTATCTCATGTTGACCAATAACAATATTTTACTACACTTCATGAACAACTTACAGAAACACTTCACTTTCATAACTCGTCTCTAGAAATCCCTTGATGGGGTTACACTATTCAACTAATATCATAAAATAATATAAAGTTTATATGTAATCTATATAATGTTAGAAAATCATTATAGTAATTTAAAATCTGATTTAACGCGATAACATCAGTCTTAAATGATGACAATGATATTACGATAATGAAATGGTGACAATCTAATATATTGTTATAATTTTAATTATGAAAATATCAATAAAAAAAATAACAAAATATTGTAGATGAACAGAATGTGAGTTGATCAATATCAAAAAATACAGAGCGTGGAAATGAAGACAATACCGATAATCATTGGAGCAATGAGAATGACCAGAAAAAAGAATTAGAGATCCGAGTATTTCTACGACAATGCCTTGTTGAAATTGATGAGCATACTAAGACAAGTGCAGGATATTTAAGAAGCTTTGCTAATATTCCCGATCGATGCTGGTAATATATACCAATAAAAACAACAATAATTTTTAAATGCAAGGACATTATCAAAATAAGATCACCTTTTTGGTACAAATCAAACTGAGCGTTGATTAAATTCAGTGATCTGTAAACACAGGTCGTTCTACTATACTGTAGCATAAAAAGTCTGTACCAATGACCTGTCACGATTTTAAAATCTATTTTCCGCCAAAGTTTCGAAAAGAACAAATTAATGAGCAGAAGTTTTCAAGTTTTCCTCTGCTTTCTTTATTTCATGTTTTTGACAATCAAATTAGAACTGATTGAACATGTCATCTGCGAGACAAGCAATAGAGTTGTGAGAAATGAACTTTTCCTTCGTTTTTTTTCGGTCTCTTTTTTTGATCTTCTCCCTACATTCATTAGTTCTTACCTCATTTCTTCCCTTTTCTCTTGTTCTCTCCATAAATTCATTAATACTTCCCCAATGACTTCTTGATTTTTTTCTGCGATTTTTTTTCACTTGGCCAATAGCACCTACTTTTAGCTTTTCTTTCAATTTTTCAAATTCCTTCTTCCTCTTTCTTTTACACAATTTATATTTTTGTTTTTCATCTTTTTCTTACCTATCATTCATCGATTTCTTTCTTTTTCCCCCCTCTTCAATCCTCTCCTTTAGATGTCTTTCAATTTGCCCCATATTTCCTTCTTTTGTAACTTCCTTTTACGTGTCATTGTCATTCACGCCTTTCTTCAGTCCTAACTCCACTTAGCATACCCCAAGTATCCCATACCCTCTACAACCCACACGGCTACACACCTCACTTCTCACTGACCCGACGTCGTTTAATTGGACTTAGCGTCACTAACTGAAACACGTATAGTTTGACTTGTTAATTAAGAAAGGTATCCATACAGCGTAGAATGTTAAAAAGAGAAAATGTAAAAAGAATAAAATGCAATGAAGCATAATAATAAATCGTGGCTTCACTGATAATAACAATAGAGAAAAACGAAATAATTGTTTTCATTGTGTCTCAGACGCATGTTGATAAAACGTTAAACAATCATTTATACTCACACTTATTGGTCTTACGTACATATACTCTTATGTGCATAAGTACGAATACATGAATGCATGCTAAAAGATTCGTATTTGTAATGTCTTCTTCCTTCTCTCTGTATATTTACCATTTTATATTTTGGCATCCATATTTTCCGATCGAATGACAGAACAATTTACATTTAGTTAAATTTGAAAAACATTAAATTTAATCGTTTTCCTTTCTCAAAAAAGACATAGATGATGACCTGTTGTGATTCCTCGAATTTGCTAAATTCTTCAGAATTCAAGGAGAATCTGTTGAATGAGATTTTTTAAAATTAATTTGTCAACAGATCACAAGTAAGATGATTTCAAGGTTTTAAAAATGATGTTGATGAATCTCAAACAGGGAATATAGTTATGATGTTTATTATCCACAGTGCAATTTTAAGGCGAACGATTTCATTCATTGGAAATATAATTATGGATGGTCTCAGCTTGACCATGTCTTCTTTAAGATCCTTTACTAACATGCTTATGCAATAATTTTGTTGTTAGTACAACGTGTTTAAGTTGATAGGTCATCATTGTCAAAAATACGAAGTGCCATCCAGCGTCCGGTATTTTCTTTATAAAACATTAATCATGTAAAAGATTAAAATATTTTCTATTATCCGAGTTTTTTTTTTGTATTAGCTATGATGGACTCTCGCCCTTTGATCTTAGAAATCAAAACACTGCCTACTTCGTTTCTTAATGAATACAAAGAAAGCAATCTTGTCCAAAAACTAAAAGATATCAAAGAATGACTGAATGTTCCTCATCCAAAAACTATAGAATTGGTGGTTTTAAAAAAATCATGTAAAACTAAAATATATCCTTGTAAGTTATAAAAGCGATCACCATCGATCTCTTCAAATTTAACGACAGCAAAATAAACTTTGATATTCTTATCAGTGGAAACATGACACAGAAAGAGAAAACAAATGATTGAATTTTCAAAATAACTGAGCTTTCTTATCAGATTGTTTTTTGCCAGGAAAAGTAAACTTAAATCAGAACTACATATATTTGAGATCGTCTGCCAATGTCTGATATGAAGATACTTGATATGAAGATATATATGAAGATACTTGTTTCCGTTTTCATCTCATTCCAGGTCTAGAAGACACAATTTAGTGTCAATAGATAATTAAAAAGTGTTAAATGCTTATAAAAAACATAGATTATTATATAATTTATGAAGTTTGAAGTGTTATGTGAAAGTTATTTATGAATTTTCTGTCTCAAATTCCAATTACAGAAATGCTAGTATTTTGTTTAAACTCCTAAATGTTTAAACTCCAGGCGTTTTATTTTACATGTTTATTCTTTTCGAACACTTGTTTATAAAATAACTTTTAATTTTGAACTGAACCAAAAACATTCGTCGTACTTGTTTCGTTTTTACTTTATTTTAGATGTGTCTACACATCTCTATGACCACTCTCCGGTCTGTTGGTCTCTAATATATTAAATATCAGATTTCTCAGCCGTATCATGTTGGATTGATATCAAACTCAGTCCAGACCTTCGGTTGAACTATGCTACCCCCCTCTCCTTCCTCTTTTTCCCACATCTATTACTACTACCACAACTAGTTATGTTAAATATCAATTTTCTCGGCTGTCCTATGTTGGATTGATATTAAACTTGGTCCAGAACTTCAGGTTAACCATCCCTACCTTCCTCTCCCCTCCCCCCTTGTTTCGACTACCACAACTAGCATTGCCTCTACTGTTTACTATTGCTTTGTTTAAAATCTATCTTTAATCGGAAATCATTTTTATCGGGGAATTCAATCATACACGGCTTTTCCTTTTCTTTCGTTCGTCCTCTTTGTAGCCTCTTCTTCCCCTCCTCTCCCCCCACTTTTCTTTACTCATGGAGCGAATTAAAGGTTCGCGACTTTTCAGACTGTTTCAAGTTTGATTGATTTGAAATCTATGTCAGACTTTCGAGTCAACAAGATGTTCCAATCTCTCCTTCCTCCACTGCCTCCTCAATAGCTAAGGAAATTCGAAAGCCAAGGACGTAGGACTTGATAATTTCAAGGTTCAATTCCCCCTCATCCCTCTCACTCTGGGGCTTCCTTCTGATACAAGTGCAATTTTTCTCAGAACGAATGAAAACTTTTCATATTTGTTGAAAAAAAATCCGAGGAAATGTTTACACTCGCGTTCGTTTATCTCTAATTACTTCTTTTCTTGTTTTTTGTGTATAATTTCATAATTAGAAATAAAAGTAACATATTGTTATAGTTGCTAATTATTGGGAATCGCTGAGAAGTCACTTGTTAAAAAGTTTGTCGTTAATCATGGGTTGTTTATAATGGTACTTATCAAATGGACAGATATCACAAAATCAAGATAACATGAACTGAATAAGATCTTCTATAGTTAAAAAACTTGGATCTTAAATGTATCTAACGACTCATAGATACATCCAGCCCCGTAAATAATTCCACAAGAACGTCACCTTGAGTCTGCTGCCGCATGGCACTAACGGAAAACGCAGAATTTTCAAACATTGAAAAGAATTTGCTTCTTGGTTTACAGCTTCTACATATCACTCAATATTATGACTTCAAATTGGATATGCAACATTCAATGACCTAGGATTGATAATAAGGGTGAAACAAAATCAAACAGGCACAGATATGAACACACAATATGTCGATATTATCAGTTCCAAGGAACTGAAATTGTTGAAACGGAGACGCTAATATCAACTGGTACAGATCATTTTATTTCCTAACTTGATTGCTCAAAATCGATCAATCAAATTAAAACAACAATGATTTCGAAACAAAAACTAGACAAGGAACGAACAGATCTTCAATTCTAGAAAATTAACAAAACATTAATACTAACTGTCCAACAAACGATCCGTCAGAAAACCCCGGCAAAAATAGATCAATTCTATAACCAGTTTAAGACACACTTCAACAAAGGTGCATGGAAAGTACAGGTGAAAAAGATACCTATAGCATGCCTCCCTATGATGGGGAACATGTTGATTGTACAGATAGTCTGATAGACTGAATATAGCACTGTTGGATAGAAAAACCGAGGACTCTTTCTCAAGAAACAAAAGGATGCTAAATTTGAACCAGAGGACCAAGTGGCCCGCTACAAGTTGATCAGAAGATACTAAACGAAGTGTAAACAAGAAATGAAAACCTAGCCGTGGTATGGATAGATTACAAAAAAAGCCTTAAGACATGATCCACTAACCCTGGGGATACTGGAATATCTAAAAAGGCAATGGAGACCTGGAATTTGGAACCAACCGCTGGGGGAGATCACTTAACCGAGTTTAATCTTAGAAGACTTGCTATCGCCCCTACTTTTCATCATAGGATCGATACTACTGAACTATATATTACGATTTGACGGGGGATACACGTTTATAAATTCGAAAGAAAAGGGGAATCACCTCATGTATATAAACTCTTTGATGATAATGGGAAAGAATTGGAGACCATAATACAAATAATCAGGGTCTCTCGTCAAGTCATGGAGTTTGGCGTTGAGAAATATGCAATGTCGGTAATGTACAAAAGGAAGAAAAAGAAACAATAGAAAGAACTGAATAATACAACTAAGACACAACCTGAGTGTTGTTCGAGAAAGGTAACTGTTCCATAGATCAAGGAAACTAATGACAATGCATAATGCATCGCACCCGTGAGACAATGTCGGCCGTTTTTATGTTGAAAGAAACGAAGAAGGAATAGGACTGATTAGCATCGAGGATAGAGTTGAGGGACTAGGAGATTATACTTGACAGAGTAAGAAAATATTGATTACAGCAGCCAGAAATAGCAATAGCACAAACTTGGAGACTAAAGAACCATGAAAAACAAAAACAAGAACCTAAAAGATAGAAAAAAACTTCATGGACATTTCAGATGGCAAACCCAAGAAAGTTCTTTTAAAACAACATGGACATAGCTAAACAAAAGAGAAACAGAATCACTGTTAAAAGCACACAAAACAATGCTGTAAGAACAAACAATTTAAAAATTGAATGAACGGCAAGTATAGATTATGTGGCGATAAAGATGAAGTAATCAGCCGCATAGTTAGCAAATTACCAAACTATCCCTGATCGAGTGTGAGAACGGGCACGATTTTGGAGGATGGGGACTGCTCCACTGGGAACTGTGCAAGCTACTACATTCCGACCATACAAAATAATGGTCCAAGCATAGACCAGAACTTTAATCTGATCACACAATACAGGCCAGAAGAACAGATATTGAACAGAGTGAAATCCACTACAGTACATGACAGACTGATTGTCCAACTTCAAAGTTGCCAAAGTGAAAGCAAGGTCTCAGATTGGATGATCCACATACAAAAAGACACTGATAAAGTGAGTCAAGCACGAAATAATAGACTGATCACGTGCTTACCACCAATGCGGAGAAATCTGACCGGACAGATTGCAGAGAGAATATAAATCTCCGTGGAAAGAAGAAGACTTTTACCAGAAGAACAGAAAGGATACAGAAAAAGAAACAAAAGTGCGAATGGCTTAGTCTAAATTGATCAGATAATTCTAAAAGAACTGAAGTAAATAAGAAAAATGATGCTATGGGATGAATAGATTATAAAACAAAGGCATATGGTACGATCCCTCATTGCTGGATACTATAATGTCACAATGAATCTCAGAATCAGCAAATCAATGGCGATGTTCATATTTAACTCTATGAAAAACTGGAAAGAAGACATGTCAGCAGAAAGAGAAAACTTACCATAAGTATGAAAAAGGGAATTTTTTCGAAGGTGCTCTCAGTTCCTATCACTATTATTATTATTATTATTTTGTCATTGATCAAAGAATAGATTTATCCGACAATAACAAAATTAGAGCATTAACTACACAGCACCAATATAGATATTTGGGTTTTTGAATGAAGAAATGAAATAGAAAATAAAAAAGGAACACTTCTGGAGATTAAGAAAAAAATACTAGAAACTAAGGTAAATAGTAGAAATTTGAAGATACACACGTCCATTTCTTGGATAGACAAAAGATGAACTTCAATCAATGGGCAGCAAATGGGAAAACTTGACACAAGGCTTTGCACCCCAGAAAGGATGCAAGCAAACTGTAGCCAAAACGGTAATAGGAAAATATGTGGAAATAATGATCATATCGTGCAAAATGCTTGAAGCAGTGCAACTAACAATAAAAAGTAGCAAACAAGAGAGAAGCAAATGATGCAACAAGGAAGAAAGTGGAAAGGGTAAAGAACTACACAGAGAATATGTAAGACGGATATAAAATATTGCAGACGAGCGATCATGGGCATCGCTTTGCGGAAGAAACTCAAAAATAGAAACGTAATTGCCCATCATGGCAGCCAAAAACAATTGCATCGTGACAAACTATGTCAAGGCGAATATTAGCAGAACCCAAAATAACAGCAGTTGCCACCTGTGCTGAGAAAGGATGACACTGTGAATCACATAACCAGTGAATGTAGTAAACAAGCCCAAAATGAGCACAAGAACAGGCACGATAAGATTGCAATTGTTATAAACTGGGAATTATACGAACGACTGGGATTTGACCGCGTGGAAAAATTCTACCAGCACAAACCAGGGAAGGTTTTGAAGCTGACGCTTGAAGTTGAAACCAGAAATTACTCTGGGACACTCTGACATGCAAACTGACCACCCCACCTTTGCAAGAAGACCGGGCCTGGTAGTCGTTGGCAGGAAAGAAAACATTCCTAATTATAAACGTAGCTATGCTTGCATATTACAGATGGAAGCTGAAAAAAACTGATAAGCTTGGAAAATGTCAGATCTTGGTAAAGGAGCTGGAAAATTGTGTAGAACATGAAGGTCAGGGTAGTTACAATAATCGTAGGTGCAATGGAAACTGTGATAAAGACATTGAAAGCAAGATTGGTGGAGCTGGATATAAAACAGAGCATTGAGACTTTGAAGACCACTGCATAACTGGGGTCTTAACAAATACAGATGAGAGTACTGGAAATAAGAGACTTACCACCTTTATTCGTCAGCAATAATGTAAGAGCTAGATAAAAGGCGTGTATTAGTAGAGGGTTGGGGCGTTACAAAATCACAGCGCTGCTGTGATATGTGAGGACGATGAGAGCAGGGCTGGAGACATAAAGAGACTACCTGTCAGTCAGGCTTCAGCGATGATCACCTGGCAACCTGTGTGAAATTACAAACCACAGCACTGCTGTAGACTGCGAGATTGTAAATAGGAGGGCTGGAGACTCAGTTTTCGGCGTCGACCACCAGACAACAACAACAACAACAACAACAACAACAACAATAATAATAATAATAATAATAATAATAATAATAATAATAATAATAATAATAATAATTGTTTTTCACAGCTGCCTGCAAAATTGAAAAAAACAAACTATAGATGAAAAAATCGCAAAAAATTAAATCTGCGAAATAGAAACCAGCGAAATTAGATGGCCAACTGTTAATGACTTTCAAATTGATTAGAAAAAAATGACCTGAATTATTTGGTCGGTACGTTCGAAGAAGGAAAGGTAAGGGCTCATAGAATTTGACATCGTCAGTCTTACTACTAACAATGTTGATGATTTTCTGCCAAATATTAGGTCAATATGCCTCGTAGTTTTAGGGTTGAAGAAACATGGACGAACTAACAAAAAGGCTCAAACATTGGTTCAGATTTATTTTTTTAGAACGAAACACATTTTTCCAGCACAGATTTTGGTCAGTATGTAAGGCTTTTAAATTTAGTTCAGTCGGTAAGAGACACGAAAATCAATCAGTTGTTCGTGATTTACAAATATCAATTTTTACTCTCCTTAATTTGGTGAGGATTGTTTATATCGTTCATGTTACAGTAATAAAACAAAGTCAACTCTAAGTTTCAACTAAAGTTGAAGACGTAATTTCTATGATTTATATATCATATACATATTTATGAAACAGAAATATGCACCAAATCAAATGTTGAATAGAAAATTGATCTAGTGAGAGGCTGAAATGATGTGAGTGGAGTGAAGAAAAAACGATCTTGTTGAGACAATGTTACACCGATATCAGTGACTGTTCTCTCTTGACTAACTCATTTTTCCATGAAGGCATGTTGATTTCTATAATATTAGATCGGATCAGCATCATCGATTATAGAAGTATAAGTGCTTTATTTGATTTAAGATTGAAAGTCTTTCCAGAACCATGATCAGTGCAGCGTACTCTTTGACTAAGTACTGCAGGAAAATCAGTCAATACATTTATTTATATTAATCAAATATATTTAGCTTTTGGATGATTTCGCTTCCAACCTTATTACCACCACTTTCAATGTGATGGTATTAATAAGACAGGTGACATCATCGTAATTATCATGAAACGTTGTTTACTTCATTGTTATGTTAATGCCATCATCATCGCTATTTCAGTTATTCCTAAACATCTTACCATTATAATCACCAACATTATTATCTTATGATGCTAACGAGCAACCACTATGAATATTATTGTTCACATCGTTAACAGTCATTATTAAAATTAATGTCCACACCGGCATCCCAGTTTCATTTGTACACATCAAGAAGTTCATCATGAAAACCATGGTTGAAATGGTAGGGAAGAGTGCACAATTGAAGGCTAAAGGAGTGGCTATGATGAAGAAAAAAATGTTGATAAAATAAATATTGTGTAAAGAAATAGAAATAGATAGAAGGGTAAGAAAGAAATGCATACACACATGCACATACAAACATACACACATGCACACACTTACACAGAAATTCGCGCACACAAGGGTGTGAGAATAGAAAAAAAGAGGAAGAGGAAATCGTGTGACAATCCATGGCAGGAAATGAAGAAATGATGAAAAATAAATGTACGGAAAAATTGTGTTCTAGGAAAGAAAGTAAAAGAAAAAACAATAATGTGATGGAAGAAAGATAAATTAAAAAAGACAGAGAAAGAACGAATATCTGGTATAAAGATGAATACGATATCATAATAAGGAAGAAGAAGAATGACAAATATTATAGATACAGAAAAGGAGGTAATATCAAAGAAAGAGAATGAAAAATGGCTTAAAATGAAGAACAATAGTAAAAGAGAGACTGTAAAATAGAGACAGGAAGCAGATACAATGATGTGGTGATAGAACAGAAAAAAAAAAAACAAGATGAAAATGAGGGAAACAAAGAGGATGAGCCAAAAGAAAAAAAATGAAATAAAAGATTCAGCGTTGTCGTTCGAATGAGTAAAAAAAGCAGGATCCGCCTCGATTATTATACAGCGTACATAATGCAGCTGGTTTTCCGGTTGAGTTGCCATTTCTTTTAACAACTTAAAGCCGTCCATCTTTAAATACCAAACCCGCACTTAACTCAACTCCAGAGGAAGAAAAGCCATGCTGCAATGTGGTAATGGAATCCCTCCCCTCTGAGAGACGGATACTTTTTCCTTCATCGTCATCGTCATTGTCGTCATCTGCTTTTAGTTTTAAACTAAGAGCAGCACCGCATAAATACTGGGCATTGCTCATTGTTAATTCGGTCCGCTATCCTATACGCTGAAAGTTTGACAAAAGTGTTGCAATAAAATTAAGCATAGTGTATTTATTTACTATAGAGCTTATAGGAATCAAGAGAGAGAGAGAGAGAGAAGGAAATCAGAGGATGGGGAATGAAATAATCCCCATATTTGTATTTTGCCATTAGAGACTGTCAACCAGAACTGCCACCAAAACTGTCATCGTAAGATTCTTCAGTTTTCAAATGGGTCTGGCTGGCTATTTATATATGTATGCATGTATCGTGCGTTGAGACTGCACCGATGAAGCTGGAGAACTGAAAATTTAAGCATTTACTTCTTTCTATGTCTACAAAAACTTTTATTGGAAATCACCCCCTAAATAGGTTTTTACTGGGGGTTCAATTTGCAATCTAAGAGCATGCTAAATTGGTCCCTCAGTTTATGTCCAGCTGCATTCATGCTTGCTTTTTCCGATTTTCTGATTGATCAATCACAAAACGGGATGCTGCAAAAATACATAGGTCACGGGATAGTTTCTATTGAGTAACTAACCAGACCTGTTTTGCTCTTCGCTGATACACATTTTGAGATACTTTTTACTCTTCCTTTTTCCCCAGTCTTCAATTCTATTCCTTTCGACTGTAACCTTTCTCATTATGATAATCGAAATATTCCTTTTCTCGTTGGTAGGATTATCATGTTGCAAGAATGGCAGACAATCGAGGAACACCACAACTCGCAATATGGATCACCAGAGAATACATGTGTATCCGAGACCGGCAGAATAATAAACAGAGAGACGAAGTAGTCAAGTTCAGAAAGTATTGGCTCCGCGACGCCCATGATAAAGAGATCTGGCGATTCTTGGGGAGGAACTATATCCAACGACAGACGATAAGAGACTAATGATAATGATGATGATGAGCACTATCAAACTTCTATCATTGTTTCTGAAAGAACATTCTTATTTCTTTGATTTTGCATTTTATCTACAATATTGTTTTTTAAATACGTTTGTACATATTTTCTATTTTGTTCCGTACTCGATACATGTTCTCATTCGATTTCATTTAAAGAAACATCTTTGACTTTCCATTTTATGATCCTCCTGTTCTTAAACTTTCCCTTTTTCTCCCAGTATACACACCCCAACTGGCCTTGAGCTGTATAGAAACTAAATAGTATGGGTTGTTGTTCTATGTTTAGCGTTACTAAAAATCCAATTTCATACTCTATATCTTAATTATGATCTCTTTTTTAAATTCTAATTTCTGCTTCTTTCATTACTGAATATTTGTCTCTTTAATCCCCATCTCTTCTTTCTTCCTTTCGTACGTTTATATTTTTTACGTTTCTTACTTCCCTCCTTCTTTTCTAAACGTTATATGCATTGTAATCTTATAATTTAATCTTTCCCTTGTTTTTTTTTTTGTCATCTTACCTCTAGTTTTAGCCTTCCTTTTGTTACTTCGCTTACTGGATGAAGCAGACGATATCACCTGATGTTTTTTTTTGTATGCTTCAACATTTCCCTGTTCATTCATTCTACCCGGTCATCCATCCGTGCATCGATCCCGATTACCTACCGACCGATGGTCACAGGAGACTAACTCTGGTTTTTCGCCGCAGGAGAGCGGAAACAATTGCTCATGTGTTTATCTGCTCTTGATTGTTTACTCTGCACAAGTGCATTGTAAACATGAGACATAACGCTCCAGTTCTCCTGCACATTTATCTTTTTTCTCTACTGAACGCGTATTTGACATGTTTTTCTGTGTTTGTTTGTGTCATCTGCAAATTTGACTTAACAAATAGCGCAAAATATTTGGATTTGAAAATGTTTGTGTACATCGTTTTGGAGGTCGGCAATCACATCGCTGTGACTGCCATGCATCTTTGGCGTCTCTTGCATTCTTCTTTGAAGGAAAACTTCATGATTTACAAACAAATATAAGAAAATATGTAGTGAACGATCTTTATACTTTTCCGTTTTGTTCGTCTCTTTATTTCTCTCTTGCATTGTTTTTGTCACCTTCCTTAGTTCCTGTATATTCTATCTATTATACCTGTTTTCTCTTTTTGGATCTGTTTTCTCGTTCGTTCACTTCTTTGTCCATTGGTTCTTTTTTAAGTTACGTATTCTCGCAGTTTTATTCCGCCTTTTCCTTTTTCTTCATATGGACCACAAGTTCTTAATCTTCTTCTGCTGTCTGTCAGAAACTGTCAACAAAAACTGTCATCAAGACTGCCAACATAGCTTTCTTCGGTTTTTAGGCTGGTCTGGCTGTGTTATTATGTATGTATCGTACGTATGATTCGCAGCTAGAGTGTTGAAATTTTTAATATTCACTTCATGTTATAAATGGATTAAAGTTGTTTTTAACCCACCAAAATAGATTTTTAATCGGGTGGGGGTCAATTTACAACGTAAGTTGTTGCTTGATTGATCCCTTAGTTTGTGTCCGGCAGCATTCACACTTGTTTTTGAAAATTCTGACTTTTTAGATAATTTCAACTCCACGCAAAAAATGCGCGAGGAGTGACTAATCTATTGATAACCGTTTCCAAATTATTTAATTGATCACCCCCAACACGATATATTGCCGAAAGACATTGGTCTCGAGATGGTTTCTATAGAGTGACTAACCAGACCTGTCTCTCTTTCTTTCAAATATACTGTACCTTTCCTTCCTTCTCTTTATCTATCATTCATTCACTATTTAATACCCTATTTTGTTTCCCCTTATCCTTTACAATTATCTTTCTTGAACATTTGCCACTTTAAACGATTCATTCCACGCTTTCCTCTTCGTTTCTCCATTCATCTTCTGTCTTTCTCTCCTTTCTGCGTACTTTGGTAAACGCAAAAACCATCACCCGACAAATACTACAAACAGCAGAGTAAGAAGAAAAATAAAATTTCCTAAAATGTGAGAAAGAAGCCTCAACAAAGAGCCAATAAGCTGGTTATTGGCATTGCTTTAAATTTATTGATAGATAAGTACCATGAATAATTTTGTTATCAACTTGATTCAATAAAAGCAGGCGTTCGGAAAAGCTCGCTCGCCAAGAGACACAAGCCAGCTTTAAAAGGTGGAGAGGTTCTTGTCAGAGGATTTTGTTGAAATTCAATAACTGACCGGAAAATATTGGAGAAGATGGAAAGAAACAAAATCGGAAAATGGAAAACAAAATCACATTTAAATCTCCTTTTGTTAGGAATTTTTTTTCTTTTTAAGAACCCAAACCAGATTACTGTTATTGTTCTTTCAAGGATTATATACTTAAATTAGTTTCTAAAATGGAATCGAGGAGGCTGGGTGAGCCTAAACTGAATAGTCGTTGTGTGAAGCCGTGCCTAAAAGTTCTAGGCGGCTCTGTTATATAAATGACAAATGTTTTTAAAGTCTAATAACGGTGTGCAGCGCAAGACATTGGCGCTAACACAGGCGGCGGAGAAGTGCTTTTCTACTTGAACGATCCCTGATAAACAAGTCGACAGTCCTGTGACATGAAGAGGCTTTTATCTGCGCAACTCTAAGTAAAACTATTGATTTTAAAATTGAAAAATGATCCTCTGTTATTACTTTATAGGTTTTATTTTCTTCGTTTTGAAAAGAAGAGCAAGCAAACGAATAATAGAGAAAACAGCCAATGAGAAAGAGACAGAAGCTTATAAATGATGCTATCGTTCTTTGCACCTCTTGTGATACTTTGGCCTTCAGATTTGAAAGCAGATTCAAGTCTGAAAATAAGCCAAATGAGTAACAATTACCTAGAAATTGCCAAACATATTTGTGTATCGAATATATCTGCTTACACACACACGATATATATATATATATATATATATATATATATATATATATATATATATATATATATATATTTATATATATATACATACATACATACATACATACATACATATCTATCTATCTATATCTATATATATATATGCACACACACACACACACACACACATATATATATATATAAATATATATATAAATATATATATATATATATATATATATATATATATATATATATATATATATATATGGGGGATGAGCCCATCGAATTTCATAGATGTCAAAAATAATATCAAATTGGAGAAATTTTTCGGTTTATTAAACAAAAATAAAAGAGACCTTTTTAAAAACTATTTGCATTAAATTTCAAACATAGTTACCGTTTTGTTTGGTTATCTTCGGATATCTTTCAGGTAACTTCATAATTCTATCCTCCCAGGACCTAGTATCTTCTCCTACAATGAGCTGCTCTGGTTGCCTTTTGCAGTCTTCCAGGAATTTTTTTTCCATCGAAGAAGTCTGTAAAGATTTGACAGAATTCATGGTAATCTGAATGAGCACTATCTGGTTAATACGATGGTCGAGTTGAAACTTGATTCCAAGCAGTAAGACATTTTGTTTGGGCACCAAAGAGACATGAGGTCCAGCGTTATCCTTATGTAATGTTAGGCACTTTCTCTCAACTAATTCCAAACGCTTTTGTCGATTGCTGCTTTCAATTGGTCGCTCAAGTATTACGGCATATAAAACGCGCCCTTTTCTGAGTTCTGTCTCGGTGGCCTGAACATTTTATCGCTTCTTTAATGACGTTACGGTGCAATGCAAATAATGTAAACAAACAGCCAATTTAATGGTTAATATAGATTTGAATAGATAAGTGCAAAATAGAATAACCTGAGAGTGAGGAGGGTTATGAAGATAAGGAAAAAAGAGAGTGGTTTATTTTTTACTTTTTTCATGAATATGCCGGCGAAAATTGAGGTGCGTCTTATATGACCGCACGTCTTATAAGTCGTAAAATACGGTAATTAGGCCCAGCACCTGTTAGAATCATACGTTTGGTTCTCCAGAGGGAGCTCAGTGAATAACCCACTTCCAATCCCACCATGTACACAGTATTACCTTAGATGAACATAGACCTTTAGCACGATTAGTAATATTTTATTTCATTTACCACGCCATATCTCGCGTTCTACGTTGTTGTGGAGTAATCATTTTTTCTTGTCTGTCAAAATTCCTGTCAAAAACAGCACGTTTATCATTTTTGAATTGTGAATTGCAAATGGAAATGACTAACATGAACTAGGTGTCGAACAGGGTGTTCAAAGCTTGATTTTGAGTTGACTGGTTATCACCCACGTTTTATAACATTGGTTATTTTCAAGTAATGTCTTGATTCTATCGTTTTGTACTTCAATTGGTCTATCCAACCGTGGAGCACCAGTACAAATCATTGCAAACCACTTCTGATACGATTTACCATTCACTGTACCTTTCCATATACTGCGCAAATCCTTAGTTTTCGTCAGAGTCACATTTCTACCTTTTATTATAAAAAAAAGTATGATATTCTGGAAATTTTTTTTCCATATTCAGTAATAATTTTGACTCAACAAATTTGAAAAAAATCTTCCCACTATATTAGCTGTCACAACAATCAAGAATTTTTTTTTAATGCAGTCGAAACTAAACGTTCCTAATGCAATCTTTCAACATAAACAAAACGAACTTTTTGGTCAACCCAATATAGATTTGTATTTATATATTTTGCTTGTGCAGTAGATTGAGGCATGATTTTTTTATTGATGTATATTTCACCTAGCTGTCATAATGGCATCTGAAATAATTTTCTTTTTATAAAGAACATTATTTCATGTATAGAAATCTGTTGGAAATATTTACTTGTTCTCAAGTCCACACTCTTTATTTTGTCGCCCTAGAAATTATACCACGTCACTGTTTGCGTGAGTAACATAAAATAAACTTCTTGTCGTCGTATCACAATGATCAGTAAACTCCTCTCCCCGCTTATGTCGAAAGTTTGATACCCACTGCCTTACATAGAGTCATATACATAAATATTTGTCGAAGAATATTTACATACTATTAAATCAACGCTCAAATATGACTCGATATCCAATTTGTCGCTGGAAAAAAAAACGAAACAAAAACAACAAAAAAAAAACAAAACAAAAAAACTTTAAAAAATCGATCCCATCAGAACAGCTGTGTTTTCACGATGATAAATACATGTGCTAATCCGCTTGCACGTGCGTATATGTGGCGAATGAAAATTCTAAATGAGAATATATGTATATTTACGTACATTTATGAAGAATTCGTATGGGTAATTGAGTTAGAGAGGATCTGGAGTATATTTGTAAATGTATTCGCTTAGATGGTGTAAATTTACCGACATCAATGAGTATGTGAACATGAAATGATTTTGGGTGTACGTAAATGAAATAAAGTGAATATATATACGTAGGATGTACAATGTACTGAACGATTGGTTAATGTTTACATTTTTTTCATTTTACATCAATCTATTTATTCCTGCACGGAAGCTGGGACCCTGCAATTTTTCCTTCTGCAATATCAGTCGTTCTTAGGGTGAAAACGAAGATCAAAATTTCCAAAATTATTGTGGCAGGTCGTTTTTTCTGAGCAATATCAACACTCACTTATTTTATATATTTTTATTCTTATATCTTTGACGCATGCAAATCGGTGTATGTAGTCGGTGTAAAATTAAAAAAGACGAATGCTTGTTTCCAAGGTTGGTTCTCCAGATTTGGAAGACTTGCACAACCTGATCTTTCTACTTACTCATCAGTTAATCAATACATTCATGTAATAATCACAACCACAATACCTGCAATGTCTGTTTATCTGCCTGTCTGATGTTCACTCATATATATACATATGTAGTCATGTTACATTTGAGCGTATATATAGTTATTACATATATATATATATATATATATATATATATATATATATATATATATATATATATATATAGTAAAAAAAAAATTATTTTAGCCTTATTTTATCAAAAAGTCTCTTTTCTATATACTTCAATATATATTTCATCCATTGAAAATAGATACGTATTCAAACATAGGCATTTAATATCATGAATTCTTCATTCATTTACAACTTTACATCCATAAAATTATCCACATACTTAAACCAACACGAGTAAGTTCATACACCTATTGAATGGTTTGGCTTCGCGGACAAGAATTGTTGGGAGAATTTACCACATCAGTAAGATTATAGATGGCAAGGCCTGAATGCAGATTTTCTCTCCAGCTTGCGCAATGGACTTTTATGGTGAGGCCAGCAATATTTATAGAAACATATGCTTATGTAGTTGTACATACATGCACGATTATTTAAAATAGTGTACAATGAATGGACAGCATTTGGCATTAAAGCAGAAGTTGATACATGATTCAACCCATATTCATGTTCATAATTAAAAATGTCTATTACTCTAACATATTATCCAGGCTGTCAGAATTTTTGCTGAATAACGTTAACTGACACACATTTTGCCAACAGCCACTTCGTTACGCAGACGCTTCGCCGAAAAGCTTCAACTGGAATGATGTTTCGCCGAAGGGGCTTTTCGTCGACTAACCTTTCACCGAAAACTGATTTTTCTCAGGAAAATATTCTATTTTGTTTTCGTTCTATAATCATGTATCTGCATGTTTATTGTCTCAAAATATTCACATTTAAACTTGAATGAAAATAAAAATGAAAAAAAAAATTAAATTGTTTCAAAGTCAAGATATAATTTGTTCACTTATAGGCAATACGTCACAACTGACGATTTACACTTATTTGATGTCTGCAAAGAGAACTTTTATACAACTTTGTCCGTTTTTTCATGTGGTGTCGATTTCCTGCAGAAAACTTTGTATCATTTCAAGTTAATTTCGAGTTATGTGAGCATAGATTAATCAATCTTATTTGCAAAGCAGGTTTTGAGATGTTTGAAATTTCACATTTTTGTCAACAAAAAATCACTTCGAAGACGAAAAATGTAACGAAAATATTCTTCCAAAAATAAAGTAAGCTTCAGAATTTTAATTTGAAGAAAATTGATTAATTTATTGATTGATTGAGAAGATTAAAAAAAAAGAATATATTGAAAATTACTCTTGTTTACTGCAGGTGTTATTAGGGAATTATGGTAGTTTCCCGGGAAGCTGATAATCCATGCTTATTCAAATGTAAAATACGGTATCTTGACGCAGCAAGTTTATTTTACATCCATGTAAGCAAGGATTATTTCATTTTCAGTGTATCTCAGGAATAGATTATCTAAGGAATAGATAAAGATTACTACATATGTTTTCGCCAAACGACGGAGCAAGTAAAAGCATTTTCTACGAGTTTTTACTAAGTGCTAAAACTTGACTGTGAAAATTCTTGTTTATATTAAGCGAGGGGGACATTATATCCACTCTTTCAGTAAGGACTTATTATTAGTTAAGTATAATCAGATGACACAAAAGGCATATTTTCAGCTATATTTACTTTATATAAGTTTGTAAGTCGGCAGGAAATGGACATTTGATGAAAATAAAGTACAAACAAACTTGTATAAGTGTCAATCCTCAACTGCAACATCTTGATGTCATGTTTGTTGATAAAAGTAAACAAGATAAAACCTTGATTTTGAAACAATTTAATTTACTTTCTTTTTCAATTGTAATAATAATATCAGGGTTTTGAGACAATAAACAGGATGTTACTTTCCATATTTTCTGCAGCCGCTAAATGTGTATAGATTTTTTTTATTAAAATATTCCGTGAACTGGTACGGAAGTGTCAAGTTGGGATTTTCATAGAAATATCTCTTTGAAGTGTGGCAGAAAGTGGCAGATATAGATTTTGCATCGAAATAATTAATAAACGTGTTTCAAGAAATGGCAGGGAGTGTCAGGCAGCGACAGAAATAAAAGTTCGTCTGTCTGTCTGGCTATATATGTATCCGGCATATAGGTCATGCCAATTGAAATGAAGGGCTGAAGATTTAAACATTCACTCCTTATTATGTTTTTTTTTTTTTTAAAAAACATTGTTCGTTTCGTGAAAATTTCCTTCTCAAAATGTTTTTTTTTAGTTATAGGGATCACGCATTCACTCTCGTTTCTTGAAAATTGAGACTTTTTTAGTGTTCATCGTCCCACAAAACGCAAGTAAAGTAACTTATTCCTTGCCCATCCCTTCCCCTATTCTTTAAAAACTGATCACCCCCAATACAACATACTCCCAAAAGACGTCGATCACGTTACGTTATAAACAGATCTCTTTATTTTTTTATTTATACATAATGACTTTTTTTTTTATTATAAAGTTCTGAAAATCTTGGAATATTTCTTTTTTTAATAGTGAATCACACTCCCATCATGCTTGAATTGTTTTGTTGTCATTTCATTTCATTAGAGTTTAATTCGAATAAACACAGAAAAGAGGCGAAAGGAAATCATGAGAAAATGTAAGAATTAATGTCTAATCATTTTTGCTCCACTCCCCAAACGTCGTATTAAATTTGGTATTTAGATATATATTAAGTGAACGAAATCATAATTTTGTGTCGTGTGTCATGGGTTTCATATACTTTGAAATGCAGAATATTCCATTGAGCAAAGACGAATTCATAAATTTGAGTTCAGATAACTTGGCTTTACTGGGCATGCGCACTTACACCTATACATGGAAACATAGACATTTGCATGCACAAGGAAATGTGTATCAAAACGCAAACAAAATGAAAGTACAATAGTGATTGATATACAGAAATTAGGACACGTCTATGTATAATAATATTTAATGTATACCTTTATCTTCAGCTAATCATTTAATTATGTTTCTAATTTAATTCAATGGTATTTCTCATGTTGGGTGATTTGAAAGCCAAAACAGACAAATCTAGCAATCCCCTCTCTCTTTTTTTCACTCTCTTTTCGCTCTCTATATATGGATATCTATCTATCTATCTATCTATCTATCTATGTGTATATGTTTGTATGTCTATGTATGCATCTATGCAGATGCCTTGATGGATATTTATGAAAATGAAATCGCACATACATACGTAGGTGAACCAAAAACTGAAAGTTCGTTTCCATTAGAGGTACACATGCATCAGCAATCATGAATGCATAAAAAGACACGTAAACGCCTCGAAATGTACTTTCTGCATATACGCTCATATACGCCAACGAATAAACACACAAAAAATGCACACACACAACAATGCACTCGCATGGAGACACATATTCGTGAGTGCAAACCTTTTGGATAGAAATTTTCAGAAATATCTGATTTAAATTTTGATATCTTTATAATTTTATTAACGTTTGACAGCGCATTTGTAGTTTGGGGGGATTAAAATCCAGAGTCTGTCTCATGTTTTAATCCATTTTTACGCTAGGATTATTTTTTTCGAATAATTCGGAAGACCGTCCTGACGTAAGTTGTTCGTCCGACGAGACGTTTCTCCGCAAACTTGACCCACTAACATCAATGCTTATTGATAAGTAGGACCCATGGCCTTATTTCACTCATTACAGTTCCGACTGAAAAAAGAAAAATAACGTGAATCATGGTGACGAACCTGCATGCGCTTTTGGGAAAACGTTTGAGTCATGTTTTCATAAATTTATCTAAATTGATTTTTCATTCTTCTCACCCCTTCTCTATCCAAAACGATTTTAGTTATTAAACTTGAATATATATATATATATATATATATATATATATATATGTGTGTGTGTGTGTGTGTGTGTGTGTGTGTGTGTGTGTGTGTATGGGTGTATGTGCATATTTGTATAACATTCAAGTTCTTGTATTTAAAATCTAAATAGGATTTTGATTCATATAATCACCGATCTAATGTCACGCATACAGGGTCCTTGTAAACAATTCAACCACCAAACATGCGCAAAGGGCCGGTTGTATAAACTGTACAATCTTTTTGCACACGCTAAGACATTAATAAATACACTCGAACTGTAGATAAGGTAGGGGATATATCAATTCAATACAGGATTTAGCTATGTTTACAAATTGATTTTAAAAGTTATCAGTTAGTCTAATATAGGATGGGTATCACAGATTTCTCTGGAATATCTTAGATTAAGCAAAACTTCATAAGTTTGGTACACTCGATCTGAGGAGAGATACACGTAAAACTTTTTAACGTCTACAAAAATACAATTCTGAGTTTGATATCTTTCTGAAAGAAAATGCCGAACTCTTTGTGATAGATTTCAATTTAAACTGGTTTTCCTGGTGCAGATATCGATGCTTTTATCAAAATGACGCTCGTTTGATATTCACTAGTTTCTAACTAACTACCTTTGGGAATGTGACGAGTACATTAACCAGACTATCAGATAGAAGATTGGAACTAAATGAAAACATCCTTAACTTCTTTCAGTGCGTTGAATACCTTCTGTATCAGAAGTTTTCAACAATGAATGATGTGAATAAATGCTGGCACTGGCTTTTCTGTTCAAGAAGCTTTTCAGGGCGGTTGAAAACATTCTTCCAACAAGATTTCGGTCAAATGATACATTCACCGGACAATTAAATTATTAAGAGATGGATGTATGATCTGACAGAATGATCATAAATTGTGTTATATCAAACTGAAACTCTATTTGAAATGATCTCCCGTTATTACTCGGTGAATGTATCATTTGGCCTAAAGTAAACAGCTATGGAAAGATCCGTGGATAAATTTCCATGACATGATCTTTTGAGATTATCAATGAAATAGTCCATAACTTCAGATAATAAGTAAGTAAATTATTACCTTGTCACGGGCAGAGAAACGAAAAAAATCACACTTCATAATAGAAGTAGATTGAATTAGCTCAAAGTTGATATCAAACTATCGATACTGAGAGATCAAATGAGGATTGAACCTAGGAACAACGACAATCATTGCTTCACACCATGCGTCCAGATTCATTTTTGTTTTGTGTGATTTATCAACGTAGTGTAGTTTGGTATCAAAGGATCAAATGCTTGATCAACGGCCACCAAAATTAACTTGCTGATCATTGCTCTATATCATTTACAAGAAAAAGTCCATAGTTTTAGATGGTAGTTAGGAAGTATGTTCATCAACAAAACTGTAAGCTTTTCATATAAGTAGATTCATTCAAATAATTTTCAATAAAAAAAAAATCATTAGAATCCAGAATAGTTGAAATACACAACAGAGATTCGACATTGAATTCCTCATTTCTGCAAATTTTAGGCACTGTATGATAAAATATTCGTTCATTAGTGCTGTAAACATACTACTAAGTTGAAGCAGTAAAAATGTGTTTGCATTAACAAAAACGTTGAAGGAAATGATGACATTGTTGCAACTCACATGTATGCACGATATTAATATCTACAACTGATAATGTCTAAGAAATCAACAGCTAACTTTTCGAAGAGATATTATACACTTAATTTTATTGAATTTATTGACGATTGGTGAAATTTCTGAATTTACGTAGAAATATGCATTTCATGTTAAACTAAAAAGAATGCTAATATCTAAACAAGTATTACTTCTTTTTCAATTCATTCTTTCTATTCAAATCTCAAACACCGAATAGCAGCAAAGAAGCAGTGGCAAATAATCTCACTTTGAAGAACAAAACTTATTTGTGAATTTGATAATCGTTGGGTTGGTGGAATCATAAGGCGGTCCACTCTTATAAAAATGTGCTTACCATAGCACCAAGATTGAAAAGCCAGTAATAGTAAGACTATTCATTGGTACAGGGAGTTTCATCCTCATTGGATTTCTCAATACTGTGATCACATGCGAGACTGACACATGCTCAGCAAATATGCACCAAGAACTTATATCATGCATTGATTTTTCGGTAGATAGATATAAGAGAATAGTTCAACACATCTCTGTTCCACAGTAATGATGATAGGCCTTAAACGAAGTTCTGTGAAGAAGGGATTATGAAATTGTCTGAAAGACTGAAAAATATAGGAGAAAAATAATAAATGCGGTTAATAAAGTTAACGTTGAAATATGTACTTAAAAAAGGTAATGTCAAAATAAGTTGTCTTTCATTTCCACAAACGACCAGTTTGGTCACAAAATGTATGCATTTACGCATTAGGTCAATTAAGGGTCAGGCGAATTTTGGCATTTTTTAATCTTAAGAAGACAGTTGCACCCTATGGTTCAAGTGTAACTTGACCACAATATGGATATAAGATAGGTGACCTATAAACGTAAATTTAGGGTCAGGACAATTTTGGCATGTTCAAATATTACAGGAACGAGTGACATTGAATTTGTGTTGTTTTTTTTAAATTTATTTTTCTGTTCCCATGAAAGCGTCACAGCAGAAACATCGTGAATGTGGGTAACAGCGGCAAATGTTTTACCAAGTCAAGAAAAGCATAGCTCTGATGAGTTTTCGTTTGAATTGTATTTTCTTGAAATTTTCTTCTTTTTAGGCACCAAATGAAAAATAGTTGGACGTATACTTTATAATATTCTTATCATTGAAAATATATTTAAATAATCAAGCCCCCTAAAAGAATATACATATATATAGATAGATATAGATATAGATATATCAAATAGATCATTTTATCAAGTCGAATGTACATACATTTGAAACGAAGTGTACACGTGAAAGAGGAATGAGTAACTCCAAAGTAAAGACGAAGGATTCTAAAGTGGATGAAGAAGAGTAGGACGACCCAAAAAGAGAGCTAAATACAAGACACAAATGTATAAGAAAAAAAAAAGAAAAAAAGGATACGAAGTAAAGGAAGAACGAGAGAAATGAAAGAAGACATTAAAAAAAAGAAATGTGTAAAAAGATGATGTGTGGTATCAGGTTGAGTACTGGGCGATAAATGGAGCGTTGGTTCAGGCAGACAACGGCGCTAATGTCAGAACAATATTTGGACAAGTGTTGCCTAACGATTTGCAGCCGGGAAGATGGAGAGTGGCTGGTCACCAATACCCAGATGTCTGCAAAACTTCTGGGGAAAGAGAGAAAGCTAGAACCAGAAAGAGATAGAGAAATAGATAGGGGAATAGATAGATAGATAGATAGATAGATAGATAAACACACATACAGAGATCGATAGAGAGACAGACAGATAGACAGAGATAGAGAGAGTGAGAGAGAAAGAGAGAGAGAGAGAGTGAGTATGAATGACGAAGTGAAGAGGATAAGGTATTTTTATATTTATTTATTGTCGTCGTGATGAAAAAAGGAGATAAGTGAAGGGATTGTGCAGAAGAAGAAGAGGAAATAAAACGCTTACTTAAGCGACCTCTTTTTCTCTCTTTCCTCCATTTTGTTTACAGTAGGTGTTAATTTTGTTCTTATTTATCCACCAATCCATCTCAGTCACCCCGGATCTGAGTATCAATTTATGTAGCTATCTATTTTGTTTCAGATTGTGTTATTTGAGATATATTCAGTTTTAGCGAGGATAGACTCTTAAATCACTTAAGAGCAATGAACGTATCCCCGTACACGCACACACACACATTGACAGACATTGGCGTTGACTCCGATGTTTTAGCACCCACATGAATATTCAATAAAATGTGTTGAACAGTAAACCAACACGCATGTATACATGCAAACACATGTTTACGTAAATAAATATCGATATGGATTGTGGCTAATCCAACAATATGAGAAATAAATGACAATATTGGAAGTTTTGTTTTTTAAACTATTGAGATTTTATTCCTGGCGTTCTGTCCTTTTTCTGGACTTTTCTAAGAGGCAAATGATGTAGAGAAATGAGGATATACTCACTGTACAACCAAAGGTAGATAGTTATACTAATATGTTCATCAAGTTGACAATATATACACACAAAACGATACACATATATTCATTTGAGATTAAGACTATGAAGAAAATGTATTCATTATAACTTATAGTATAAGTACACACATGCAGTCTGTTTGGCAAACACACACACACACACATACATTACACGGCGGTGAACACATCATTTGGTGTAGACAACGTAAACAATTAAAGAAGATGGGACTGCTGCAGGAATCAAACCTCCGACCTATAGAGTAACCGCTTCAAGGTAGCGTTGCTCTTACCATTGAGCTAAACATCCACCAGTGTTGCAAAAGCCTAAATAACTGTTTCATCCCTAGATTCTCACTTTGTTCATTCATGGTCTATATTTGCTCTATTTGTTTCTATCAGCGCGATTATTATGCTGTTATTAAATAGATATATGATCCGACAGAATGATTATAGAATGCAATATATAATATTGAACACGTTGGTTGTCCTGAGTCTTATTGAGCACAATTAACTAGCTGTATTTTTTAACGTAAATATAGAGAAGTTGGGCTTTTCCTGTGTCAATAAACTCAGGTTACTTTCCCTTAATGTGATCAATTTATCGATCTTTTGAACATGAAATTTTGTTCTTCACTGCATTGTTTCAAAATTTCTACGCATGTAAAATAGTTAGTAAGTGTAACTTAGAGCGAACATTACTTTTTCATTTATTTCTTTCCTTGTTTTATTCAAGACCTTATCATGAATTTTCCTATTCTCCCAGTAATATGAAACCCTCTTTTATATGTCAGATCATATCCTTTGGAAGAATATAGACACCATCAAGTAATCAATTTTATCTTGTGATATACAATGTAGGAAAAACGTTGACATAACATCCCAGTAACCTCAGTCTGGGTTGTGCAACCAACCAACCAACCAAATCATCGTAAATTTTGAAAAAAATGAATAATTTACTTTTGCAGTTCTATTCAGAAACTGTTCCATGGAATCCTCTAAAAGAAGAAATAAAGCCAAGAATCACACTTGGTTGGTGATCTTTCAGGCAAAGTCGATCTTCAAGAAAACACAAATCCCACTAGTCCTAAAAAGAAGGGTACACAACCAATGTATCCTCCCGACAGTCACCAATGGAGATGAAACATGGAACCTAACAAAGGGAATGACCCTCAAACTAAGAACTGTGAAACATGCTCCTGGGAGAAAATGTTCAACCTCACATGGAGAGATCATAAAACAGCACAGTATATTAGAGAAAAGACAGGGGTCCAAGGTATCATAGAAACACGTAGAAAATTCAAATGGCAATGGGCTTGTCAGGCAACTGCTGGACATCAAGACTCACAGCAGAGATCATATGCGACATTGTGGCCGACTGAAAGTAAAGTGGTGTGACGAGCTAGATAAATTCTGAAAGTATTGGCTCTGCAATGCCCATGATAGAGAGGTCTGGTAAATCTTGGGGAAGGTCTATGTCCAACGACGGACGCTAACAGGCTGCTGCTACTGCTGATTATAAATGAAGTCATTTAAACCTATTCATATAAGGTGAATATTAATGAATATTAAATCATATTTTATAAATATACTTTTTTGATTTAGTTTGTGGGTACAAAACTTACAACTTAACATACGCTTTCTTTTTGAATTACTCGGTGCACAGAGAGATATCATTGAGTGAGCTTGTGCACTGTGTGATCTTAACATCCACAAGACAGATGAATCATTATCTACACCTCGTGTAGGTCTTTTTGACAAAGCATCAAATCACCTAGGACAGTCATTCCCGCTCTACAGCTGAGTCCTGAATGATTCCAAAAGAGGACTCTGCAGACTTTTGAAAAATGAAGGGACGCTGGGATAAGTATGTGAGGTCTCAGAGGAAGTCATCTGAAGGGGTTAGGGTGCCATTCACCAAGGTTGGCTATTCTTTTCAATGGTAATAAATTCTTTGAAAGGGTTTGCCACTGCAGTAGGACCATAAACGGCGTGGCCTGAGTGCGGAGGACCCTCCAGCCCAAGCAATGAAGCTCAAAAGTTAAGAGCGACATACCCAGGGTTGACACCACCCTTTAGAACAAGGGTTTGCCTTCTATGGCCACATAGGTGATGCGATTAGGACTAGGGTCTCTAGGTTGTAGGTTTGACAAATGTATCCCTCTACTGGCAGATATGAGATAGCTATGGAGCTCTGTCACCCTTTGTGGGATTATCCCAACTATGAATGACCTGTGGTTAAGACCACGGGACGTAAATATTCTGTAGTTGGTAGATGCCAAAGCTGACTATAGAGATCTATCGTCCTTTCTGAAGGAGAATCAAAACAAAGCATTTGAATGATAACAAATATTAAAAAACCTAAAAAAAAAAACAGAAACAAAAAACAAACATTAACGCAAGTTCCCGAGATGAGACCGTAGATAACAACAGACTGTAAGTAATTATAAGTAATCAACCTTTGCCAGGAGATTAGATAATAATAATAATAATAATAATAATAATAATAATAATAATAATAATAAGAAGAAGAAGAAGAAGAAGAAGAAGAAGAAGAAGAAGACAGATAGGCGAAAGATAAGCCTAATTCTTATGTCCCAAGGACAACCGAGCAAAGATATTGTCAAAAAAGTGAACCTCCCTATCAAACTGTGGCATCAGGCAAAACCTGCTCATCACTTTTCATAACAATTGTTCTGCACTGCTACAACTTTTCAAAAATAATCTTATTCATTAATTTGTCTGACAATGCTAAAGAAAAAATATAAAATAGCAGACATTCCCCATATTGCCCAAGGAAAAGTTATCAAATCCGACAACACAGAAACTAGCAACCAGTGCCTGGATGTTGGAACTTAGCAATTTTAAGTGAAGCTGAATTAAACGACTATATGAAAGCAGAAAACTTGTTCATCTAAAACTGTATTTTATCAAATTCAATGATGAAAGATATAATTTAGTTTTTGGGTCAGAGTTTGGGTCAGTTTTAGAGTTGAAAGTAACAAGTAAAAAAAAACAAAAACGATTAGACATTTTTTCAATAATTATAAAATTAAATAGAATATATTCTAGCAACTAATAATGAACATTCATTGAGCAGCCCCGAAACTACGTCTGATTCCTGAAACTCACACCAAATTAAATTATATTCTTCATATTTAGATCCAGCAAATTAGTTCTGAATGATTAAGTTCTCCGATTCCATTTGTCCCTCAATACGTTAGTAGCAGCAGCAATCACACAAGTTATTTATTTTAGTTTACTACCAATAGCAAACCTTTACCTTGTATGTGTGCAAATGTTTAGAATGAAGAATTTGATTAGAGCATTACTTATCATATTGAAAACAGCGATTTTTGACATTTAACGCAATCAAAAACATCTAAATCTAGAGACACTGAACATACTTACTTTAAAACTGGTTATAATGCCTAGAAGTAAAATGTATCCGAATTAGCTAGAGTCAGTATATCTGATTGGGTTTCTTAGTATACATTGTTATGTTTGGAATTATTCAAAATGTAAAAGGAATAGAGGTTATTTTTATATATTAACTGACGTATGCACAATTTCACGTAGGCACACAACTAAACCTATATATATATATATATATATATATATATATATATATATATATATATAAGAGTGTGTAGAAGCCAAAACAGGCAAAAACATGAAGATGTTCGTGTAGCAAATCCTTTACTTCATCATATTTTAAGCTCTATTTTATCTAAACAATTCTTAATGCTAAATGTATCGAGCATTTCATGTATAAACCCATCACACATCAAATATTGTATACATACATATACATATATATATATATATATATATATATACTGTTTATACGAGCTACTTTACTGGTGATAGCACTCAATGATTTAAAAAAGAGCGCACGTAGATAGATATTTTCAATTGAGTTGATCAATTATATGCAGCCATTGCAATCCATTTGAGAAGATTAGCTGTCTCTCCGTCTTCAGTGACGGCCAACAAGAAACTAGTGTAAGAATAAAACGTCGGAAATAAGAGCACTAAGATCATAATCAAGGACACAGAACTTGAGAAAATAGACCACTACATCTACGTAGGACAACGAATCTCCATGAGACCCTCAAAAGAAGAAGAAATCAAGCGAAGAATCACACTAGGATGGCAAGCCTCAAGCAGAACAAGCTCAACCTTCGAAAGCAAGAAGATTCCATTAATCCTAAAAAGAAGGGTGTATAACCAATGCATCCTTCCAATATTCACCTATGGAGCTGAAACATGGAATTTAACCAAGAGACAGACCCGCAAATTGAGAACTATGCAATGTGCACATGAAAAAATTATGCTCAAAATCACACGGAAAGACCACAAGACAGTAAAATACATCCGGGAGAAGACATGAGTCCGAGACATAGAATCCTTAAAAAGACTCAAAATGGCAATGGGCTGGCCATGCTGCAAGAATAGTAGACAACCACTGGATATCGCGACTCACGACTTGGACCCCGAGAGATCACATGCCCAACCGAGGCCGGCAGAGTACTAGATGGAGAGATGAGTTTGGCAAATTCAGAAAGTACTGGCTCCGTGGCGCCCATGATAGAGAAGCGTGGCTAATTTGCGGAAGATCTATGTCCAAGGACGGATGTTAAGAGACTGATGATGATGATGATGATGATGATGATGATGATGTGTACTTTATTTTTTCACTAACAAACTGAATTTGAATTTTGAATATTTTTGTATTTAGGTTTTGTGGATTTTTAGGATTATAAATAGATCATTATATCATTATTACTAGAGTAGGGAAGACCAGGTCTAGTTGGCACATTTTTCCTAACTTAGCTCTAACTTCCTGTGACATAATTCAATAAATCGCCAATATGGTCAAAAGCTAGTATGGAATAGAGACTTCATTTCGATGGTTCGTTTTAATCTGAAACATTCGCTGACTTTATTATGTCATTATTTACACATTTTGAAAAATTGTGCAACCCTACGACATCAGTAAAATATCATCGGGCAAATCAATTCTTTTGCTAGTAGGTACAGGTGTGATTATTGTATTGATATAATCCAGAAAGATAAATTGGTCAACCTGACAGATGATTATATTTGAGTAAATGTAAGATTCTGGGAAGATAATAACCCTCCCTGGTCGGACAAGTGAAATCACACATGAGTTGCATTTTAATGAGATTTTAAGATGGAAAAAAAAGAACAATTAGGAAAGAGTGACGACACCAATGGCTTTTTTGAAGTTTGTTTTGTCATTTTGCAGGCTTTTTATTTTTCTATGACGAAATTGAATACAATCACCTTCTACCAAGAGGCCGAGCTTACAATGTATGAACTAGCCAGCTCCCCCTAAAAAAAACACATCGTTTTTTTTTTACATTCTATTCCATGAAAGAGTTCAAGCAATAGCTGCCTGAAACGTATTATGGATATACACTGTTTATTGTCATTCCTCATAAACACACTACGCTATCATCAACCATATAATACATCATGAACCAGGCACTTGCTTGTCAAAGTCAAAAAGTTACTTACCAGGATAAAAAAAAATTTTATGCATAAATTTTGTGGTTATGTATGTGTGAGTGTGTGTGGGTAATTCTCTATATTCTAATGTAGTTTGTAGCTAGAGACTACTTACTGGGGCGTTGTTTTTCAAGTTATTGTTATTGTGCCTAGAATTACGATTAAACAGACAAGAATTATTCCCTTTTTTCTGTGGATGAAATACGAAGCCCAATATTGCTATGATTCAAACTTGGTAGGAAAATATCTTTTTTGCTCAAAATGAAGCTAACAGAGGCGTCATCAAGTGGTGGAAAGATAAATTGAAGTAAGTTATTCAACCAGCCATAATCCCCGACTAGCACAGTCTCCCATTTATACACGCATGCACACACACACACACACACACACACACACACACACACACACACACACACACACACACACACGCATAGACCGCGTCTTTTCAGGTCCCAAGTTAGCCATTCCTGTACATGAGTACCCAGAGGTCTGCGCAACGTAATTTCGAGGGGAAGTATGACTGATGCATGTCGATTTCACTCTCTAAACCAAGGGTTTCCTTACTGCGAGAGCACCAAATTGGGGTGAATCGCAGCAGGTCCCCTAGGTCACACGTTTCAAAGGAGTTTCTTGTTCCTGGCTGATGCCCGAACTTGCTATGGGGGTTGAACGCCCCTTCTGCAAGAGAATCCTGACGGTATATATATATATATATATATATATATATATATATATACATGTGTGTGTGTGTGTGTGTGTGTGTGTGTGTGTGCTTGTGTGTGTGTATGTGTGCGCACGGTTGTGCGTGCACGTGTGAGTAATTCTCTATATTTCTATGCAGTTTGTAGTCTGGAGCGTTTTTTTCCTTGTTATTATTACTGTGCCTAGAATTACTTAAACGTACAAGAATTATTTCCCTTTTTCAGACTGCTGATAAGATACGAGGCCACTGACTTAGTGCCCAATATTACTATGATCCACTGCTTGCCAGATGTAAGAGTTTACGTTTGGTCGACTATGTGTCGACAGTGTACAGTCAACCGCACCTTGTGTTATTCTTCATATTATTATTTTAAGTGATGCGAAAGCATTTACCAATATATCATTACGCAATATAAACAGTGAACGTGCCACGTGTGAATTCAGATATGTTTTTAAATGTTGATTTCACAGGTGTGAGTCTATGTGGGAGCTCTTCACGCTTTACTTTTGTAAGACTAGTGTTAGTATATGTGTACATGCATACATACTTGTAAGTGCATCTATAAGAGGATGACTGGAGGCTCATATATATATATATATATATATATATATATATATATATATATATATATATATATATATATATATATATATATAATTATGTGGTAGGTTTATCTGTATGGTGTTTTGTAAATGCTTGTAATATTGTGTGTACAGACAAATGTATTCTTGATTATACGAGGACGGTCGATAATTATGCAGCCTAATATGTAGTTATTAGCTGATTTGAGAAATAACGTCTTCACTGCATATGTTCAATCTGTGTGATTAACAATGAAGGAGATTATGTTGAAAAACAATTCGATTTGTAAAACAAATGCCTTATTCATCATTTTCATGCGGACTTATCGATTGACTCATGTAATTATGGCTAATTATAGCTACCATCTGCTCAGATCCATCATATGCACTGAGGCTCATGTGTAAACTAACACACTCACTTGAACACAAGTACAAATGCGAACACACATATACATATACCATACACACACTGATGAATAGTTGTGTATCTATGTACGCATGCATTAGACCGAATGTCCCCGCGGCAGATGAAGTAATATGCAGTTAAGTATGTTTTAGTTCATATATGCAAACCTGAATCTCTCTCTGTCGGATCATGTCTGTTTCTTCATACATATCTGTCACGTTGAAAGAAACGAATAGAGCAGATTCAGACCGTGAATGAGCAAAAATGAGAATTTTGTGTTGAAAACATTGTTTGTGCCTTTGCATTACCGGCGACTGTTTAGCTCAGTAGTAAGAGCAACGCTACGTTGAAGCAGCTACCCTGCCAGTCACAGGCCCTCCTTTCTTTAATACATATATATATATATATATATATATATATATATATATATATATATATATATATATATATATATATATATATATATATATATATATATATATATAAATATAAATTTTTAATGAGGTTGATGTAAAAGTTAACGGCATTTTTTGACGAAATGTTTCTTCATATGAATTCATTACATGATTCTTGAATTATAAATTTATTTTCCTAGCTTTCCATGCATGACCTCATGCAACTAATTTGGTGAACCGTGAAATCCATTTTGAAGAAAACTATTCCGGTTGTGATTAGCTGAATTTTTCCAGAAATTTTTGACATCTTCAACTTGTTTGTTCTGTTGATCAGATAAGTGGTGTTGCAAGGGGGGGGGAACAAGCGATAATTTGAAAGAGGTGGTTATGGAGAATTCGCGTCATGTTGAATTACCTCCCATCTTAGCTTCATGGTCGTTTGCTGCGTTACATTTTCAACTTGAGAAATGGTGTTTTCCATTCGGCAAAATCAACAGTTCCCGTTCCAATGCGTCATTTAACAGATTCAATTTCTCACTGTCGTTTTGTCAAATACAGATTTTTTTTCTTATATTTGTAAAGGACATAATAGCGTTCACTCATTCCTAAAGAAATAGATTTCAATAAACATGTCGAAGATTTCCCAAACATTTTGCAAAATACTGCTATAGGAATTTTCACACCAATCGTACCCCCTCTCTTTCTCTTTCTCTCTCTCTCTCTCTCTCCCTCTCTCTCTTTATACATATATACATATATAACAAATCAGTCATCTCTCGGTCAGGGGTTTGATTCTTGCTGCAGCTCCATGTTATTTAATTGTTTATCCTAATTACGTTTTCTAGGTCAAATAATATTTTCACTATGTAATGAGTATCTGTTCTTTCTTTGTTGATGCACTCAATTCATCGGTAAATATCAACCATATTGATCGAACATTATACAGTTGAAATTTCATGTAAATTTTCAGGCAATAATTACGTAAAAGGCTACAGACTTGCTGATCTTCACTATAGTTATGTATCTTGTTTCCTGTTTCACGAACGTAACTATAACATTAAACTTTTTAGCTTTCTTTTGAATGCATTTATTAAAATCATGCACTCCTACGCAATACACTGGTGTGCATATGCAAACACATATTATATAGATTATAGGTCAGTATCATATTACTGTGAATTTGGAAAATATCCATATAAAACACACGTTATATTTTAAACGTATACATATTTCTTAACTGGCAAAAATGTAACAATATTGCTCGAACATTATTATATGCATATCATTACAATTATAAGCCTTTTTTAGCAAGCGTGTGATCACTTATAGATGTCGAACAGTCACCATCGTGTGTATGTGCTCAAATATAATATCGTGTGTACTCAGGTGATTTGGACACCTTCTTCCTGCTTATATAGGTGAGTATATATGTTTTCATATTATATATTCTTGTTTACATAAATATGAGTTTATCTTTGTTTATATATAAATCATTAAATACGTGCATTATGACATGCTTATATCTGTATGTGTGTATATATATATGATTGTCAACAGAGTGCTAGCATATACGTATGCATATATTAGAGACCCGTGTCTTTATTCACATATATATGTTCATATCTATGCGTACGCATGCACATGTGTGCTGGCACAATTCCCTAATGACTGACAGATGTTAAGTAGATTTACAAGCCCAGCTGAAGATAGTGGACACACAGGTGTCAAGATGAATTACAGCTTTATAGCATTCACCCTGAAGGAGACTCCTGAAAATGATTCAATGATGACTTGCTTTTTTTTTTGCACCTGTCAGAAAGCTGAGGCAACATTTTTCAACCGATTATCACTAGAGCTATAACGATTATGATATCACCAAAAAGAAACGAGTGCTATTAAAATCGTGAAAAGCAAAAGCAATTAATCAGCAGATAACAACTCAAAATAACCATTGTACAAATACTTTTGGAGATCGTCATTAGTTACGTCTAACGGAGCATTGTTTCGTAACACAAAACGTTCACTTATTTATCTTCTTAATAATGATGATAATAATAATAATAATAATAATAATAATGATAATGATAACTATTATTATTATTATTATTATTATTATTATTATTATTATTATTATTATAATAAATGCCAGTGCCTACTATGTCATTACATCGTTGCCTTCCCTAAGTTTCGAGCGGAAACTCGGTGTGCAACGAATGCTACTAAACATCAAAAGGAATCATAATAATGAAAAAAAAAATAACATGGAATTTATCTTGGATGAATGTGTTAAGGCCTCGTCCAAATGAGTTAGGCTGGTGAAAAATACACCAAGAGAACAAGACAGACAGAAATAAAACAACTAGAAGAAGAGGCGTACAAGTATTCAGGAATAAATGGAGGAGGAGATTTTAACATGAAAATATGAAACAGTACTTCAGAAGGGTACGTGCAGCACTGAAAACTGAGCTGAATCTGAAAAATAAACAGAGCAAATGCCATCAATTCCCTTGCCATTCCTGTTGTGACACATAGCTTTGATATAATTAATTGGAATTTAGATGAGATTAGAAAGAATTAACCTCCAAATCAAGAAATTACTAACTTGCCACCGCATGTATCACCCTGAAGCTGACATTGATCCTTTGCATTTGCCAAAAAATAACGAAACACCCACAAAGAACGCAGGAAAATGTTCCACACGAAACTGTAACCTCTAAACATACCAAAAGAGTAGGCTCGATCTTTCAAGCTCGAACTGAAAAACAGATTTAGAATTCTTACTGAACAAGACAACACCAACATCAACGAACTAAGCTACAAAATGACATCATCTATAATAGAAGTCGCCACTATATTCAAACCAATGAGCACATAACCCATTTGTAAAATATCAGATGAAACCAGAAATCAGCTTGAAGTAAAATGGAGACAGAAACCTCTGCAAGGACAATACGCCCCCCGAAGTAAAAACGCTGATGACGACCAGAAAAAAATGCCATCCAGTGGCTTCAGAGCAGTGGATTGAAAGCAGAAATAGAGGGATTTATATTGACTACTCAAGACGAAAGCTTGCACGCTCGAACCTTCCAAGTGAATATCATAAAAATGGTGCCGGCTCAAAATGCTACTTCTATGACCTGCACGTTGAAACAATAGACCACCTCGTGTCTTCTTGTTCTGTTTAACACCTATAAAGATATAAGTCCATACATGCCAGAATGGGCCAATATCTACTTTGGAAATTCTGCAAGCATCATCGAATACCAACAGGGAATAACTGTTATGAACATCGACCCAGTAACTGAAGGATACAGTGCGACGATACAATGGGAATTTGGAATAAATACTGACAGAATAACCGACACAAATATATACGATATAGTAATCAAGGACCACTATAAAAGAACTTTCCTTTAATTGACATGAGTGTATCTTCTGATCGAAACATAGCAGTAAAGGAGCTTGTGAAACTAGGCAAGTACAAGTGATCCTAATACAGACGATCAGGCACTCAGAAGCACAAAATGTCTCTGTGCCTCATGAAAGGCAACGGAAAACATTTACAATGATCCCTGGTGACTCTTCTCTGTGAAATCCAGAATATCGTACAGTTCATTTATCGAGAAGAGCAGTATCATCTGTTGTATACTAATGTAAACTGCAACACAAGTAGAAATGAAAGCCACAACATGCAGAATTAGACTGCATTATACAAATGAAAACTGCAACACTCAAAAGATTGGCTTCAATTCAAAAAACTGCTACACAGAAAACTGTAACAAAAAACTGCAACCAAAAATAAGACTGCAACACACAGAGGAAGGCAAATTTGCCTTAAGTTTTTACTATCGACTCTACAATAGATTGTAATGAACTGAGATAATAATAATAATAAAAATAATAATAATAATAATAATAATAATAATAATGATAATAATGTTCTAATGAGCTTATATGCAAATTTCCCGGTTTATTTGTTTGTGGTCGGCGCATCTTATTGATTAATTTAACTTCCTATTATGACATAACAATTACGTCATAGATAGCATCATAGACACTATTAGGATTTTAAAAGTCTCATCATTCATTGAAACAGCTTGAGTTGAGTTGAGACTTGGACTTTGAAATTACGATACTTGAATTTTTAGAAAAGAACTATCTAATGAAATAGCTTCAGGCTATTTAGTGCCGATCGATTTATGAACAATACTGGATCTTGGACAGGTATGTGCAAATAATAATAATAATAATGATAATAATAATAATAATTTTAAAACTGCTGTCAGATGATTTGGGGTCCCTTTAAAGTTCTAAACTTATTCAGTATATTATTGTAAATACCAAGTTTAGCTTTCGCATTGTTGCAATAGGCCCAAGTTCCTTAATTAAACCTAATCTTAAAACAGCCATTTCACAGTTTGATCCCTTCAAAGTGTTTTTATGTATCTGTTAAAATTCAGACATCCTCATTGTTTCTATCTTTATTTGGATTCTTCGACAGAAAGAAAATTTTCATCGATTCTGGAATTATTTTAATTGATTTTTCTATCAGATTCTTTCTTCATAAAGCTGTATTTTTGTATAATGAAGCTTTAAAATTTTCTCTTTCTAAGAATTGTTGGACATGGTTCGAAATGTAAACATTACACGGTTTGGAGTTAGTGTTAGAAACTAGTCAAAATTTCATGAGGATGTTTCTCTTCTAAAAGCCGTGATGTCTTTAATGTGTTAGGAGTAATAGTTGAACCTATTTCTAGAAAAGGATTTGCAAAATTGTCTTGTAGAATCAAGTGAATTTCTCTTGATTAAATTGGGACTAAAGTCTTCATCATCATCTGCCTTTTATCGTCCGTCGTTGGACATAGACGCTTCTAAGGATTCACCACGCTTCTTTATCGTGGGTGTCGCGGAGCCAATACTTTCTGAACTCGTCTAGTTCGTCTGTCCACCTTGTGTTTTGCCGGCCTCAGTTACGCAAGTGATCTCTGGAGATCCATGTTGCGAGTCGCAATATCCATCGGTTGTCTGTCATTCTTGCAACATGACCAGCCAATTGCCTTTTGAGTTTTGAGTTGGATTCTTGGATGTTTCAGACTCCTGTTCTTCCCTTGATATATTGTATTGTTTTGTTATCTCTTCGTATGAGGTTGAAATAATTCTAATAGTTTTGATATAGTCTCATTTCATAAGCTTAGTCAATAATGAATACAGCATCGACGTAAACTCCATTCTTTTATCAGTTGGATGAAACGAAAATGAAGCCAGGAGTTGGAATGAGGTCAAAAAATCACCCCATCCCCCAGGAAAAAAATGAAATCAATGGCGATAGTTATATCGCTTTAAGGTTACATGTCATCAAGCGATCAATCACTTAATCAATCAAATGTGTACACACCAACAAACACATATATATCTATATATTTAGCTTGTTACATATGCATATGTGCATGTGCATGCGAGTGCGTGTGTGTTTGTTTCACATACTTATTTTCATATATGCGGTTATTTGGGATGCCGAAATCCCAAAGTGGACAAAAGTCGAATGCTTACTCTCAATCTGTGTTTGCATGTTACACGTTCAGTTAATACGAAATGGTCAATGACAGCCAGTTTCAAGGAGTGTCGATTAATGGTTGTCTATCATCGCCTTGTCTCAAACGTTGATGTTCGGGTTAACGATGATAAATGAGCATGAAATTTTATCAGAGCTAATAGACGCAAGCAAGCACACACACACATTCAAACCCACGCACACGCATACTAGCACACACACACACACACATATATAAATATATATATCTATATAAATGTGTGTGTATATATATATATATATATATATATATATATATACACAAACACAGACACACAGATTAAAAGGGCATTCATCATTTGTTTTTCAAAATAATCTTGTATGTGAACTGAATGAAACGCTTCTCCATTAATCACATGGATAAAAAATTTCAGATCGAAATATAGCTAATAACTGTGTCAAGTTACGGAACTTTTGATCCACAGCCGCATATATTTGTATAAACCTGTATGTATCTTTCTGTTATGTGAAAAATACCTAATCTGAGTGTATGCACTTGTATATGCGCACGTGTGTACTTAAGCACATCAGTAAGTTTGAATGATTAATTGTTTTATCGAGTAGTTATTTTACACAACTAATATTTGTTTTTCAGCATAATCTCCTTCCGTATCCAAACACTTAATTCAGCAGTAAATACTTATCACTTGCTTGAATGCTTTCATCACCGACGATTGCTATTTAGTATTTTTATAGTTCGAAAGCGCTTTTAGTTTACCTCTGCCTACTAAATTGGAGAGTTATATGTATTCAGTTGCGTCATTCTATCCATCTTTCGGTCTGTCTGTCTAAACAATATCTCCAAAACTACTCAATGAATTTCAATGGTTCCTTTCATTTATGTACGTAGAAATTATACGCAAAATTCCTTGAGATTTAAACAGTGCACACAAAACAATGGAATATGGACTTTACCGATCTATCCTGTTGGCATTACTCATTGTTGGATCGCTGAATACAAGTCCAAGATGACTACTTTGAATATGAAAATAGTTCTAATGTTTTGAGTTATTTTTGTATTTGTTAACTTATTTTACTTTTTTTGATAAACATTAGTACAACATTATATATATATATATATATATATATATATATATATATATATATATATATATATATATATATATATATATTATTATTATTATTGTTATTATTATTATTATTATTATGTCATCCACAGACAGCTGTTTCGTCGTATTACAACTCTTCAGTGTGGCTATAGACTTTCCACTATCCCATCCATATATATATATATATATATATATATATATATATATATATATATATATATATATATATATATATATATATATATACGGCGCACGTTTTTTTTTATTGTAGATTTGAAACAAAGCAGCCCATTATAATCAAAATAACGGATTTTTGCTTTATCCAATCAAAGTTAATTGTTTTTGGAAACGAATGATGTTTTAAATACTAGCATTTTTGATTTCGGAAAAGTCTTATTGAACAATTTCTTTTTTCATTGAAACTTAATACAACAGTTTTTTTATTTTTGTAACCTAAAGATATTTTCTTAAAAAATGTCTTTAAAACTCTGAGCGTTGTATTAACTGTAAATTGCTGGTACTTTCTTGAGTTTTTTTTCTTAATTCTATTCTTTTGTTGCTATGTTTCATTATGAAGTGTACTTGTTTATTTGACTTTTAGATTGAACTTTTTTTGTAGCGACATTTTCAGCAGCTTTAATATGGTATATACTTCAGTATAATAAATTTCAAGAATAAATCAAATTCATTGAATCAGATGAATCAGATTTTTGCTAAATGTCGCCAAAAAGGAAAGTACTTACTAAGAGTTAAATAAACAAATAAACCTTGCAATGAAAGATAACTAAGAAATAAAGAATAAAAAATCAAGCTCAATCACAAAAAACTGTTAATTAGGAACGAATTATAGTATAACAATTAAAAAATCATCGAAAAATAAAAATTAGACCAATTAATCACTGAAAATATTTTGATGAATACGTAATAACCTAAAGGTTTGAACAAATTAAATTGACACCCAAACATTTGTTCTATAATTCTATGATAAGTGAGAAATTCCATCCATAATGTCAATTGTAGTTTAATTATGATGGAATTTGACTTAATTCATTTATAACTACCCTAAAATTATATCGAAACAACAACTTGGGAATCTAAAATTTTAAACAAGCTAAAATAACCATACAACTAGACTTTAACCAAATAATTCCACGTTAGCAAGATTGGAGAAAAAAAAGAGAATATATTCAGTAACTACATAAATGTAAATATATGCTACTCTCATATTTTAATGTTATCGCTGGTTTCTGTTAGGATAACAATTACTGGGGAAAAAACATGATAATTTCAGTAAAAATGTCCTACTTTATTCCTAATTAAACTAATATCAAAATTAATGGATAAATATGATAGACAGAATTAATGAAAGGGACTATCCGCTCAACTTTTGTATAACTACACTAAATGCCGTGTATAATTCAAAAAGGTAATTTAAAAAAGCAGTGAAATGAAATTGATTGGAACTTTATTATCACATACTTAAAGGCCATCACTTCCAAATTTGTTAAAATTTCAAATAAATATCATTAAATGAACTATTTTAAAATGTATGCATGAATACAGAATTATTAAATTGAGGAAATAACCCAAATAATATATAATTTAAATAACGAAAACTCTGTTTTCTAACAACAAAACTTCGATCTGATTTTTTTTTAACGATACTCTTTATGGATAAAATTGAAATGTACCGTCAGATATAAAACATAATTTAAAAGTATACAAATTCTCCACTTTATATAATGCTCAGAGCTAAAAAAAAACAAACAAAATATAAACTAATGACGATATTTTAAAGTTACAAAAAACAGTATCATCAAGTTTCAATAAATACAGGAATTATTCTTAGAATTTTTTTGCAAAATAGAGAATAAAAGTATTTAACATAATTAGTATCCAAAAATAATAAAATCCGATTCAATAATACACAACTGCGTCATTCAAATAATTATGGGCTATTTTGTTCCACAATTACAATAACAAAACGTATTCTCGTGCTGAGGTTTAATTCACTGAAAATTTTTGAACCTTAAAAATGTAATTAAGGAATTGATTAATGAATGAATTAAATATCATCAACAACTGATTAATAATATCCGTTTCATTTTTGTCATCTAGCAAATTACTTAAAGCATTATTATATATATATATATATATATATATATATATATATATATATATATATATATATATATATATATATATATATATATATATATATATAAATATAAATATAAATATAAATATAAATATAAATAATATAAAATATAAATAAATAAATAAACAAAAAAATTTGGTAAAGAACTAATTTAGTCACAATATTTCCCAAGACGAGACTGTTAAATATCACTATACGGTAAGACAGGGGATCGAACCATCGACATTAGCTTGTTAATTATCACTTTAGAGCAAGCGCTGTTTGTGAAGAAGTGAAATATGTCTGTTGCAGACAGAACTTCGATATGTATGAATGGCTAAAATGTTGTCACAAGGCCAGAATGGGTACGCTCGTAATAACATGAGTAAAAGCGATTTCATGTTAGATTTAAGAAACTCGACATAAACCATTATCTCAGAAAAGAAGGAAAGAGAAACAATGTTAGGGAATTGCCTGTATAATGAAGGAAAATATAAGATAGTGAAAAAAAAGTTGAAAAAATACTGAAAAAGTGAGTCTGATACGTAGGGATATTGATCGATACATATATATTGGCAAAGATGTTTAGAGATTGTGGAAAATGAAGATAAATCATTTGCAAATGAAAAAAATCAAAATTCTAGAGATAGATTGAATAAAGAACAAAAAACAACAAAAAAGACAGGAGGTGACAAAGATGGCTGACAATGAAAATTGAAAATAGAAGCACTTACATACACAAATTGCTTATTTGTTAGAACTGCTGTCCCTAATTGAAATTTTATGGAGATAATCCATTAATCTTGCTAAATATTAACGATATGAAGATTTTACCGAAAGAAGATATGCTTTTAGAAATATCCCATACCATTTCATCATTGATATCTATTGGATACTATTCATGTAAATAAGTTCTGACATCTTGAATAACAAAAAGGATTTTAATTACAAAGAAATTATGAAAAGAATAGTTGGTCAAGTTAAATAACTTGGGTTGGAAAATGAAACTTTCGATCACTTTTTTATATTCTGAATTTTATCCGAAAATCTTAGAGTTGTAAGGTGAGAATAGATCGAAAAATTTCATCTTGACATCAAAGATATGGGGATTAGGTTACAGTGATGACTGAATACCGATGGATGATTCATAGGAACGCACCAAATGTGTACAAACAGTCGTCCAAAAAGACGTTCGGGATCTAAAAATCTGAGAAGTTATATAGACTACAGGACTTATATTACAGATAAGTGTTGGAATAGGTAAATTTGTTAGATTTATATATATATCTTTGAAACTGCATTGACAACATATTTGTATATAAAAGTAATTCAGAACGATGTTACATTGAAATTTACAATATGCTATACCTTTATTAAATGTCTTTTTTAATATCAAAAAGTGATGTAATGGAAACATTTTGAATTTATTTTTTATTGTAGTCATTAATGCTAAAAAAAAAAACCCACAGAATTGAAACAATTTTTAATGTCAATAATTTTGCTAACCTTGGTCACTCGATATTCGCATGTATCCGTCAAAATGACAAAGTTATCCATCTGTGGATCGGCACCAAGGAGTATAAACCTAATTAATTCAAATGTTCGAAATTTTTTCTTTTATGTCTCAACTGGGAACGTGATCGGACGTAAAGTCTCAAGACAAAATGTTATGTAAGAAAAAAGAAGAGTGTGAGTAGTTTAAAAAAATAATGACATCAAATTTATTCAGAAAAATAGTTGAAAAAAAAAAAGATGTCGTAAGATTTTTTTCTCTATGTAAAAGAACATAGCAAAAGATGACTTGGATATCAAAGTATGGATGAATTATAGAAATAAATATTTAGTATAAGTGTATTTATTTAAAACAAAATAAGGGTTGTATTTTTTTGATAAAGAAAGGAAACTTTAAATTGAAGCGGAGAAAAAATCAGCTGTCTATAGGAACTGCTCAAACAATAATGGCAGACAGGGTTGGAAGTAAAGTCTCGTTGAGGGATAAGAATGGGGATAATCAGTTTTGAAAATTTAGCAATTTCTTTGGCCTGTTTATACCTTCTCTTGTCATGGCAAGAGACGACCTGATACTTTCATAATCATTTGATTTATCTACAAACATATGCACTCAAAGAATTAAAGGTTTATAAATGTATAATTCGGTACTAAGGACCCTAAAGCTTTTTTATTGGGTAATTTATTCTCATTCATCTAAGTATCCTAATTTTCATTTAAAAAGAAATCTTAGCTCAACTTGAGCTGTTTTAATGTGTGATAGTCAGACAAAAACATTTTATCATATCTATGACGTAATATTCAGTGTTATGTTATAAAAGGGTTGTGAATTAAGCCATCAGATGCTGATCGACACACAAAGAGAAAAAGAAATGCATATATCCTCATTGTTTGATAACCCTTTTTGCTATTTCGTAAGGCCCTTTGGAATATCAGATATTTCTCAAGCATGATATATGAATAATAGTAGGTACCCACCCAGGTATATATAAATCTTTATTTCTATATTTATATGTATGAATTTCTATCCGGTCGTATATGTATCTAAATGTATATGAATATGCATCTATCTGTCTATTTTATTGCATAAGGATGAATTTATACGTATTTGTGTGGGCGAGTTTTTAACTTGGTACAAGTATATGTTTCTTTGGGTTATTACCTCTTTGTTTCTTCCTCAGAGCATTCACTCAGTTTCCTGGGGATATTAAACCAAAATTAGTATTAATTAAAACAATTTCCGAGGCTCAATCCAGTAGAAAGGACAATTTTCTTTGTTCGGAGGCCAATGCAAATAATTCTTATCCATTTTTATCTCAAACGATTTCCTTAGACTTCCTTGTCATGTCCTAACATTGCTAAAGGGCTATCGTCTGTGCAGAGCCTTTTAATGTTGACGATGCGCTATTTTTCAGCAAAATCGTTTATTTGTATCCCGTTTAAATCGTTCACTATCATAGAAAATCAACAGTAAGAATTTCTGACCACCAATCAAAGAGCAATAATATAATTTGTTTTCATTGATTTTGAATAATGATGAAAATTAAGGATGGTGTTTTTTGTAGGACATTAGTAGACAATAGTTATAAAGATTATAGTGTTCGGTTTAATATGCCTGTTGTAGTGAGGATAAAGAATACAGAAAGAAAGAAAGAGAGAAGAAGAAGAAGAAGAAGAAGAAGAAGAAGAAGAAGAAGAAGTAGTAGTAGTGGTAGTAGTAGTAGTAGTAGTAGTGAAAGTAAGAAGTGAAATTTTTTTTGCTGGCGGCATGAAAACCAGACATTGTTGACAAAAGCCTTACGGCTAATCAAACTTGTTCCTCATCTGCCATGTTGATCTGCAGTCCCTTGTCCGGCCGTCACAAAAGAAAGTCCAAGGACCTTTGGCAGGGAAGTGGGGATCAAGAAAATCCTAAGTCGGTAATCAACAAATCCTTTCATTATTATCACAAACAGAGCAGAATCCTTTGAACAAAATCCTCTTCCGAAACAGACGAGCAGCTCGGTTTATTATCGTCATTCGATTCGATTAAAATAGGATTTGCCGGCGATGCTAGTCTCTTCTTTTGAGATATGGCCACCATCGAAAGTTTCGGAGACGAGATGATGTTCTCGGCAGATATTGAAAACGTGACCGGCGAGGAAGGAGGGGATCTTCGAAAGTCGGGTGTTTTGAGGCTTATCAGACGACGGACGTGATGTCTGCCTGTATAGTGGTTTTTCAAGATACCCTTGTACTCACTCATCATCTGCGTTGAGTGGTGTGCTCTAGACAAGATAATGAAACATTTGCTTCGCTACATATCACCGAGTGAATTTCACTTGGTGTTTCTCTAAGTTAAAGTATAAAAAACAAAGAGAGAAAAGGTGTGAATGTGATTCAAAAAGGGGGAAGAAGAGAACAAGAATAACATGCATAGCAAATTAGATGAGAAGGAACATTGATAAATTTCGAAAGAAAAAAAGATTATGTTGATAGATAGATAGATAGATAATGACAAAGCCATGTTTAGTCAGGTACTCTGTACATAGAGCATCTAGTTAGGGCCTAATTAAATAGATTGTATGGAGAACTAGCTTTTTAGTGCACTTTGATTGGTGCTGATCGATCGATAAATTTGAGAGAGAGAGAGAGAGAGAGAGAGAGTTATATATGAATGATATTTGATCAGCAAGCATCTGTACAAATAAAAATTAGCTTCGTGCTTTTGTAATCCATCATACTAAAAGACACAACTCATCTATGAAGACGTAAAGGTAAAATTTTATGTTTTGATGTTGCTGTAAAAATGCCGAGTTTAAGAAATGATAAAAGAAATATACGGAGCAATAAAGAGAAAAAATAATAAAAGTCCGGTTTTGGTCAACGGAACGCTATCCTCCAAGCTCAAAGCAATGCAAATCTCTATTATCTACGCATATAAAACATATTTCGCACACGCTATCATTTTTAACGACACGGACCAGCTAAAACATTACGTAAAAGAGGAGACACATGTATTTATTAAACTTAGCTTTGTCAGATACAAGACCACAAGTGTAAGGAGTCAGTCGGTGAGGATCGAACTCACCACAACTATGCCCAATGTTTTGCAAATGATGGAAAGAGGAGTGAGGAAAATAGTGACAGAGGAAGAGAAAAGGACAAAGAAATTGAGGAAGAGTAAAGAGGAGCGTTGAGACAGATGAACAGATTGAGAAAAATGGCATACTGGTATTGTGCATGCTTACAATGACTGATCGGTAGATCATCAGAACAAAATGTTATACTTTCTAATCAGTTAACCGTATAACTAAGGACGGAAATCTAAAAATCTCATCAGAGTGCGAGGAATAACAACGCTGTAATAGAAATTAGAAATATCCTAATTCTTACGGTTTGTAATACGTATCTAGAGCCTTGGGTATTTGATGAAATTTGACCGCACACTTTATAAAATATCATAAAAGAGTTGTAAATTGAATTCTTGTAATAATTTTGCATTAAACTTGAAACAATGGAAAATCTTGGACGTATACTGGTTGGTTTTCGGCTTTATGGTTATTAGATTGCATAAAGTGGGTATGGATCATAATCTCAATGCCATCATGTTGAACGTTGAAATCCCGAGATATTAGAATTTTGATAGGTTCTTACATAGCCCGCCCATTTCCCTCTATTAAATACTGGAAGTTTATCACATCGATTCGAGATTTCAACAGAAACAAAATTTTTGTTGAGTTGTTCCGTCTTTACAAGGATCGTTTACACTTGTTTTATTACATTTTATTTCGACTTGCATTTTTTATTTTAAACGTGTGACGGAAAAACAGGCATGTTTCCATTCATAAAGTAGATCGAGATAGGTGACGATCGGAAGGACGCATTGGTTTTCTTTTTAGGAGTGATGGGGTTGCCTTGTTCTTGGAGGTTGAGCTAGCTCTATGAAAAAAATCAGGTTTTGACTGCTCAATTTCATGTGAGCATGTTCTCTACTACTGAAAAATTGGCACAACACAATCTTCCTATCGCCACTTTCCCTATTTAGCCTTTTGCAGGACAGCCAAGTTAAATAAATTGCAATATTTAGTGGAGAATTGGATATGGGGATACATAAATTGGCTCTTCGGAAGCTTAATTTAGAGAGAGAGAGAGAGAGAGAGAGAGAGAGAGAGAGAGAGAGAGAGAGAGAGAGAGAGAGAGAGAGATCGAATATTGTTAAAATCTCAGTTTACGTAAGTCCAGGCTGATTTATCAATCATTGTCTAAAATTATGAACTTAATTAACATCTTAATGAAGTTAATTGAAGCGATGTTTACTGTGGCTCAGACCTCGCTCACCGAACGTGACATTGCATTGATGAGATTACGAAGCGCTCATCAAGGCACCTCCTTTTATAATCGATCAGCGAAAACAAGGCTCAGAATGAATACGTGCTAATCATGGTAACCATTTTTCGCTCATGCTCTTATCTTTTATCTTGTTTCTTTTTTTTTTTTTTATCTTTCTATCTTTTTTCTCTCTTCTTTCCGTCTATCCACATGTTGTCTTTCTTCT
>OY735203.1:30970295-30997795 GCA_963457665.1 Thysanoteuthis rhombus
TTAGTTTGATATCTTCTAGTTATTTTCTCCTTTGATTTCTCCGTTTTTATTCCCTCTCAAACTATTTCTCTAAAATTTCTTTCCGATTCCAACAATACATTAACCTCCTTCTTAAATCAATTTTCAATGTGTTTTTTTATTAATCTGTTTTTCTAAATTTCCTTCTCTTTTTTTTTTTTTAGGTTTTCTTTATTCTTTCACTCCTTTAAATCCTTATTTTTGCATAATTTCCCGATCTCCCCAATATACGACATTCATTTTTTTCTTTTTAATGCATATGCAAATTACCTTCATATTTTCCCTGTCGTAATTACTTCTAATTTCGACCCTTCCGTTCGATTAACATCACTCAATCAATAAAAAAAATGTTTCCTCTGTTTTTTTAGTTACCTGAAAGATAGATTTTCTTTCAACGTACATTTTTTATGTAATCCTAAAGAACCCTTTCACGTCCATTTCAGTCTTCTCTTCATCATTTCATTCATTCATTCGACTTTTTATTTATTCTGCTATGTATCGATATATTCCATGGAAATCCTTATTCAATAGATTTGATTTATTATTGTAATTTGGATTTGGGATTTTCTCAAAAACTTTCTTCTCTCTCATATTTTTCTTCGCATTTTCATCAGCCTTTTGCTTTTGTCGTCTGCCTCCTCTTTTCACGTATCTTTCTCATTCTTTTTCTCTTTTTTCATACTCTCACTCTCTCTATTTTTTCATTCCTTTTCCTTTTTCTCAGCCTTTTACGTTTTAAAATCCCACTTTCATTACATCAGCAAGACTATTTTCATTTCTCCATACAATGCATTTTTCAATATTTTCTTCTTTCTCTTCTTTCTTCTCTTCATCACACATGAAAATCTGCGTAAATAAAATAAAAACGACAACAAAAGATAGAGAGAAAAAAAATCTAATATATAATATTACAACACGAAATTGATTCAGTCTGATGAAATACCTCACACCCTCGCACTTTCTTAATTTCTGTAGATTCGAATCCCTCACCCTTTTACCCCTCTTACACTCTCCGTCCCTCCAACCATTTGGCTCTTTTTTCTTTTCTTTTTTATCCTTCTTTGTCTCATTCTTCATTACAGATCGTTCGCCTGACCTCCAGTTTGTCAAAAGGGGACAAAATAAAATGGCCAGGTCACCCTTTTTCTTTTCATGACGCCTGTTTGTGTTCTATTCAATGAAATGATGAAATCAAAATCTCACTTTCTCGCGCTAAGCCCAATTGTCGACTTCTCCGCGCCTCCTGAGCAGGAGAGCGGTTCGACAAATTGATTTGCGCGCCAATTACCGGGCGACCGACGACAAAACCCGCCATTGTCCGCCCCGAAACACGATTATCGAGAAACGCATCTGTTTTATTAAATTGTCAATTTACACGGCGTTTTCTCAAAATGGATTTTTCAGATCGCTATTACCGTAATGGATATTGGTAACGGTAACATTATGGCCCATTGGATTATGGGATATATCTGTGTATAAGCAAGCATGAGGACTCCTCCGCCAGCGTGTCTGGCTATGCATAATTGTGTATACGTTTAAAACAGACAAATGTCCATATATGTTCGTGCAAGTAAGGGTATGCATTTGGATTCTGTAAGTTATGTATGAACTTGTGGTGTGGATGTCAGAATCCGAGTACATGTATATGTTCAGCTATACAGTCATGTGGGACCGTTGATTAATTTGTTTATGCTAATTATGATATGTATGGAAATATATTTATGAATATAAGCGTTTATTTACTCTGAGGTTTTCAGTAAGCTAGATGGATAGATACAGAATGACAAAAAAATGTATACACTCGTTAATGAAGAGGTAACTTTTTAAGGACGTTCATTTTCAGATGAAAAATAGTTTTGATATTGTTACTGACAGACTCATGAAATAACAATATAAATTTGTACTGAACTGGTATTCTATGTGCAGACATTCATGAAGTTCAGAGGCAACCGAAGTCATTATATATATATATAAGTATATGTATTGACCGAAATGGTGTGATAAAACTAACAATGATGCTTATGCTGCCTAAACAACACGTAGAATCACACACACACACACACACATATATTTATTTACTAAATCGTACAAAGATATGCACTTCGTGACTAAAAAAAAATCATATGATAAGAATGCTAAATGTTCAGTTTTGACCAATTAAGGTGGAAAAGCTATTATTTAAAATAAACTGTGGTCATGCATAACAGCTCATTTGCACTCAAGAAACAACCATTTTTTTTCTGTACAGACTTAGCGCAAAAGTATTAATGCCCCGATGTTGACCCGTTTTTTTCGTTGTCTATTTTTCCTCGTCTTTTAAAAAAGCGTTCAACTGGTATCACTCTTATTTACTAGACAAATATACATAAACGAAGGTAATTACTAATTTATTGACAAACAACCTTCAAACGTAACTAGGATGATAAAACCCTGGCAGCAAATTGTGTTAATTTGTTTTTATCCCTCTTTTAGCGAAAGCAATCAGTTGTCTGATTACATTATCAAACATCCCTTTTGCCACAGAACTTTGATCAAACAGCAGAAATAGATTACCTTGCGTTTCATTTTCTCCCGTAGAGATAATGTATCCTAGAGGTTAATCCCTCTGAACAAAGTCAAGATTTTGGAGGATTAAAAATACATTTCCACGCTTCTATTAAATTTCCTACTTCCGAAGAACAGAAAGGATTTCGAAAATAATCCAGACGTGCAAATGAATTATATGAAAAATAATTACAAAAGAAATTTTTTACCGAACGTTAATGGAGGAAGACCTAGCAAAGGTATGGATCGTCTGCGAAAAGCCTATGACATGATTTCACAACCGTATACGAAAGCTTAGAGCAAAATACTCCATGAATTCTTCACTGGTAGCATTTATGTATGAAATCCGTGGCCAAATCTACATCAACACTCACTTCCGCTATGTGAACCAGATCAAATGTTCATTGATGTCTTGAGTCTTCATTTGATCACTTCATATTAGATGATATGAGTGAGACGTCCTTTAGTGGAACGAAACATGACTATTTGGTCAAACCAAGCCACTGAATATATTATAATGTGCATAAAGCAGAATATTTATTAAAGAACAGAAAAAAAAAATTCTACGAGACTTTGAAATTCAAACAGATCAAGCAGTCTAAATCAGAAGATTATACCAAATCTTTGTAAACAACGAGAAGGAAATTTGTCATATAGAGGTTGTTGTTGTTCTACTACAAAGTAGAAATTAAATAAAATAAAATAAATCGACAAATACTAAGACCCCACGAAACGTAGATCATCAAGGTGGAATTTGTCCATAATGATCATTGCGCTTGGAACGGTCTCGAAGGTCCTTGTAAAGAAATCGGAAGAACTGAAAATCTGGAAAAAAATTGAAACAATCCAGAAAATAGCTTTACTAAATTTTGGAGTACTTAGGAGAATGTTAGGGTATTGAGGGGACTTACCACCTCTTGATCCCTACTGGTGTGAAACGTCAATGATAATAATAATAATAATAATAATAATAATAATAATAATAATAATAATAATGATAATAATGATGATGATTATAATTTAACTATATAATGAGCTTATATGCCATTTTTTTGTTTGCGCTCAAATGACTTGATCTCATTGATTGATTTACCCTCCTAATATGACATGAAAATAACAATTACGTAATAGAAACTTTCAAGGCTTCATGTCTGATCATCACACATTAAAACCGCTTGTGATGAGCTGAGACTTGGGAAAACCCCCTCAAAATTAGGATACTTGAATCATCAACTTATATACAATTTTCTGTCTGTTCGTCAAATGGATGTACCAGTTGGTTGCTATATCGTCTTATTATGACGTAACAATGAAAAAATGCGTCTTAAAAACTCTTAAGACTTCATGTCTGATCATTACACATCAAAACAGCTTGAAATGAGTTAAGACTTATAATGATGAATTAGTTACCTAATGATATAGCTTTAGGCTCTTAAGTGCCGATCCATACATAAATAAACCCGTCATTTTATACAGGTATGTTATTATTATTATTATTATTATTATTATTATTATTATTATTATTATTATTATTATTATTATTATTATTATTAATAATAATAATAATAATAATAATAATAATAATAATAATAATAATAATAATAATAATAATAATAATAATAATAATAATAATAATAATAATAATAATAATAATAACCTTCTTCACCCTCCTGTAATAATATTTCCGGGTTATTTATTCCATGGTCTTTTGCTCTAACGTGTCACTCTCAAGGATATCAATATATTTGTAGCCCTGTTTTGGTACTTAAAAAAAAAGATTCCAATTCATCAGATAATTCAATTCCTTCTCTAGTAACCATGCTTCCTTGCTTCATTGAAACAACTGCACATTTTTTCCCCTGACTCCATGCATATATCTTCGCTAAATAGGTGTACTGTTTGCACAGGAGTATCAATTTCATTTTTTTTCTTCATGCAGTTTTAAATCGTCCATGAATAACAAGTGTTTTATGTAAGGTTTTTCCCTAACAGGGCTATTCGAGCTTTGCATTGACGCAAAATCAACGACAGGAGAATGAGGCAAATGATAAATAACACTGATGGCAAGCTGTCCCCGTGGAAAATTCCTTTTCGTATTCTAACATTTTGCAGTTTATCTCACGCTGTTGTAGGTGAAACCTTCCAGTTCTTCGTTTTGAGTAGAAAAAATATAGTAACGACGATTAACACCTGGATGTTTTCTATATTGAGATATGGAGCTGGAACAATCGACAGGACAAAAGCAGAACCTGAGGAAAGTGGACAGAAGAATGAAAAAATAATGGAAGAAGAAATAAAGCTATGCCACACAGGGGGGTGGTAGGAAAGAAGCTTACATGGAAAGACTATGCAGAAGGTTGAACAATTTGTGGATAAAGGGAAACATAGCCATAGTTTCGAAAAGAGTATCTAGGAAGGAGACAGGATATACGATTTGTGCATCTAGGAGCCAGCAATACGAACAAATGCAATAAAAAGCACATGAAACAGTGGCTCATATTTCAGCAGAATGTCAAAAACTCGCTGAATTCGAATATAAACTGTGGAGACACAATAATGCTGCCCAAATTGTATATTAGATGCTATGCCAAAAATTTGGATGTTGATGCATAGATAGATGGTAGAATCATGCAGAAAATGCAGTTCTCGAAACTGTGCAGTATAAAATACTATGGGACTTAACGACCCAGATAGACAACTGATTGATCACAACAGACCAGATATAATTGGGATAGATTATGACCAAAAGGGATGCCTAACCATTGAAGTAACGTGCCTGTTTGACACAGGAGTCGAATCTAAAGAAACAGAGATATTCAAGAAATATCAGGACCTTAAAGGCGAGTTCATGAGAATATGAAAAAAAAAAGAAGAAAGAATGTGAAGTTGTCCTAGTAGTTATAGAAGTCTTGTCGACAAAACTTGAAATTGACAAATGAAGATCAACGTTGAATTTCTCATTGAACTATGCCAAAAGCATGCTTGTTGGGATCAGACAAAATATCAATAAAAGCACTGGATACCTAAGACTGCAGGCTGTGGATAGATATTCAAGAGAAAAACTGGCAGTAACGACCCATTGTGTAGAATGATGATGATGATGATGATGATGATGATGATGATGATGATGAAAAAAATAACATCAATAATTGATGATGATGATAGGAAGAAAGAAGAAGATTGCCCCGTCCCAGGTTTTCACTCCCTCTGTTTCTCTCCCCCCCCTCAATTCTTTTCTGAGATTTGTCATTCGGTTTTTCCTTCTCCGTGTACTTTTTATCTCTTGGCTTCCGTCTTTTTATATATATATATATATATATATATATATATATATATATATATATATATATATATATATATATATATATATATATATATATATATATATATATATATATATATGTATCTTCACCTTAACCATTTGGTGTCACATTATGATCACGAAATTGCATCAACCAACGCTATCCAGAGTGTGATTTCCCCTTTAGAAATTATGCGGTAACTGCGCTAACCGATGATGTCGGCTACTTTTAACATCCGGTGTGGATATAGAAAATATTTTTTCAAATTTCATGTTGGCTTCAATGAATTGAAATTAGAACACATGCACGAAACGAAATAACATTTTGAAATCTATGATTCGGCATTGACTTATAAGTTAAAACAAGCTGCTTTTTAATTCCTATTTGCATCAAAGGTGTGTGCTTTTCAATTGAAACATGTCCATCCCCACTGTATTTTCTTTCTGAAGTCCTATTTCTACCTATTTAGCTACATCGATTTATACAACCATGAATATTCCTCGACAATTTTATTTTATAGAGTAAGCAGCAGTTCAAAATTCCCAGGTATGCTTGGCCCCTCACTCAATTTTAAAAGCGCTCGACGTAACTTAATCTGCTCTCTTAAGTAGGTATCACGATATTCGCACACTTGTAAAATATTTGAACTAAATTCTTCTTCTTGCCTTGTTCACTTATGTAACTCTCTTTCGAAACTCTGCACGTTAAAGATTACACCGTTCTTTTTATAATTTTTTGTAAGAAGTTACTTTTAATTTTTTTTCTTCTCAAGCAGCGTCGCTATTTTTTCTAGCACCGAACCGCTTCTTCACTTCTGAGTCGAATCGTTTTTCAAGACGGGACCAAGTTTTCCTAATTGCCTTCTGTTAAAGCCATCTCCAGGTCGCGGCCGGTTTAATGTAGCACTACCACAACTACTTGTGGTAGTTACTTAATGCTACTAGTTCAAGTGGTTTCCTTAAATGACCAAGACGGATCCATTTGGTAGTGAACTGTTCATTGCTTACCCTCCTCGTTTCACCCTCCCATAATCCATTGAATCCTTACCCTTGCTTTAAGCTCACAAGGAACACTAACAATTGATGCCGTAATGCCTGTTAATCAAAACACCAGGGAGCTATCACCGCATCAACTAATGGTGGTAAAACTGAAGGCCAGACACATATACGCGCATTAACGTTAAGTGGTGTTGTTTCTGAATGATGAAAACATTTCATAGTTCATATGAGTCCGTCTAGCATTCTTATTTTTTTTAAAACTCTCCGTTTCGGCATTTAGAGTAATGCCACAAGCCTTTTTTTAAAACTTGATAATTCTTTTCACTTTTACTGGCGAGATATTACAGTTTTTATGATAAAACTTTCTGTTTTAGTCTAATATAACAATTTATACTATTTCATACCTATGTACACAAGACAAATTTCAGTGCATAGAGAATGATACCTTTGGGTATTCATCGTCTGATAAACAAAGTTGCAGTCATTTAATTACTATATTATATATTATTTATCTTATTGAAAACACAGTCAACCACACTATTTTAAAAACAAGTACTAGTAAATTCTTGTTGAATTGCTAACAGCATACCAAAAGCTATACCCTGTGACCGTATATTTACACAGTAACTTGAAAGGTAAATATCTAAGATGTACATTGTTTGGCCTTCGGTTTTATCGTTGGTAAATTGCCTTTATTGGGTTTTGGTCATAATCCTAAACGGAGAAAAATCTTACATGAAAATTATTTTCTACCATTAAATAAGTATGGGGTTGATTGTTGATTGATAAGTCCGAGGTATCTATTGAGATGTCATAAAATTAATTAAGAACGGGCCGTACGTTAAAAAAAGATATTACCGCTATTCTTCTGTACAAAGTAACATTTTCATAGAACCTCACCTTTACCTTCACTCCTTCCAGATTTTTATTTAAAAAGTATATCAGACGGAAGTATGACCAGCGAACTCGTTGCAAATCATGATAGAGATTTGTTACCTGTTGGCACATTTTCCAAAGTTATTTCATCCTTGTAGATTTGCTTAATTCTGTGACCATATTTCACTTTGCACACTTATTTTGATCCGAATTAATTAGAATTAAACTAATGTAAAAATAAGATTCTAATAAAAAGATGACACGTTAAATCTGTTAAGTCTTATTTCTAATTCATTATTTCATGTTAGTTGAAGTATGCAAAGATATTTGATACCTATAAAATAACTTAATCAAATGAAGTATCTTCATTATTATAATCAAACAAATGTAAAACTCTTTGATGGAAATCACATTATAGTATTTTGAAATAATTTCATGTAATGAATTATAAATAGCTTTTGATCTGATGAATTACCCTTTAAAAAGCCTCCATTAATTCCATGCAGACCTAGCAGCAAACCTACCACGTTGTATCATATAATGACATTTTACTCAGTAGTTGACAGAAACGGCTAGGTGTCCCTCCTTTAGTTAGTTCTTGGTGTAAAGTAGATGAACCCTTCAGCTGAATTTTATCAAAACAATTTATCTGCCTTTCAGATTATGCTAAAACATGTTCAACTTGCACCATCAAGATGACTAGGATAGTCAGAAGTTTATTTTGGAAATGCAACATTAACCAATCTAACACGACGTGCAGAACAATCTGAAGATCATTGTTCCTCCACCGTCTCAGACAATCACTTTTTAAAAATTCTTCTTCTTATCATTATTACTAGCTATCACTTAATACTATCACATACCCGTAAAAAATGACTGGGTTATGTGTGTATGGATGGATCGGCACTAAGGAACCCGAAGCTATTTCAGTAGGTAATTCATGATCAATGATTAAAGTATCTTAATTCAATTTTCTTGAAAGTCTTGACACAATTTGAGCTATTTTAGTACGTGATCATTTCTATGACGTAATGTCTCTTGTTACGTCATAACGGGAATGTGAATTAACCACTTGAATTAATTCACAAACAAACAGTGAAAAAATAGTATATCTGCTTATTATATAGATCTGTTATTCTGAAGCATGTCATAGAAGTGCATAGAATGCTTCGCAAATTCTACGGTAGTGAGCATGTCTATTGTCATATTGAATGTTTGATACATTGGGAAAGTTGAAGCCATCCTAAATCTGGTCCAACTTTTGAATATCTGAAAACGTTCTTGATCATTTCAAATGACGTTCGATTGTTTCAAAATCATAAGAAAACATACATAGCAAAAACAAAATTTTTGCCTCTAGGTTACATCACTTCAACTATTCTGATCATTCGCCAAATACTTATTCACTGAAATTATATGGTAAACATATCAACTTTCGTGAAGAAATGCACCGAAACAAGTGAAGAATATCTGCTGAATTAGCAATAACACTGCTGCATATGAGACAGTTCACGTAAACTTTCTAAAGGCAAACACAACCTCGAATCTCATTACTAGACTCTTCAGTCATTACACGTATTATTTTGGTTTACCCGCAGGGGATTAATTGATGTATTGATACAATTTTACTCATTGTAGTAACATATATCTATTTTGTTTCTCTTTGAGTTGTAAATGATCCAACTAAAATATTACCATACGAATTTCTTTCTGATCCGGAGAAAATAGTCTCCTACTTCTGAAAAAATAATTGGATATTGATTTATCATATTTATCCACTGAGCCATGGCACCCATTCCATGGTTGGTGAATGAGGACATAGAGAATGGTCCGGAAACAAGTCCTAAACTTCAATTCATTTTAGTTTTTTTAATATTAATCCGGATTTTCTGTATATTTACTGACCTTTCTTACGATGGAAGTATTTATTTCGTCTTTTTGAAAATAAAATTATTCTTATTCTTAATTAATCTTGGGTTAATATCTATGAGCCATCTATCTCTTATATTCCTTTCAGTTCCTTTCCTTTTCTTGAAAAAATGAATCTCATTTCCTTTATATTTCTTTTTTCTCTTTTTAAGCCACTTATAATCCTCTTTCGTCTTTAGTTAAGTTTAGAAATGTTAAAAATTCCCTTTCCTTGATTACTGCATCGTCTGCTCTCATTCATTTTTCACCATTCGCTATCTTCAAAGTTCGTTTCCTCTTCTCTCTTTCATGTTGTTTTTACGTCTTTCTTGAAATCTCGATAATACCACTTTCTTTAGAGCCACACATGTGTCCCTATTTGATTCTTCTTTTATGTCTTGAATTGGTCGTAAGCCTCTTAAAGTTTCAAACTTCTTTTGGACTTTCGTTAAAAGACAGAACAACACAGAAAATAATTGTTGTCATTTTTTGACGCAATATTTATAAATATGATTCGTAAGGGAACATAATGTCATTATATGAAGGAATTTACGACTGTACAATCTTATGATAATCAGTTCCAAATAAACCTATTCAGAATCATAGAAGTTATCTGGCTGTTTAATAATGCTACATTATTCATTTTGATTTCGCTTCCTCGAGGATTTTTAATAAATTTGCACCAGAACTAATAGCAAATCGTTTTGGTTTAATAAATCATGAAAAATATATAATTTCAGAAAATCGAAACAGTTTTCTGTTTATGCATCTCAATCAGCATTTCATCTTACTATTTGGAAATTACAAAACTAGACTAAAATCTCGATAAATTGTTGTCTAAAAAGAAATAGAAAGTTAAATAGATGGAAATCAGATTACATCTTATTCAGTTTGTTTTTAGAATTGATTTAATATCACTTTTCATATTGTTAGAAGAAAAGGGGCTAAAGTAAAAATGGTGGACGAATGTGAAAAAGGGGTTATTGGGAGGCAAAGTCAAGAAAGGATGTTAAAGTTAAAAAAAGTAGGGTTATCTCCAAAAAGAGGAGTCTGATGTAAAAAGAGGGGTCTAATGTTGGGAAAAAGTTTGAAAGGAGAGATAAAATGTTAAAAATCGGACCGTTGTGGTTAAAAAAAAAAGATTATTGTTCAAAGATTGGGCAAATAGTAAAAAGAGCATCGGCGGGGTAATATTGAAAAGGGGAGGGGGTAAATGTTAAAAAGGGTGAAGAGTACTTCTTCGATTTTGATCAACGAAAAAGAAAAAAGTTCACCCTTCGATTTCGACCGCTAAAATGTGAAAAAATCCCCTGTTACTCTCAATTATTGGAGATATGATGAAAAAAAGGTGATGTTCAGAAGGGAAAAAGATTAAAAGAAAAAAGTCACCACTCAATTTTGACCACTTAAACAAGTCAAACACTGAAAATGAAAGATAAATTTCCCATCAATTTATATTCCATGATATTAGGTTAATGCCAAAGTTTCGAAAGTTTTTTGACAAAATCATTCATTCATAAGTCATAGTATTTTTTTAAAAACTTTCTATGAAATAATGCCACCTTTCAGCTAAATGGTCTATTTTGTCATGTTGTGTTGATGCAAAAGTTTCTACTATGGTTTTGACAAAATCTTTGACTCATTTAAATTCAATTTAACCCACGAAAATGAAAAAAAATTCCTCCGTGAGTTAAACCCCCAAAAGTGAAGAACAGTTCACATTTTATTTTCACCTCGAAAAATATTTCACATCGGTTATGTCCCTGGAAATTGAAATGAAAACTCACCCTCGATTTTGAACCTTAAAAGCGAAAAAGGAAACCTCCGTTCGATTTTGATCATTAAAAGTGAAAAATGAAAGTTCTCCTCCGATATTCACCCCTAAAAGAAGAAAAATCATCCATTGATTTTGACCCCTAATATAGAATGAAACCTCCTCCCTCAATTATGACTCCTAAAAGTGAAAATGCAATCACTTGGTTTTTGAACCTAAGAATTGAAGAAAATTTCCCCCTCGATTTCGTCCCATAAAAGTAAAAAGAATTTCACTTGGATTTCGACATTCAAAGTGCAAAAAATTAAATACCCCCATCCCCAATTTGCCCCTAAAAGTAAAAAATAGGTCCCATTAGACTTTTTGCCTCCAAATAGGAAAGCATATCCCCTCGACTTTAATTCTGGAAGGGAAAAGAAAGGCTTTGATTACGATTACGAAAAATGGGAGAAAAAAGTATTTTGATCTCAAAAAGTGAAAGAAATCTTTCCCACAATTTTGACCCCTGAAAGTAAAAATGAAAATCCCCCAATTTTTTTCTATGAAATTGAAAAAAGTCCCCCTCGATTTTGACCCCAAAGAGTGCAAAAAAAATCCCCTTCAAGTCTGATCCCTGAAAGTGGAGAAACAATTACCCCTCAATTTTCAAAGAAAGTTTCTCCCGTGAAAATAAGAAAAAAAACAGAAAGAGAAAAAAAAATCCCTTTCAGATTTCGACCCCTCGAAAATAAAAGAGACATGACCTTTAGATCTTGACCCCTAAAAGTGAAAAATGGAAATACCTTATTGATTTCGACACCTCTAAGTGGAAGATACAAGTTTCCTCCACAAGATGGACATAACCTCCGATCCCCAAATTTCGTGTTTTGGAAAAGTGTACCATAACCGAAATGCATCAAAACATGGACTAATCAAAACATCACTAATCAAGGTATCCACACACAACCAATAGAAACGAGATATAAGATTTGTAAAAAAATGTTTTCACTCCTTTCATCCCCTCTTACAGACAGACAGACAGACAGACAGATAGACAGGTAGACAAGCGAATATTTGCATCAAGATGTAGTAAATGGAACCAGATATTTACTGAATTAATAATTAATTGATAATGTATTATGGTTGTTAGCAGTCTCTATTTTTTAAGATTTTTTATCTGTATCTTTTGGAATCAGAATCAATTAACTAAAAACATATTTTGACAGTCAACAATTTCTGAATATTTTCTATGTATCTATGGTATCATTCGTTGTCGAGTTAAATGCGTATTCACTCGAACACCTGAGGTAAAAAATTATGTTAATCGTGCTTCGAAATGTAGGATATCAGAAGCTGATATTGAAGGCGGGCTGGCTTCCTCTACTTGTTGAAACACAATCATCCTGAAACATCATCATTTGATGATCGTGTATTTGTAAAATCTGAAATATGTGCAAGGGATAAACCTCTCTCACTTTCTTTCTCCTTCTTTCTCTCAAATCTCTCCAAGTTTGTGTTTCCTGCCTGCATATATATATATATATATATATATATATATATATATATATATATATATATATATATATATATATTACACACACAATATTTATTCATTGCTACCACAAGAATTCCACACGGATCATCTGATGATATATCAATGATTAACAAAGAGTTATATCGTGCTTGTACTCATATACTGCTAATTTACAATAAAGTTGTTTTGCTCTTAATAATTACGTTAATCGTTTTTTGAAATGATTTATTTTTCAAGTTGTAAGAAGGGAATATTAGTGGATAAAAAAAAACTGTTTGGGTAAAGTCGAAAAAATAGAGTAAAATATGAAAAATCAATGATGTAAGTCACTTATTTATATTATTCCTCAAGTAAAAGTTGATAGATACAAGAAAAACAGGGTCTTCTTCGGCAACTGACAACCTAAAGTGAGAGAAAATCTCATTATTCTTGTGCATTATACACTGAAATTGCATACGCACGCGTGAACACACGCACACACACACACACACGCGTACGCACACACATTTGTTGGGACAACGCTCAATTACGTATATATATATATATATATATATATATATATATATATATATATATATATATATATATATATATATATGTATATATACGTAAGTAAGCCTTGTCCCCAAAAAATAGATATGTGGTATAAAATGATATCAATCTACAATACACATAAAACCTTATATAAAATGACAAACTACATGTATGGCATGCAAGATATAATTAAGGGAGATAGTGTTTGATCAATACTTCTGGGGTGTCTTGTTAATATAACTGCTTTGTTTTCAAAATCCCCGAACACTCACATGGTAAACTACTGATGACCTCCAAAAGAGATAATTCATACATCGTACACAAAAAAACAAAATATAGAGGAAACAGGGAAAATGCTTTTCGAAAATTACATTCTCATTGACAGATATTGGGAAATGGGTGACCAAAGTTACATAATAAAATCTATTGAAAATTTTTCTTAATGTTTACAGCTGTAAACCTTTCTAGCCCCGATATTATATATATATATGGAATCTCTCATTTGAAATTATCTCCTGTGTACGATGTACGTATAATTTGGCCTAGACCAAGTAAGTAGGAAAGTCAATTGAAGAAATTTGGGCTGCTGCAGGAATTGAACCCACGACCGGTGAGGTAGCTGTTTGGATGTAGCGATGCTCTTACCAATGAACTAAACCACCACCGGCAATGCAGAGGCAAAAATAGTTCTTTTAACTCCAAATTCTCATTTTGTTCATTCACAGTCACTATCCAGGTTTGATTCTTTCGGATTATATATCCATTTCTTTATAACATAACTGTCCGCGTTGAAAAAAAAACAAGAAAAATAGAATAGATAAAGAGCAACTATTTACCCATTTGCCAAAAGTGTAACTTCTGCGAATCAAAGGTAAAATTCTTTTTTTTTTTCAAATCAACCGGAAAATCACCCGCTCTGTCTGTGATAGCTTTAAATAAATCTTCTAATTTTCCGTATTTGCATCTGTGATTTTCATGCAATTAACTGCTATTGCTAAATGTTGAATAGTTCGACTAGTAATCTGTAGCACGGTTACATTGATACAAATCTATTTTGCAACGTACATAGACGAAATTGGAAGTTTATCTAAGCAGAAGATCTAGTAAATTTATGATTTGGTGGAAGTATAGACATGAAAAAATAGCTTTTAACAAGGGTACAATTCATATGATATTGTTTATATTGAATTTTAGATTGCAAACGCTTTACCAAGACAAAAAAATTAAGAAACCTGGTAGATGGTAAAATGATCTCGAAAATCATAATTTCATTAAAAAACGGGCGTCATTTATGATCATTCCTAGCCAGTCGAATCAATTTTAGACCACTATTTTGTACCTTTGGCAAAGTGGAACTCAATAATATATATATATATATATATATATATATATATATATATATATATATATATATATATATATATATATATATATATATATATATATATATATATATATATATATATATAAGTCAACTTCAAAATATAACTTCAGTTACCAAATTGAATAAAATCACAACTAAGAAACCAACGAAAATATCTTAACTAGCAGGTGACAGCAAATGTTGTTGATGATTGAAAATTAAGACAAACCTCTCACACACGCACGCACAAACACACACACATACACACACACACACACACACACATATATATATATATATATATATATATATATATATATATGTGTATATATATATATATATATATATATATATATATATATATATATATATATATATATATATATATATAAACGTTTTTCATAGTATATTCTGAAATAATTGCGTACTGTGTCAAGTAGCTCTCTTGTACTGGACAACCTCTAAGTACTGGAATCACAATTAGTGTCTGTCACTGTCAACAAGTGCTTTGTAATTCAGTAATGGAATTTACAAAAATAAAATGCATATTAGAATAATAAACTCTCTAAATAGCCAAACAATTTTTTACCCAGAGGGAATTTTGAAAAAAAAAAATCTCAATTATTTCGTGCTTCTTGGAAAGTGATCCAATGTTGGAGTAGATTTTCAATATGTTGGGTTTTACAAACTTTTATTTTAGCGTTGATCTTTGAATTTCTGTATGCAAACTTCGCTTTCCTGTACCTTTCTTTCTTATTAGCTTGTAATGACAGACGAGGGGAGAGAAAGAAGGAAGGTTGAATGAAAAATAATACGTTATTATAAATGAGTGTTAAAAGGAGAAGAATGATAAGGTGAACGAAGAAGACGAGAACAGAAGGGAGAAGGGAGATGTTAATAGAAAAGGAGAAGAACACACAGTAGAGTTAGGAGAAAAGAGAAAAAGAAAATAATTAGCAGAAAGAAGTGAAGAAGATATGAAAGGAAAGAATAGAACACAGAGAAACTGTAAATTCATGTGAAGGGAAATAATAAATAGATCAAATAAGAAAAACAAAAACATGGATTGATTTTAAGAGAGTTAGGAGTTTGGTGGTTGAGGAAAGACCCGGGAAGAATATAAACAATAAAGAAAAGAATAAGTAAGAGAAGGAAGAGAATTCGAAGGTGGAGAAAAAAAAAAAAGAAGGCGAAGAAGGAGGCTAATAAGGCAAAGAGGAAGAAGGCGAAGACATAAGCGAGTCAGAAGGAGATAGCAGAGAATTGTACTATAAAGTAGCATTGTGAACTAAAAGAATGAGTTGAACATGAAAGATAATATAAATGAATAAGAAATAGTGATAAAAATAAAAAGGTGAGAAAGGGAATAGAACTGTATATTTGGTGAAGAGGATGGGTGTGTATATTTGTTTTTATCTCATTACTAAGAACATATCCGTACGCTAAGTTATCAAATATTGCATAACATTAACACATTTACATAATACTTAAAACATGCATTTTTGAAGTAGATGACCAGCGTATCCTATAAGAACATATTGTAAAATCAAGCGACCACAGACGTTACAATAGTTTACCCCCGCCAATACATATACATACATTGTAGGTTTGTCCATTGTAGACAGGTATTTGATTAGGGTACCTCTGAAAAGTGCTAAAATGCATGAGACATGGGGTTGCTATAAACGTGATGGTTAGGAATTTCATTTCTGACTTGGAAAATGACCTTTCACGTGGGATCTGATTATATTTTATTAGGCCGAATATGCCTTTATCAACAACAATTCTGGGACATTTATAGCTACATTTTAGCTTGACCAATATCTGGCATGCTGCTAGTTGGAGTATAATTTTGCTTCAAGCTTTTGGGTATCAACTGATAAAACTGGTCTCTGACAACGCATCGGATATTGTATTTTTACTATCAAAAACTACTGATAACCAAATCGAACTTCTGTGGTGTACAAAGCTAAGATTACAAAATATTAACTGGACCAAAAAACAAAAAAAAAGAAGTAAATAAAATAAAAACAAATAAAAAAACACCATATTTAATGGCATTTTGCGAGGACTGATCTCAATCCATGTCGCTTATGGGACCAAGTCACTAACCGCTTTACTATCACGTGTACGACTTGATTAAGAATGACAGACAGGCAGAAAGGGGTTGCAATACATTACATATGAAAAACAGAGGTGGATTGATACATAGTTGTTGAGTGACAGAATCAATGATATAATTCAACTTGAAAATGTTGCTTGCTTTTCTATAGTTACGTAGATCCCAGTACCCAAATTGAATGCAATTTCTAATAATCAAATCGGCATAATGAACCCGGACAGATTTTTCATTTTTTCCCTACCTCCTTTAATATATATTTTCTGTCAGAGCTAATTACGTACGAATAAAGATCTTTCCCCCTTGTACAGGGCTCTTGTTGAATTGATGACAAACAACTTGAAGAAAATACCGATACGAAAAAGCTAAGGACAGCGGAGGGTGATGAGTCTGGCTTTCTGAAGAAAAAAGTCAATTATATTAATTATTCGACAAGTATTGCAAATTAATAAGTTAATTCTTTTTTTGTCGGTCTGGGGCGTTTTCTTACCCAACAGAAGAGAATTATAAATTAAAGGAAATATAGCTGGAACGATGGAAAGACTGGCAAATAGGAAGATATTGGGGGAAAAAAAACCCAAAGAAAACTAAAATGCGTGCAACAATAAGATAAAAAAAAAGTTAAAAAAGACGCAATAAAATGCAAGGATGATTACAAAGAGGGAAAAATATAAACGAAAAAAGTTGAGAGACAGAATTACAAGAAGAGGAAAGGAAATAGGGAAAGACATACGGAGAAGATTCCATAAAGACAAATGAAGAAAAAGATAGATTGACAAAGATCTAGACAAATAAAAAACAAAACAAAGAGAATACGAAAAAAAAAAAAAGACAAAATACTAATAAGGAAACTGAAAGAAATGATGACATTTTAAAAATCTGGACAAATACGTACGAATAAAAGAATAAAAACGAACAGAGAGTGAATAGATAAATGATGAGAAGAAATAAATAGGATGAAGTGGATACACTAAATAGCGGTGTCGATGAAAGAATAAAGTTTCAAGAAGACAAAAATGCGGCACGAGAAAGAGAAAAGTGTTGAGAGAAGAAAGAATGAAAAGGACAACATGTAACAGTATGAATACAGAATGAAAGAAAACTCAGAATGAAAATATTAAATCGCAGAAGAATGATAAAACAAAGAATGATGAAAGAAAAGCCAGGAATAACAGGAAGTGATAAAATGAAATATGCAAAACAAAAAAGATGAGGAAAAATAGACAGCCTGGAAATAGACCTCGAAAGATGAACGGAAGGAGGAAAAAAATAACACCAACAAAGATGGGAAAATAAAAAAAATGAAGTCACAGGAACATTTTTGTATAGATTTGTTAATTCTAACTAACTTAACATAACTAATTCTATCGTATTTTATTTGCGAGATACCAAGAATATCCATCATCTAAGAGTGGGGGATACAGCATTCCAGTTTTCTTTTCTTTTTCCAATTACTTATTATTAAAAGAAAAATGTAACCGTTGCACGCAACACAGATTAATTTTTTCTCTCTCTTTCTGCGCTATCTTTATGATATCATACTTACTGGGCGTCGTCCGTCTGTTTTAGATTTATTGTATTTTCTTGCAACACAATTGGAAAACTGAAATGAAAAGAATTGACATATATTTGCCAGCATCTGTGCGCCTGGTGAACAGAAAACAACGACCAGTCACAAACGCGTGAAACATTTTTTGATTCCATGAGGAATTGAAATGAAATTAAAGCCATTCTTTATTTCTCTTGAGTGCAAAGGTTTTTGTTCGGTGGGGACGGGAATTTTTGGATGCTAAGATTAAGGTTATAACAGGATTTGTTATAGGATTAGCAACAAATGTCACAGAGAAACGTAAGGCGGGAATTATAGTTTATATAATAGGTAAAAAGATACGGGCTATCTATCTATCTATCTATCTATCTATCTATCTATCTATTCATTTATCACTCAATACAATGTTTTTCCTTTGTATTTCTTTCGCTCCCTCTATTTGCTTAATCTGTCTTTTTTCTATGTCGTTTTCTCTCTCTCACTCGAAAAAAAAAATATATGTATATATATATATATATGTGTGTGTGTGTGTGTGTGTGTGTGTATGTGTGTATACGCACGCACGCACGCACGCACACGTGTGAGTTTGCAACAGCGGTTTCATTTGATGAAAATAACTCCTAAAAAGAAAGTGCCAGAGATTCAAAACTGACCATCGAAGTTGATATATTCACAGATATCAATATAATCCTAGGTATAAAGTTATCGTCCCCCTATTTTTCAATATAATAAGGTCCGAGGCAGATGTTTGCTTTTTACGCATGTCAATGTTAAAATACAATTGAAATCTGTTATGAATTGTTTTTAATTTTTAGTTTTTAAGTATGTATTTAAGTGTTTAGAACATATACACTTTTCATTCACGTAACGGGCGTGAGTGAGCATAGTCATGAGTCTATTCTATAAGTATGTTCATCATCATCATCATCATTATCTTCATCTTCTTTTTAAAATCTATCGTTATCGTTCTCGAATATTCTCCAGATCTCTCTATCGCAGGCATCGCGGTGCCAATATCTTCTGAACCTGTCTGAACCGTCAAGGCATCTCATTTCGTGTCAGCCCCTGTTTCGCAAATAATCTCTAGGGATCCACATTGAGATCCGTAATATCCAACGTTTGTCTAACATTCTTACAAGATGGTCTACTAATTGCCATTTGAGTTAAGGATCCTATAATAAATCTGATTTATGACTTGACATAACATGATTGGATTTTAAAATATCAACATACTCGAGAAAAGCAAAGATATTTGTTGCTAGATGACAATGGCATGAAATTAAAATAACGTATCGTTAACACCTTATTTCATGGGTGATTTCATTGTTTCAAACTTCAATGTATGGAAAATTCTATACAGTTATATTCCCATATATATATATGTATATATATATATATATATATATATATATATATATATATATATATATATATATATATATATATATATATATATATATATGTGTGTGTATATGTATATATATATATATATATATATATATATATATGTGTATATATATAATATATATATATATATAATGTGTACTTTAGAAAGTGAGACAGACTCGGGAGTGAAGTGTTTGGTGGTAAGGTTTATTAATCCATATATATATATTGTACTCGTCATACGTACTTGAAAAAAAAAAGACATTTTGATAAGTCTACTAAATAGCAACATGAGTTCGTGGATTCGATCCCCTTGGTCGACTCATAAGAAGATTTTTGAAAGATAGAAAAAACCTGATTTTTCTTTCATTTAAGACTTTAATTTTATCAAAGATTAATTGAGAAATTTAGCATTCATAACCACAGAATATAACTAACATACATGCCCTGCTTTATTAATTGCAATGAAATATGGTTCCCCTTTCTTGATGTTCCTATTTTCAGCCCCCCAAACCAATCGATTAGAGACAAAATGCCCGTTTGTTCAAGTAATGATGACAAGTACTGTCTCATTTCAAAGCATAAAAGTTATCCTCTCGGTATACATAGAACTGCAAGGCCCAATCACATTGTCTATTTGAGGTACTGAATGAAGCAAAACGAGGGTATACCATTGACACAGACAAAATCTATGTATTTAATCGATATATATATATATATATATATATATATATATATATATATATATATATATATATATATATATATATATATATATATATATATCAACGTAGACAACATACACTTGCATTCATAAGTGTGTTTGTACGAGTCTATGTTTATGTCTGTGTATGTGTAGGCATGCTAAAACATATCGACATATGTTTCACTTTCTGAAATTGATATAGGTACTGAATGTAGTCACTTCTCTTTTTCTAACAGATTCATTGTCGGGTATAAAGAAATAAAAAAGGAAACCATCAGACATATTGTACCAATGAAAACAATGTTCAGGAGAGAAAGAAGAACGGGTCAGTGAAATCGTAATCGTTTTTATGTCATGGAGTAGATAGCCTGCTAATACTTTTGAGAGGTTCCATACAATAGTGAAATGAACTTTGACTTACCTAACAGCTTGTAGGGAATGAATGATGAAGGGGAAGGAAAGCAAGGACTGCAAGATGAAAAATACGAAAAAAAAAAGAACAATCACGAAAAATACGGATAAGGACGGGAAAGAGACGACCAGGAGAGAAAAGCAGAAAAGAATAGAACTGAAAAAGGGAAGCTAAGAAGAAACTAAATCGGGGAAGAAAATCAAGAAAAAGACAGAAAGAGAAAAATTATAAGAATAATAACAAAGGAAGGGGAGAAAAAAAGAAGAAAATGTTGACGAAGAAGGATAAAAGATAAAGGAAGGAATGAGAATGTAAAATAACAGGGCTGAGAAAGAGAAAACAACTTATGCTTAAGTAAACTAAAAGTCTTGTCCAAAGAAAGTGATGTCTTATTACAGGCTTGAAGAATAATTGCAACAAAAAGGGATAACAATAACAAAAGCAGAATATCTAAAGGAAGAAAGGGAAGAAGAAGAAGACAAAGAAGAAGGCAAAGAAGAAGGGAAAGAAGAAGGCAAAGAAGAAGACAAAGAAGAAGACAAAGAAGAAGAAGAAGAAGAAGAAGAAGAAGAAGAAGAAGAAGAAGAAGAAGAAGAAGAAGAAGAAGAAGGAGGAGGAGGAAGAGGAGCAAAAAGCATTAGCTGGAGTTGACAATTATACATTGACAAGTTTGAGTGAAACAAAAACAGAATATAAAACAGAAGTAAATGAAAATTGTTATATGGACTCTTTATTAGATCCGGGGTGTATAACATTTACTTATAAACAGGAAAAAGGTTGGAGTAGTGATATAAAACAAAACAGAAAGAAATGTTTGGATTTTCGCGTACGGAGTGATTTCTTAGGTTGAAGGTGAAGTAAAGATGATACGCGAAGCCCTGGGGACGGGAAGCTGACGGAGACTGAAGACTGTTAACCGGTTCATGTCACTGGTCGCCTATACAATGGCGTTCATGGAATAATGTGCTTGGATTATTTGTTCAAGTGCCCATTAATAGATTCTATTTGGTTCCCAGCTGTGAGTTGGCTGGTTTTAAAGAACGGTAGAAGGATGAAGTACACGAGAAAGTAAGAAACGTAGAAAGAGGGAGATAGGAGGAAGAAATTGAAGAATTGCGAGAATTATCGAAATAAACAAGAAAGCAATGTACAAGGGAAAATGAACGAGAAAAAATGGGTGAGCATTAAAGAGAGAAAGAAATCTAGAGAAAGAGACTATGAAGGGGAATTGGGAGAGAAGTGACAAAGAGAAAAGCGAAAATAAATTGAGAGATGAAAGCAGTTGCTTAGGGGAGAGAGAGAGAGAGAGAGAGAGAGAGAGAGAGAGAGAGAGAGAGAGAGAGAGAAAATCAGACAGAAGTAAAAAGAAGAAATAAAAAGAAATAAAGGAAAGAATGAAGAAGAAAGAATGTTTCAAGTCTGAAAAAACTTGATTTCTCGACGGAAAAAAAAGATAGATAAGCCGAGTAAAAAAAATTGATTTTCGGTCAATTTTCATAAGAGATCAACTAAGAGACATAAAGGAAGGCAGAGGTTGTGGTTGAGTGAGAGACAGCGAAGGAGAGAGGGGATGAGGAAAAGAGAAGGAGATGGAATGATTGAGAATCTGAACACAAAATAAGAAAAATAACTCTCTGTCCCTTGCTTCCTTCGAAGAATACAGCATTTCGTCCGAAAAGTTGCCATTACGTACTTCATCTTTGATACCATTTAATTTTCATGGGATACTTTGCGAGAAATAAACTCACTGTTATTGGTTTTCATGCATAACCGCTCTACTGTAAGAGCCCCCGGTCGAACAAATCAGCTGCTTAGATTCAAGACGGTAATAAGATTGCCTCCGGACTAGTAAGCGTTGAAGCTAGAACATCAAATGCTGTTTTTCAATGTTGGCCTTTCTCCCATTGAGAGATTAGAGCAATATAATCTTATCTACAGTTTTAATATCTACAATTTCCTACTGACGTTCTCACAGTGTTGTTAAATGGACCGTTTGATTATAACAACCTTTTTTAAATGACTGCTTTCGATAATGTCATGATTGTCGTTATACTGACGTTGTTTCATTACCGACATTGAAGATAGAAGAAAATAAGCAACATTTTCGGCATATGATGCATCTATATTTCAAGAAAAGGGTTAAAATGCGACCCAAAACGAGATCTGGGAAGTTGAGGGAGAAAGTATTTATAATGATCGAAAGTGTCAAAAGTGGTTTACGAAGTGTTATGTTAGATATTCCGGGGTGATCAGTTCTCTGTCGTTAAATAGTCCAGTTGGTGTTGAAAGCAATTGTCGACCGCCGCAGCAAACTGAACTACCGAATATTTCAGTTGCTATCCACAATTACTCATGTTCAGGGTTGACTTGTAAAATCGATGACATCCAACATTTACGCATGATGATGAATATAAATCTTCTATATCGTAACTAGAATGAGAATAAGCCTGGCTGATGCAGGGTTAAATTCCATCCCTCCTTCTATTCCAACTGAAGATGATTACTGTAATTCTTCTATTACATATACAATAAATATTTCCATAGACGTCAGTTTGGCTCAGTCGGTAACAGAGTCAGCTACAAATCACATGCACATGATTTTAAATCAAGACAGAAAATGATGCTTCTATGAATATATTCATTCATTTGAATCAAATAGGCCCTAACGTATTTCTAACATGAATTTTTACAATTATTTAAGATTTATCAATTTAGCTCAGTCGGTAGAAGAACTGCCTACCAATCAGTTGGTCGTGAATGTTAATTTTACGAGTCGGTTTCGATCAACATGACAATACAGAAAACAGTAAAGAGTTTACTTCGTTTAATTTGGTGAGGTTTGTCTTCGTTGTTTTTGTCACAGTAAAAAAGCAAAGTCAACTCAATACTTGGACTGAAGTTTGACAAAATTCTATTTTATGTACTCGAGTAGAAATCTGTCTTCTAGAAAGATACATGTTACCATTGTCAAGGTTTATTCAAATGACTCAAGTTTTATAAATAACAAAAACTGCTACAATCGGTAGATTACAATCATTTTTGCTAGTCACACGTAACCTGACCTGAAAACCAAAATGCCTCGCAGGGAATCTTTGCAAGGAACAGTATCATTTCTGGAACCTGAAAAAAAAATGACAAGAAGTCTGATCGTATCTGACCTTTTTGATTTTCAACATCATTGTTACCGATAAAAACAGATCAGCCCAAGCAAGGCGGAGCCAGGTCATCTCGATAAGCACACACACACACACACGCACACGCACACACACACATACGCGCACGCGCAAAGGCACACACAAACACACACACAAACACACACGTACCAAAAATCGAATAAAAAAGAAATGTAAATGGATGTTTGCCTTGATAAAAACAAGACGCTCTCTTTTTACACATCCCACCTGTCTCAGGTTTCCCCGCTCTTTTATACTTTCCCCTACTTCGTCAATTTTTGTCCTTCACGAATAATAGGTCACGTGACACAGCTGACGAGGTCAAGCGTTCTGATAGCACACGTCCATGTACACATAGGCGAGCTACTTTCGGATATGTTGGTCAGTCTTTCCAGTTGGTCAGACTCTAGCATTCCCCTTTCCCCCCCAACAAACTGCCGAGACGGTGGCGAGGCGTGGAACGTCATATGACCTGGCCGACGCACTGCCGACCAGCAAAGACGATGTGTATTGTCAGAAGAGGTCTTGTCTTCTTGCAGCGCGCCCGTGGAAACTCCAACAGACTCCCGTTCTGACAAGGGCGCTAACCTTCAAATCAGACGGCAATATGGCCGGACAGCGTTTACTATATGGAGAAGCTGCTCTTTCTTAGATTGTACATCGGGTCGGAGTGAATCTGATTCTACAGGTCTAAATATACACATATCTTTATTGATGCACATGTAGATACATTAACTTCCTCACTCACATATATACACATATCTATTATAAGCTCTTGTTTGCGATTTAAAGATGTAAAAGAAGGTGAGAGGAGGAAAAAAACAAGAAAAATTTCGTTGTAGTACATGAGGATATATGTGGGTGTGTGAGCATGCGTATGTGTATATGAATAATATTATATTTATGTTTATAAATTTTCGGTAAACAAAACACATAGTAGTAAATAATTTACACTCTATGTATGATTTTGCATTCGATTTCAAGCAGTAAGCATTTAATGACTGAGATGTAGTTTTGAGCTGTTGCAGTATACCAGCATTAAACGAACCTTGTTCTTCTGCTGCGTTTTTAATTAATTCGTGGCTATGATGAAGAAGCCCAATAGAAATGATTAAAACATTATCTTTGGTGCATCCCTGAATAACGCTAGATACTCTTATAAGGGTGCAATGCGTGTATTAATGAGCAAAAAAAAAAAAAAAAAAAAAAGAAGGAAATTATTACCATTTGGCATGTATACAAAAAAGATTAGGAAAATGTTCCATTAGTTAGAATTAAGGGTGATAAGTGAATGGAATCAATATACTTCTAGGGTACATGTGAGAGAAATATTAAGCTATATGCTTATGATATAGTAAATGGAAAAGAGAGTTAGCCTTTGTTTCCGACGAATATTTAGTAGCAGTTAGCAGGTTATATTTGTGTGATTAGCAAATCAAATCTGAAAGTCAAATTCGAATTCCAATCCCAATCGCCAATAGCACTGTTGTCCTGAAACTTCTGTTCCATCTCCACGGGAATTGTCTTGTCTCTGGCGCAAGGGAAAAAATGAGGACAATAGAAACCCCCCTGTAAATTTGATCATAATGAATATATCCCTTATCAATCATCAGAGGCAGAGACATAGGTCATTGGTATTGTTTGATATAATACCCTTCAGATTGGTTGTCATTTACCTTCACAATCTTGTTGACAACAGTTTTAGAGGACTTCAACATTCATTCTCACATAAGTCTTTTCGCAAACAATTTCATCCCAATGTATCTAGATAAGGGATTCAGTATTTTCTGATATTTTGAGTACCTGCCAGATTACAGAAAATCTCACTGTAAAACAATATTGTTAGAAAAAACAAATCGTAGTAACTATCTATTTTCTATTCATTTTCACGCGAGATCTCAATTTGCTTTGGTGACAGATCAGAGCGCATTAGATTTTGGAGATGAAAAATTGAAATGTTCAGCTGTTTCTCTCTTTTTCCATGTCTCATCATGTGCCAATAAAGAGTCTATTTAATATGACTGGCAGTCGAACAGGAAACAAGTTTTTGCTCCCATGTCTCCAGCCCCTAAGAAAGGAGCATCACTATTTTTCATGTAGTAATTTCACAAATGAACATTATTTCTCAACTCACATGAAGTGATTACTCAAAGAAATTGACAATGTGACCTTGGCAGTGATTTTGATACTCTTCCAATACATTTCGTTGCATACACTTTGATAATGGTGACTGGCTTCCAACATAGCCATCTTTGAACTTCTTGTTCAAGTCAACTGGTAGTTTCTCGAACTGTTCCGTTGTAATTTGCTCAAGCTCTTGAATGATTGCAGGATTCCTGCGGTGTATGGTATGTGCAAAAACTATGACTCCAGTTTCCCACTCTCTCTAAAGATATTGATCAGGACTCATGTAAAATAATACTAATAGAACGTTGTTATTAGCAGACAAAAAGTAATTTCAGACATAGAGATCATTTTGTGTAGTTCAAAAAATACAATAATACTAAAAGAGAGAGAGAGAGAGAGCGATAAAATACTGTGGGTCGTGCGTATACTCAGAATGGGTTAACTGCATTCCTTATAAGGAACATATTTTTTTCAATGGTTCTCTCTGTATGGGCATGTCTTATTATCCACATTTGATTACTGGCCGTCTCGAAGAAGAGATCTTTTTGGTGAGTTGGCATCTAACCAAAGAAGTGAACGGTTGGAGAAAGAAACCTCTAGACCCCCGTGCTTCGAGATGGGCTAGAGAGCTGGGACAGAATGAATTCAGACGTTTTGATAGAAATGTAATAAAAAGCAGAAATCTGAAACAGTACAAGAAAATAGGCCTTCTCAAGATATGCCTACGATGGAAGGGAAAACCAAACGCGAGACTATAACGATAGGAATCAAAGAAAAGGAGAGGCGTAGTAGAAAAAAGATGATACGTATTCATTAACCCTTTTCGTCCTTGGTTGGAAAGTCACTCAAGGTGATAGGCATAGCAGTTTCCATTCCTCTCCTTACCGCTTGAATGAGTTATTTAGATAATGGGAATAAACCACGATTCTCCAGTAAATTAACTCTTGTAATCGTTTTGTTTTGGGGGGTTTGGAAGTAAGATTACAGTTTTCATTCAACAAGAACGTTCCACCCAAGAACGTCACAACCATAGATCTCCGAATAACTGACCATTAAATGAAGACTACGTATAGCAACAAGAGTTCGAATTCTTCATATACCGTCACAATACATCATTGTTGGCCAGTTGCAAACGGTCCATTTTTCATTCTCAACCATTTTCGCGTGCCTTTGGACTTGTGCTCTAGGGTTCTATTGT
>OY735203.1:31000295-31037795 GCA_963457665.1 Thysanoteuthis rhombus
TAAATTTTGTTCATTTAAGAGGGGTTCTGCAGCGTTACAACAGTATATGATAAGGGAAGTAAAATGTGATCATAACTTTAGTAACCTATTGCCTATCCCTCCACGAAATATCATTGAAATTCATTGGGAACATTTGGAGATATTGTGTGAACAGTAATGAGCGTATACATGAATATATGAAAAAAAACCCTCACTCAGCTGGGGAAATTCATTGATCCAGCCCTAATTTCATCCATCTATTTATCCAGAGGTAATTACATTCTAACTAATTTTTCTCTGCGATAATGATATCGAGAAACATTGCCCTTTCCTCATTGATCTTTTATCTTTTATGTTATTCGCTTATTTTATTGTCAAACTCCATTTAGAATTGACTTTGTTTTATCCTGTAACAAGAACAGGGAGAACAATCCTCACCGAATTCAGGGAAGTAAACACGTCACTGTTTGTCTATCGCGTCACGTTGGACCAAACTTATGTGTGAAAATAACATTTCCCTACTGTGATTTGAGTATGCGACTGGAAGGCGGCTCTATCACCAATTGGACTAAACTGAGAGGTCCTTTAGACTTACGAATTTACTCATTATATATACAATACAAAAGTTGTTGTGATCATCTTCAGTTGGAATAGAGTTTAACCTTGCATCACCCAGGCCTGTTTCTCTGTCTTTTCATATCTGCCAATTTCCTGCTTTTTGTTTCCCCTCTCTCTCTTCTTTAGTATTCTCTTTTCCATGTTTTCTTGCTTCCTCTCTCTTTATCTTTCCCCCTTTTTTCTATTGCACCGTCTGTTTTTCTATTTCCTCTTACAGCTTTCTCTCTAATGCACAAATATGCATAATATTTGTTTGTGACAATGTGTAGCGTGTTTCCCATTTCAGCCATGTGGGCGGTGTTTTAATTGCCGGTAAAGCGACGGGGTTCTTTTTCTACGGAGAAAATGAATGATGGCCAACCAATCTTTGCTGTAATGTCATACGAGAAATTCTAGCTTTGTGAAAGAGTTCGGTCTGACATACAAAGCAATTTAGAATAAAAAAAAACGGTTATATTTCTCCACTAACATTCATTTTCTATTTTTTCATTTTTGTTCCAAAGATTAATTACCAAAAATTTTTCACATACACTTAGAGTTTTGCCGATTTCATTCATGCATCTCAGTAAAACTATTTATGGACCACACACAGACTTTTAGATTACACGTGTCGGGAGAAATGGACACTGAAATGTATAACATGTTACATTTATGAGGTGGTCTGTATATAAGATCCAGGGGTTAGCAAAAAAAAAAAAAAAAAAAAGAAAAAAAGCTGAATTGTAAATTTTCGGTTTGCTGCATTTTTAAGTCGCTTTAATGAGTTAACAAGAAGTCAAATGCATAAACTAAGTTTTGCTGTCAAATTTGTTGTTGCAAAGATCTTGAAACGCATCATCTAGTATCATTTTGATGGAATATTACGCTCCTTTTCTTGACTAATTCCAAGAGCTTATAGTTGATTGATGTCTTCTATTGATGCTCAGTATTTTTCTCTCCACTCAACTTATGTTGAAACCACACATCAAAGCGACTAACATGAACTAAGCTCGTGAAAATCATTTAAAAATTTTCATTTGGATATTTATAGTATGTAGGCTATCTTTGGCGTCTTATAAGGTTGATTATTCTCAAGTACTTTCTAGATGTGAACGCTATAAGCATCAACTATCCCACCCAACGTAGGTGTATTGTTGATCCAAAAATATCTAAAATGAAACTTTGCAAACCACTTTTGACACGTTCAGTCATACCCAGTACCTTATCCATAAGCTGAACAGGTCTTTCTTGCATTAGAGTCAACATTTTTACCTTTATCTAGTATAAAATGCATAATATGTTGCTCCTATTCTTCTATCTCCAAAGTTAGAATCAATAGACAAAAATTGGCAAATTTTAACAAAATCAAGTGAATTTTAGTTAATATTACAAATGGTAAAATACAATCAAAGGCGATCTTCATAAATGTTCGTTGAAACTCAACGCCCTTAATGGTGTTTAACGATAAAAACGAACTCCTTGATATTCATGTTTAACTATTTTTTCCATTGAATGTGTAAAGCACAGGAATAAGTTTTTGTTAGCATTTTGAAGTGTTAATCATTGAATAAAATTTCATAATTTTTACTAAACAGCATCTATATACTCGCTACATAGAGCAAAAAGAAGAAACTGATCCGGTTTTTCGTTGATCAAACAGCTCTTTCCATGATTTTCTTGTCATTCATAGATATTTGGTAAAGCCTGTCATCCTTTCGTTTCTAGAAATCGTTTTAGTTGAGATGTTGCAGCTTAGAATAAAGGTCACCTGGAAGTTGTTAACTCCAAACTGCCATTTGCTCTTTAAATAACTTTATAAACATCAATATTCTCAAGAGTCTAGAACGACCAATTGATGGTATTGATCACTTATTAATTCTGTAAAGCTGATGAAACTTGATTGATTAAAGATAAATGATGGGGTACGTATCTGGAAAAGATTGATTGAGCTTTTGTTATGAAAATCATTTGAATTGCAGACTTTGAAAGGCATAAAAATCATATTTGCATAAAGAAATAAGATTAAGCCAGATGGAATTTAGTTCTTTTTGAAATAATGTGCGCAATGTGTTACACGCCAAATAATGAAAGCTTATTAAAACGTCGGTGCTCTACGGATAATTACTTAGTCGTGAGCCAGAGGCATAAAACTTACATTTCCTGAATTCTTGAAAAAAAAGAAATAGTTTTGCAGAAGAAAAATTATGTTTTAATACTAAAAATATCAGCTTGAAATAGAGAGTGCGTGGATGATTTTATGTGTCGGGTGTTTCCGAAAGGAGTCGATTTTTCCTACAGCACCCGTCAAGGTTTTCATAATTTTCGTAATATTAATGGCATAGGGGTATCTCATTTCCAATTTTTCGTACGCCTCGTGATCCCTGCATCTAAAGTGGGTGATGCTGAAACAATCTCCCTCTCTCTAAACTCGAAAATGCTAATCATCAAATTAGTTCATTTGATACATCAACTTTTTGAGATATTTAAACTTATGGTATTTCTGCATACACAGTTTGCTTGTAATGCATTCATGGATATGAATTAAGGAATTAAGTGAGGATTTCCTTGCATGATATTAGAAATTGTTTGGTGGTGGGATATACAATTAAAGCTCTTCGGTGACTAGATGTCAGATTATATGAAGGTACAACTATACACCATCGATCTATCTATCTATCAATTGATTCATCTACCTATCGTTCGTTTTTAACACAAATTTCCTCCTTCACCTCAGGGGAGGCTTAACATGACTCTTGCTCTGGCTAACCGATTATTTCGCTATTCATTTCCACGGATCTATCTGAAAGTGAGCAGCAAGCAGAAGGGTAGCAATAATATATCCGTCATCAGTAGCCACATACAACCATAAATACACATGTAAAATCGCTATAAATGTTTCACGCGTATACGTGGGGGCTGACCACCTTTGAAGACTCTTAAAACAACGTCATCCATCTTCCTGTTGATATGTAAACACATAAATAGCTACACTGTACTTATGGCGTTGCATTCCAACAAAAATAATGTTCACACTCCAACCGGACTAATGCTTCTATAAACAGTTTTCTAAGAAAGTACAATAATCATCGTTCGAATACAATGCGTGGATTTTTTGAGTCTCCTCTTCGGCACATTTTCTCTACCATTGTCACATCTCACTGCTTACGATAACAAACGGGATTCATTTGCCAAACGACATTGTCCAAATAGCAAGCGCTTGCTTCAAAGGCATTGTTGATATTCCTGGATGAATCCGTCTCGTGCTTATCGTGAAATCATTAGAAGAGATTTTTCACAAAATTGTTTTTAGATTAAGTAAATAAAACGGCAACTGTATAGCTAAAGAAGTCAATGGTGTGACAAACAAGGAAAATCATCGTGGATGAAGGACAAATGCTGTCTTATGTTAGAGGTGTTAGGCCAAGAAGCTAAACATTTCTAAAAGAGGGAAAAAAAAAGGACAATTACATGCCATTAGGAAGAACTAATTAAAATTGTTGGTCAATCCACTTTAGCCAAACGAACACGTGCTGTCCTTACTAGAATCATACTTGAAAGAACATACATAAATAGACGCACACACACGTACAGAAACTGGTATATACGTATAAATAAACACATAGAATGAAACCTCACAAAAGAAAGCCAATTTCTTCAATACTTTAAACTGTTTAAATGAACGCACAACTAAATACGCCTTCTAGAGACCTGAAAATACAAAATACTCAAATGGTATTGGCATCTCTCTCTCAATATATATATACATACATACATATATATATATATATATATATATATATATATATATATATATATGAAATTTCCAGTTTTGAACTGACTTTTTTCAATTCTAGTAGTCAGCCGGGTTTTGAGACCGTTTTACGTAAAAAGCGAAATGACAGCCATCTGCTAGTTGGAGAGTACAATGTTTTTAAATGCCTGTTTGTTTGCTGATCTATTTTCTCATAACAAAGTAAAAGAAAAATGCGGACTGTTATTTCTCTGGAGTTGGACCTCAATGGAATAGGGTAACAAATTTCAAGGAACAAATAAATTGAAATTGCACGATATGTTTTAATATACTGTTTCTCAAATATCTTGAAATCAACAACAAAAATCATAATCTCTCTCCCTCTTTATATATATATATATATATATATATATATATATATATATATATGGAAAGATTGTTTAGTCTACTTTTGTTTCAATTCGGCTTTAGTAATGAAATAGTAAAGACGACGAGGATTTCTCTTGATGATGCCTCCATCATTGATTTGATTGAGTCATCCTCTCTAGCATATTCAGAAACCGAGAAACACGTTTTACATCATGTTTTTTAAAACAATAAAAAAGGGAAAGTATAAAAAAAAACATAATTTAACGCCTCACATGCAGGTATACAAAAAAAAAAAAAATAACCACCATATATTATTATTATTATTATTATTATTATTATTATTATTATTATTTGGAATCTCACACCAGTTGCCTGGTGGTAACCGCTGGAGTTTGAGTGACAGCAAGTCTCCTCAAGTCTCCAGCCCTCCTCTCCTAGTACTCATAGGTTGCAGTAATTCTACGATTTACAGTTTCACACCGGTTGCCCTGTGGTTATCGCTGAAGGCTGAGTGACAATAAGTCTCCTCATGTCCTCAGCTAACGTCTCCTCCCTCTTTCGTATATCATGACAGAGCTACTATTCGTTGCAGTACTTATATCTCTAGCACCTTCCTCAGTATCCGTGCAGTTCCAAGTAGTGCTGTGGTCTGTACGGTCTCTATCCTCCCCCTAATCCCGATCTCCTCCAGTCTCTCCCTCAGCGTTTTGGGGACAGTTCCTAGTGCTCCCACTATGACCGGTACTACCCTGGTTTTCATGTTCCACATTTTCTTTAACTCCCTTGCTAGGTCCTGGTATTTTTCCCTTTTTTATTATTTGGTCATGTAAAAGTGAACCCCAACACTAGGGGTCTGGTAAAAATTCGAATAGAATACTTCCAGAGAGGAAACATACTACAGAGAACAAATGGATTAACAGCACACTGATAAAAGAAGTGTCTCTTACATTCCCTGTAAATTTATAATAACCAGCCGGTAATCCATCTCCCCTATGTAAAATAAAGTAAGCAGTGACCAACAACAAAGCAAAGCTAAGGAAAGGGAAAAGATACATAAATAGGATAAGAAGAAGGTTTTCCATCTAGAAATTAGACACCCAATAATGTTCTAAATAAGGATACAAATAAATCGAATCATTCGCCTGAAGAAGCCCAAACAGGGCAGAAACATGAACGAGTTTGTGTAGTGAATCCTTCGTTTCGTCATATTCTAGCATAACTTAATGTTTAAAGTTGAATGTATCGAACACTTTATGGAATAAACCTATCACACATAGGATGATGTATAACTGATTTTTAATTTAGTATATATATGACTGCCTACCACTCTGTCCCTTTCTCTTTTTCTAACTCACACAACCCTCCTCACCCCCCTCCCAGAGTATTTTTCTAATCCAACTATTAAGAATTCCTCTGCTTTTCCGCGTCTTACAATGGCAATCAAGTTTGTTCCACAGTAAGGGGTATAATAAGTAAAAGCAATAAACCATTGTTAGAAGCGTTTTATCAAATGCACACACACACACACACACACACACACACACACACACACACACACACATATATATGTATTCAAGTATGTGTGTGTGTGTGCGAGTTTGTGTGTGTGTGTGTGTGTTTGTGTGTGTCTGTGTGCCACCTACTATCATACAATGCCTTGCAAACAGGTCCTCAAGACTATTCATTAGATTGTGCATACATTCGTAAATAAGTGTGCACACCCACTCAAGCACACTCAAACACACACACACACACACACACACACACACACACACACACACACCTAGTATGAATATGCATATTTGTTTGCATTCATATTTTCTCAATTCTTATTCATGCTAAATATGTATGAGAGACTGAGTAAATATAAGACTGAACTCTTGGAGTCAATGTCTTTCTCCCTTCCCGAAATCTTCGTTTGAGACCGATTGTGAAATGTTAACGATTTTCAACTGACCACAGGGCAGCAAGCCTATCGTTTCTGTTTTAGAACCATGAAACTAAACCAAGGCAAATGGAAAATGTCGCCTGCGTTCAGTCAAATTTGTACATCATTCGTTTTGCATTGTCATTGTTTTCTTTGTATGCCTTTCAAACTCAGTTCCATCGTTTGTCTATGAGTGCACTCAGTTACAAAAGATGGAGTCGAAGTGATTCTTAAGCTGCTCGTCTAATCGCCCTTGATGAATCTACCATCTGCCCATGCGCACTTGAAAAGAGAGCACGGCTAATGACGCAACTCGGCTTAATTAAGCTTGGAAGGTAAAGAAGCAACAGGCAATTGCAAGTGAACGTCGTAAGAGACGAAGTAAAAGGATAGCATTGATGTTTACTTCATGAAAGAACTGAACTGTTGAAATCCTAATGTCATTCTGTTTATTTGTAGTTGAAAGATCCTAAACAGAAGGATAATTTCCCTGTGCGTAAGGATTATATATATATATATATATATATATATATATATATATATATATATATATATATATATATATATATATATATATATGTATATATGCATGCATGTATGTATGTATATATACGTGCACAGACATGCATATATATGCAATGATGAAGCGCTATATAGGAGTTCTTGGAATTTTACCGTAATATCTCTATTTAGAAAAATTATGCCTATTTTCTTTCTTTGCTCCTGAAATAGTCCCTCGGGACATGAATACAAAGGCTGCAAGCGGTCTTCCTAGATTAAATGCAACTTTCCGTACTACATTCAATTCGTGCTCATTGTTCCAATTCCATGAATTTTTAGTTTGTTCCTCATACATGAATGATTGAACCGACTATATATATATATATATATATATGTGTGTGTGTGTGTATGTATGTGTATAGTTTAGAAAGCTTCACAGCTTTAAACACTTAACATTCAGAAACCTTTTCAAAATCTTCTTGTGTCACTTCAGTCACTTATTTCCCAATATCTATCGATGACATTTATGTAATGTTTTCTTCGGTGTATTTCCCCTGTTTTACAATACTTCATCATTATGGTACAGTGCGAAAATTTTCTCTTGTTCGGATCATCAGATGTTTACTAAGTAATGGTTTGGAGGATTAAAAATCAAAACGATTATGTTAAGATGGCATCCCAGCAGTGTTGATCGAACACTAGCCCACTTTCCTCTATATTTATCACACTTATACATCATATGCTTTTTTGCCAAGGCTTTCTCACACAGGATACCAAAAAATAATGTATTTAAAGATGAAGGATCAGTTAGTATAAAAACAGATGTGACTCGACATTTATGTCACTTCTAATGAGTGTTCACCCATGTGAATATTAAATCCGCTGTGTCAGTTTTAATCTCAGACTGCATGCAAACCAACTTATGGTATCATCCTTAAGAATACTAATTATAAAGAAAAACTTCGTCGAGTTGATTCTCTACCAACATTTCCAACCGAAGAAACTGACAATCTTTACCACTAACCTTAAAATTAGTTTTTTGATTATATTCTTATTCGATTGCACTTACCACATAGACACGCACACACACACACATACATACATATTGTCCTTTTCTCAATCAACTATTACAGCCAGAATTACTCATCTCTCCTGCATATTGCTCTCCTCTTATCATCTCTTAAACTTGCAATCAGTTTTGTTGAACAGTTCAGAGTACAATGAATAAAAACAATAAAATGTCCATGGTTGATGATTGGAAAGTTTAGGGTAAAAGCGTAGAACGAGGGGAATTTGACAAATCAGTAAGGAATGAGGTTTTCCAAAATGAAACACGGGTAAGCTTATCGGTATTTGTTGGTTTTACTGGGAAATGGGAAGGAGTTAACAAGTTAGAATCGGGCGGAAAAGGCTTAAAGACATATTAGATGAGGCGGTAAGGCGGTAAGATTAAGTTAAAGAAGATGGTGACAGCATTAGAAATACTTTGCAGGGTGTTGTTTGTGGACGCTGTGGAAAGTGGTGGGATACTTTTACCAGCTGTGTGTGCCAGTTTTGTAAGTCTAGGACGTTGTATAGTGTATATATACATGTATCTATCTATCTATTTATGTTTGTCTGTCTCTGAACTATGAGAATAATCATTTCAATATGTGTATCTATCTATTAACATATCACTCTGTCTATGTCATTTTGGTTCTATCTCCCTCTCTCTCTATGTATATTTACGGATACATTGGTAGAGCTGTGGGGATCTGTCTATTTATTGATGGTTTTTTCAATATATATATCAATATATTTATAGATATTTCGAAAGGTAGATCGATGAATCATTATTTGTCAGTATATCACTCTATCATCGTAAATATTTACGACATTTTACCCAAGCTATCATCTTCTACTATTACCATGGAACCTCAACGCTCACACAGACGCACACACAGACGCACACACACACACACACACACACACACACACACACACGCACACATACATACACACGGGCACGCAAGCTCGCTTGCACACAAAAACACAGATTTATAGACATGTAACTATATTTCTATCGGCCAATTTTAAAGGAAAGAAAATGATCTTTTTCTAGAAAATTGACTTTATTATTACAATCTTTTGTTTCAATGTAATAAATCCAAAACATGTCAGTGTTATATTAGTAAAATCCACAATTGCTACTGCATGAAAATACCTGATTCAAGATCCTAGGCCAGATTCTATTCAGTGTTTCTTTGCTCCAGTCAGCATCGCTTATTTTGCGTGGTAACAAGTATTACAATGACGTAATGTTCCTGGACATCCATTTTATTAGTCGATCGTTGGACGTATCAGAAAAGTAATGAAACAACGTACAATTATTTGAGCAGGTTTAAAAAAAAATTTAGCACTCTTCGAAAATCATGTATCATTTTCTTCAAAGTTAACATGAAAAAGGACTCTAAAATTCCAGTTTTGTCAGGCGGAAACTAAAATTTCTTGCTCTTCAATTCTTTCCATTATCAGCTGAAATAAACTTTTACACTTTGCACTCCACGAAGAAAATATGGATTAAATCATAGTAGATAGGAGAAACTATCCTTTTTATTTTTTTTTTATTCGAATCCTCGAATGCCCTTAAATCAGAAATAGACCATTTCTGCTTAATAGCCCCCAAGGGCTGGGGAAACCTTCACTGCTTCCGTCGGATTGTTTGTTTTTATTCTCTGGATGTCTTAGCACTCACGTTCCTTCCGCAGTGATTCCCATCTCTGGGTGCGGAATCCGTACTTTCACTCTGTTAGTCTACATCAAAACGCTGCAGGATATTCGAGGATTCTTGTATATGCTTAGTTGTATACACAAACTAACGACTACATGTCCGGTTCCATTTTAAAAACACTATTCTACAGCAAGGCCCAACTGATATGATCCTTGAATATTTTCAGGGTTTTCCGATTGAACCTTGATGAAAATTCGAATTTCCACAAGTCTCTAATTATCATAACTCAATGTCATCGTGTCGGTGCTATATCACAATGGAGCATTCGATAAGTCCAATACATTTATTTGTGTTTTAAGTCATCACGGTCCCCTTTAAGATTCGATATGTTCTAACTATAACGATTGACCAATAACCACACTAAAGTTCATTATTCAGTGGATCCTCTGTTATCTCACCAGCCTCAAATTTTACTGAAATATTTTAATTACAAATACTTACATTTAATAACTGAAAAGAAACTGTCAACAGAAGCCAGTTCAAAGTATTCAATATTCATCTCAGGAAACGTAGAATATTTCAACAGCAAGTTGAGCTTACAAAGAGTTAAAAGGAAGGGATGTATTTACTTTAAACTCGGATGCAAGCAATATTTGTCTTTTTTTTGTTATCGTAGCGAAGTCGGCAACTGGATATTTTCTGAGTTCTGTATTTGATTTTGATACAAAGGTTAATTTTCATACAGGAACAAATCTTCAACTCTAGATTCATGAAAAAATAAGCTTTTGCGTTTGAGAGGTTATTTTGTGAGCAACTGATACGATACTTGGAAGGTTGAAGAGAGAGAGAGAGAGAGAGTGAGAGAGAGAGAGAGAGAGAGAGAAGCACTTTTAAAAACATTGTTTTCTTTTACTTCTCTGAATTTTGAAGTTTAAAAGTCAGTGTAAAACATATCTTGATATATTGAAATACTCGCCACCACAGTCAATAATTGAACAATCGTAGCGTCAAAATATCTAAAATTGTGTAAAGATATCAATTGAAATCCACGAAAGAAGAAGAGATCAAGTGAAGAATCACTTTAGGATGGCAAGCTTTTGGCAAAGCAAGCTCAACCTTTAAAAACAAGACGATCCCAATAATCCTAAAAAATAGAGTATACAACCAATGCATCCTCCCGATAGTCAATTATGGAGCTGAAACATAGAACTTAACCAAGAGACAGACCTGCAAACTGAGAAGCATGAAACGTGTGCATGAGAGAATCATGCTCAACCTCACATGGAGAGATAATAAGACAGCACAATATATCAGAAATAAAACGACGGTTAGAGACATGATAGAATCCATTAGAAAACTCAAATAGCAAATGGGCTGGTCATATTGCAAGAATGAATGACAAACGATGGACATCACGACTTGAAACATGGATCCCAAGAGACCACATGCAAAACTGAGGCCGGTAGAAAACGAGATAAAGAGATGAACTAGACAAATTCAGAAAATACTAGCTCTACGACGCCCATGATAGAGAAATGTGGCGAATCCTGGAGAAGGTCTATGTCCAACGTCGGGTATTAAAAGACTGATGATGATGACTTTCTCGAGAATTTAGATACTATTGATAAACCCGTCAGAATACGGCCCCCCCCAAAACATCAAAAGGTTTTTAATTTTTTTTCAGGAAAGGTATAGTAGAGTACTGATGCAATTTTTCAGTCTGTGGGCGAAAGAGTATGATCAGGAGTACCAGAACACACAAACACACGAATCATGCATATACAAGAAAGGATAGAACCCTCCACAATATTTTATGACTGTGACTATTCAATGGTCTTGTATCACTTGATGCAAGTTTTTCGAGATTGGAATTTTCTATTTTATTTTAATTTTTATATTTGTCCTTTAAAAACAATGTGTTTGCCTGTATCTTCGACAAAAGAAGTACCTTATTTTCTAGGGTCGTTTCGGTGCCAAAGGTATTATTGCTCACCAGCGGGTAAAAATCAGGGAATAAAGCTTAGGTCGTCTAGAAGTGAAACACGATCGAAAGGTTAGCCAATGAGTAAAAAGTCGGTTTAGGGTTGGCTGGAACTAAAGACGTGAATTGTCCTTTCAATCCAGAGGCAAGAATAAAAGACACAGAAATATTATATAAATAAAGAAAAGCGAGGGGGAATTAGGTGGGAAATTGAGAAAGAAAAAGAGAAGCTAATAGCAGGTAATAATGGAGACATAAGGTTGTTTACTCGTGAGTTACCATAAGAGACAAGTGTTAACGGGTGCTCATTGTGACCTTAGGTAGGCAGCTAAACACTTCATTAAGAACTTGCTTTTAAGTGAAACCAAATAAAGAGATAGAGATAGATAGATAGATAGATAGATAGATAGATAGAGAGAGAGAGAGAGAGAGAGAGAGAGAGAGAGAGAGAGAGAGAGACGGAGAGAGAAAGAGAAAGCAAGAGAAAAATATCTGGGGCAAATAGGTGAAGATGAATTCCAATAGAGCAAGCTCAACCCAAAGAACAAGAAAATCTTGCTATGCTAAAAGGAAGGATATATAGCCAATGATTTCTCCAGATAGTCACCTATGGAGCTAAAACATAGAATCTAACCAAAAGTCTGACCCTTAAACTGGAAGCCACGCTATACACACAAGAGAGAATCAATATCAATCTTGCATAAAGATCACAAGACAGCACAGTGTATAAGAGAAAAAGACATGGGACCGAGATATCATGAAATCCATAAGAAAACATAAATGGCAATGGGCTGGTCATGTCGCCAGAATGACAGACAATTGCTGGACATCACGAATCACAATTTGGATCACCATCACATGCGAAACCGAGGCCAACAAAATATGAGATGTCAGGGCAAACTAAATAAGTTCCGAAAGTACTGGCTCCGTGATAAAGAGGTTTCGCGAATCTAGGGGAAGGTCTATGCAAATGACTTAAAAGGCTACATATCTAAACACACACACACTCACACACACACACACACACATATATATATATATCTATATCTATATATATATATATATATATATATTATTGTGTCATCAAATAGACAGCTGTTTCGATGTATTACATCTCTTCAGTGTGGCTATAGACATTATCCCATCCAGTACCGCAAAGCAGAATTGAAACCCTCACATTGGACCCGAAGGATGATATATATAAAGCTTAGTCTAGCTCAAGGCAACAAATTTAGGGCACCAAATGAGGACAGAACTCACTATAGTAGTAATTATCTCAGGCAAAAATGGATAAGATGAAGATGGATTTATTATGTACTAAAAAAAGAATCTTGTAAATAAATTTCTCTAGACGCACACATACACACACACATATATATATAAGAAACTTAGTATGGCTCAAGGCAACACGTTTAGGGTACTAAATGATGATGGAACACTATAGCAGTAGTAATTTACGAGATTGATTACAGTTCAGTAGCTGGGTATCCACACACACATGTGAAGACACATACACTCACATACACACACACTCACATGCACACATGAAGGATTAATCAGAATCATATGTGGATATGTTAGCATATTATTAAATACACGCTCACATATATATGCGTTTGTGTATTTGTATATAGCTCTATGTTGCTGTATTCAGATCCTGAATGCAGTCTGAGAAACTTTGGAGATTGATGCAACGCAATGTCACGTTCGAACCTGCCACCGATATGGTAGCCACTTCTACGTAATATTGCTCTAACCATTGAGCTCCAAATAACTGTTTTCACTCCAAATTCTCATCTCATTTATTTTCAGACTATATCTGGTCTATTAGTTTCTTTCAATACGACAGTCAAGCATTAAGAAATGGATATATGGTCTGACAGAATGATCATAAATTGCGTTATATCATATAGAATTTATTTGTATACTCCCCTGTCATTGGACAGTTAATGTACCACTTGGCCTAAACAACATTCATAGAATTAAAAAAAAATACTAATGAAATTGGGTCTGCTACAAGAATCGAACTTTCGATTGAAAGGGTAGCTGCTTCAACGTAGCGTTGCTTTTACCATCGAGCTGTACAGCTTTAAACATAAAAAAACTCTTCCAAATTTTTTTGTGTCCCTACAGTCACTTTTCCACAATATCTGTTAATGTAATTGATGTAATTTTCTTCAGTGTTTTCTCTGTTCATAGATTCATGGCACCAATATATATATATATATATATATATATATATATATATATATATATATATATATATATATATATATATATATATATATACTTACATAACATTATGCATACATATATGCATATAATTGTGCGTCCGTCTTCATGTGAAGCAGAACATTTCTAAAAATTGCTTACAAACTTTGTGATTGTTATTTTGGTATGTGCCGTTGGGGAGTCTTTTTGTATTCATTCTTTCTTGTTGTCATAACAGCCATGGTTCAATGGAAAATCCTTAGAGTGCAAAAAAACAAAACAAAAACAAACAAGCACACGCATATAATAGTTTGATACATAAGTTCCCTGCAATCATACAAATAGTGTCATTATTCAGCCATCAGAGTATTCTCTCTGACTTCCTATGACCTTACGCTACGTTTTTACTGTATTATGCATTCCAATAGGAAAAAAAAATGTTTGTTCTCTCTTGGAGGATTCATTTGAGGGATTTTTTTCAACTCGTTTGTTGCATGGTGCGAAACTTGTGATTGTCTAAAGTTGAGAGATCTGCAGAATATGCTGCATATGGAAGAACTCACTCTTCCGTGATTGTTCGTCACATAGCTATTTTCAACTGTAATGATACAGGATATTCAACAATCGATTTCTTTGCTCAGAAAAAAACCAATTCAATCGACCCTATTACTTATTGTAGCATTATAAAGTAACGGATGGTGGAAGTTCCAGCAATTCGTAATCAATTGGAATTGCGCCAAACAGAGAGCTTTCCCCAAAGTAGATTCAATTTGGGTAGAGATTTTGAAGGCCTCACTGGATATAGACTTCATTCCTTTCGTTTTGTGTTCACGTAAATATCTTTTACGTCGTCATGGCTATTTTGTAAAAAACTGATGCTCTCCGTGTCAAACACGACGAGAAAAATGTGCCTTCCGTAAGTTCATGTACAACCCATTTTTCTCTGCTTTTCATGGAGTACACGCACACGAACACGTACACAGACACACACACACACACACATATATATATATATACTATTCGCAAAAATTCCACTCTAGATGAAAAACAACCACGTGAACATGATAGCTTTAAAAGTGGCTATTCAAAAAAATAGAGAATATTTAAACCATTTGAGATTCGCCAATGATGTTTCCTTGATGCCAGGAACATCGGTAGAATTACGAAACATGTTGATTGATCAAAATATGGAAAGTTGATAGTAGGGTTAAAGATGAACAAACAAATCAAAAGTAATGTTCAAAGATAATCACCCCCAAGAGACAATAGAAATAAAGGGCAAGCGTCTAGAAAAGATTGACGAATACATTTATCAGGGACTAGTAATAAAGTTAGAGAAAAACCATGGAAGCAAAATGAACAATGCACATCCATCGGCTGGAAAGCATTTGGATAGAGACTTATTCAAGAGCACCTTGCCAGTGTACGCAAGTGTAATACCAGCAATGACTTGAGGATGCAAAACATTGGAAATATCAAAACGAACTGAGAATCACCTTCGAATCGCAAGAGAAGCCATGGAAAAAGCAATGTTAGGGATAGCTCAAAAAGATAGAAATAGGCTGGCATGGCTCAGAGGAAGGACTATAGACATTTAACTTCCATACTGTAGGATCTTTATTTCAACGGATTGATTTCCGGTCGGTGTAATATGTTTTATTTTCAAGAGACCTCTCCGTTTTTGTTCACAACTTTTATAAAACTGTAATTGAAACGAGAAAATCAATGAGCAAATTTGATTGAAGAATCTTACTTAAAGGAACTCCAACATTACCAACATGTTGAAAATACTGGACGCACTTGAACCAATTCTAAGTCAACCAAAATATACAGTTATTAATAGCCAACATTGTTTTAAATTAAATTTGGTTACTTCAAAAGGTTTATATTAATCACTCTCAGAATATCTCATATATATATATATATATATATATGTGTGTGTGTGTGTGTGTGTGTGTGTGTGTGTGTGTGTGCATGTATGTGTGCATGCATGATTTCACTCTCATTCGGCCTCGTTTATGCATGCACACATATTGATACAGATGAATACGTTTCTCCCGACATTGATCGAAGAGTATGCTCTGTTATAAAAATAACTCTTAAACGTTAACCTACAGAAGCTCTCTTTTCTAGGGAAAGGCTCTTCTTTGATCAATAAAGGAGTCCAGGGTTGGGCCAGTTGTTTTTATGGTCGACTTTTCTCATTCGTTTAGTTTAAAAGGTTTTTATATTGTTCCGTGATCCGGTGTCGCTCCTCTCCGAAGAGCACATATCTATTGATGTACAATGGGCTTTGTAAAGCCCTCTTCCTCTTTACTCCCATCGATGTTTGTTTTCTGTTTCCATAAATAGTTACCCTGTGTTGTTATTTTCATTGCCGCACACCTTACTTATTTCTCTTTTATTTCCTTATTTTATCTTCTTTCCTTCCTTAGACTCATCCAGATTTTCTTTACTCTATCAGCTATGCATTTGTTCAGTTCCAAATTAGGGAAAACGAATTATTATGATTTTTGGAATGTACTGAAACCATAGAAGTAGATAGTAACCTTTTACTGGTCCATAGTTTGGCACCAATGTTGGAAATTGTGAAATCTTGGTCACGGACTAAACTGCATGTTTTATTTTATGACAAGAAGTCATTTAAGCTTTAATTATTCAGCAGTTTTGGTGCGTGTATGTAGTATGTATACGCCATATCAGATATTATATTCTTTTTTTTTCTTTTTCTAACTTGAAAAATGAGTTGCAAATGCAAATAGCAAAAATGGTGCTAGGAGAGTGAAATCAAATGCTATTCGATATTTATTTTTTTCTGTATTGCATATTATACATATCATTTATTAATTGTAATTGACCTACCAATAAGTAAGAATTCTGTTAATTTGGGCCCTTATTCCAAAAAGTAAACTTCAAGCTCTTTTTGTGAACCAATGCTTGATTATTTTGAAAAATACATATTTTACCTAAAAGACACAAGAGCGTCAATAGGAATTTAACCCATGGTTATACAAGACTATCATTTATTTTCTATTTTTAGAGGCCAACTACATTTAGAAAACAATATTCATCCTTTGTATTTGATTTGGAACCTGTATTGGAAATTTGTAGATCTTGGTCATGGACCACTTCTTCCTTTGTAAATTCTCCATATCCTATTACAGCTTACTTGAAAAAAGACTACCATCGATGCCCCCATTTTTTTCGTAAGTTTTTTCTTTAAATCCTTCAAGTGATTTAGCCTATTACCAGACTTTAATAAGTTTATCTAACCATATATTACCGTGAGTGCGAACCTAGATCTGGACTCTGAAAAGAAAAAAAAAATGCTTAAGATCTGAAGTAAATGACTCACAGAGACAAATAAACATACTTTCCATACAATTCAGAAATTCATGAAAAAACAACAAAAAAACAAAACAAACCAAAACAAAATAACGGTTATCATCAAGATTTAAACACATCTCGGCACTATTCCCGAAAGATAAACAGCAAATAAAGAAAAAAAGAAGTTGATGAATTTGATGATAAGTTTCCAATTACACACCAGATATCAAGTCGTTGAGACCCCTTTAATATTAATCAATTCTACATTTCTATCAATATTTTCATATTTATTATTGCCAGCTTAAGTGGCTGCACTTGCTTGTGAATGCATAACCATTGATATTTGGAAAAACAAAAAATATATTGCTCAACATTTCAACCATTCAAGTGACGTTAGGATAAGCAGTCCAAAATTTTCGATATCTAAGATAATGATTGCATTTATAAACTGTAAAAATCCTTTATGGGCATGAGAAGGAAATGAGTTTCTTGACGAAACTTAATGATTTGCAAATGTTGGTCCTAGAGGAGATTCCATACCGATGCCATCAGTCTTCGAATGATTGTAGCTATTGTGATCATAAAGGAGACTTTAATCGTGTAGATTATTAGAACCTTATAAAGAATATTGAATATAATTTTTGAAAGAAATATTGGATTAGTCACCTTCTCTTATTGTTACATATGTATTTATGCGAAGTTTTTCTGTGGCTATTTTCAGTTGCTTGATTGATAACTATGTTTCCTATCATGAGATCTTTTTATACTTACAGTTTGAAAAAGATTGCTTCAGGATTCACCGTGATCTGTTTTTCTAATTGTAGTTGTTGAATTGATATCTTTATTCATTCCCCACCTTTTTTTAGATAAGATCAAATTTAGTATGTAAGTTACATTCAAGTTCAAGATTGATGAAGTCATCTTGTTCATAAATGTTTTCAACAACTGATTGAGCCCATTGAAGAAATTCACTTGGATGTCACCTAATACGTGATGTCTTCATAATGCACAAGCAGCAAACGCTGAGTGTAATAGTATTTGAAAATTAGAAAACGCGTAAATCCACAGTATTCTCCTGATCTTGATTATGACCTGTGGTGTGATTAAAAGTGCTGGATCACAGACTTCTTGACATTATTTCCATTCATTGTATCTAGACATGCATCCTCTTGAACCTTAGCTAGGACGTTCACTGAAGTCTAAGCCCCTCACGGTGAAGATTTAGCAACCAGCAACTACTGTAATTTTTTCAAAATAAATTTTCGGGCCTTGGATTAGATTAAGAAGAACGTGACAAAGCAGCTGCTAACGACCCGAAAAAGAAATTAGCTGATTGTTTCAAGGGACGCTCTGATAAGTTTGTGAGATACCAATGGGGTACTTTCAAGGAACTGGGGCGGCATGGGTTATTGTAGGCTATTTTTCCATTAGTATGAAACGTCGGGATACTTTCTGGTGGAACCTCATATATATATATATATATATATATATATATATATATATATATATATATATAGAGAGAGAGAGAGAGAGAGAGAGAGAGTGAAGTGGAAAGATTTTGATTATGACTGTAGGATCAAACAAAAGCGCTCAATCAGAAATAATGTTTGGTCAAATAATACATAAGTTCATCTCTTAAAAGAAAACGAAAATAACCACTAAAAAAATTAAACACAACATTCAATCAAACTTGGATATATATATATATATATATTATTGTGTCATCCACAGACAGCTGTTTTGATGTATTACATCTCTTTAGTGTGGCTATAGACTTTCCATTATCCCATCCAGTACAGCGAGGCAGGATTGAAACCTTCGGTTCAGACTCAGAGGCCGATATCCTACCTCTAAGCTACGGAACTGTACGGTCAGAAGGGAGAAAATTAATTTGACACAAACATCAGCAGCATTTAGAAAAAATTAAGTCATTCTGTGCACTAGTAACCAAACAGAAGCAATTTACTTATAGTCTTGCAATATTAGAGTGCAAAATTATTAAGCAATGACTGCAAAATTATCAAATATGAGTCCTTTGAAATGGTTTTCTTGCAGGATATTCCTATCATCACACTGCTCGGAGGGAGTAAAAAAATCAACAGGGACCGTCGAACAGTGGAGATATACGTTGAATACATTGTTGCATCCCATAGAAGATCAGATAAGGGCAAGACCAGGGTAATATAACAGTGGGGGGTGTCGAATTGAGCGAATTATCAGAAATAAACAGCATTGAGTAGTAAAACTGTGTTCAAAAACGCTGACCGTGATAACGTGCCCAAATCATCTCGAGACCGACTTCTTCACAATACTTGAAAATTTATCAAGCCTGATATTCGACTGCAAAGTCTGGAATGGACAAGAAAGTATTTGAAAACTCACTTTAATGTTCTTTTCATTGACGAGTGCCGAACTAAACCTGATGAGCCAGATGAATGGAGTGTAAGCCTTCTACGATCAATCTGCAATAAAGTGGCGTAGGAGCTTTATTTTGGAATGGACTTGTAGGAGTTGATTGGACTTTGGCGTGTACCAGATGCAATAAAAATGGCTTCCCTGGCTTATGTTGCATTCGTAAAGGATTTTTGGTCTTGGATTAGGAACAAGTCTCTCATACAAAAGTTATTTTCATGCATGACAACGCACGTTTACATTGTGTGCATGGAATGGTCGACGACCTAACTAAAGCTGGTTCTCAAAAATGGTAGATTAATAGACTGACATCCGTATTATGGAGATTTCACACCATGAGGAAAGTCTATGGAGATGGGAGTCAGTTTGCTACCTAAGAAGGCTGATGCCAAGCTGTTGTGACAAGTGCAGAAGCTCTTACAGCTGAAAAAAAAAATTCAGAATCCAACCAAGACAATGGATGATCAATTAATATCTGGCAAGGATCTTACGTTTCAAACTAGATAATATATATATATATATATATATATATATATATATATATATATATATATATATATATATATATATATATATATATATATATATATATATATATATACATATATATATGAATGAATAATTGTGCCAAAGATCGTAAAATAGACAAGTGAGTAATACGAATGCGTCCTCGGACTCTTGCTTTTTCATTTTGTTAGCTCAATTGTTGAGAGCAGAGACTGTCTATGAGGTTGCTTCGAAGGTGAACGTTGGTTCTATCCCTACACGCTGCTTATTTCTTCATTTATTTACACGATCTAAGGCTGCTTGATTCGCTACCGAGTAAAAACGGTGCTGATCAAAAATAAGTTTGTACGAAAATGCCTTTATAATCATCACATATACACACATATACATATACAACATATATAGAGAAATAGATGGATATATATATATATATATATATATATATATATATATATATATATATGGAGAGAGAGAGAGAGAGAACGACAGAGAGAACGACGTATAGTTTTACTCTGACAGACCATTATTACTGAATGGTGAATTTGATCCTCACAGGGTTCCCCTTCTGCTATGGCTTTACGCCAGACGAGTAATCCAAAGATTGCAGAGATATAAAATATTTTGTTTGAAACCAAATGCACAAATTAGAGATTTAGTACAAAGGTTCTCGACTAGGTTTGGGGAAAATCTCCAAGTTTCAACCGGAGAATCAAGACCGCATATCGGTAGATTCAAATTATTTGAATATTTCAACATTGAACATTTAGCAAACTTGAATTACATTTCTTTAAAAAATAAATAAGGAATAACTCAAGTTAAGGTACATCTGCTAATAGAGAAAAAATAAGGAATGTTCAAAGTAATATGCTCCTTATTTTGAATGCATCTTTTGAGTCAGACAATCTTTGAAAAGGGGATTGACATTCCGGGTAAAAAGGGGAAAAGGGTTCACTTGGGAAAAGGGTTCACTTGGAAAAAAGGCCACTGATACAGAACTAGTTGTCTGTCATAGAATAATCGTTATTGCTGATCATGTACAACGATTTGATCTAAACGAAAAGGTTCGTGAGAAACATTTCATTACTGAAATCTAATGATGAATAAGGTTTACTTGGCTGATTCATAATTTCTGATTGATGATTACAATATTTGCTTTAACGGAGCTGACTGAACCTATGCAAAAAAAAAAAATTGTCAGTACACGTGAACATCATGTCTTATTGTGAATACATCCACAATTTGAGAGAAGTATTATTGCAGCATACCCAAAGACAGTTGTTGAATAGTGAACAAACAGAAATTTATTTATGTGTGTCTTGTAAGTGCATTTATGAAAGCATATAAGCAGCTATTCCGTTGAAAGAGGGATTAAGACATTTATGAGGATGCTTATCATTTTGAGCAGTTGCTTTGAGTAACGTGAATAGGGTACGAAGGTGATATCAATAAGTCCATGGCCAACCTCAGGGTCATTTTCATTGTATGATATTCGATCTATGCGATTGATATTCAGAACTGGGTTAAGTGCATAGACAAAGAAGGAGATTTTGCTGCAAAATGGGTTTTTGTTGTGTAAAAATAAATTCCTCCTCATCATGGGGCTACTTATTGATGTTACAACGTTGATATATATACTAATGATTTATGTGTGTTATATTTGTCTACATTGTATTCCTAATAAGATGTGGATTCATTCTGAACAATTAAGGCTAGACGTCATGACAGTCTTATGACTTCTGGCCCACCCTGTATGGGCGAGCAAGTATCTTTGCACTCAACAGTGCCTGTAGGTATTTACAAAAGCATTGTCATGTATATTTTAGTGTTCAAAATATGACGTAAATATACTATAGTGTCTATGCAAGTCATTTATGCGTACACTACAAACAATTTCTAACATTTTTGTACTTATAAAATCTAGAGTTCCTGGAGAGAGAGGGAATGCTTTTACACGAAACATGCATGTATGATTTATTTGTTATGATACACGTGTAACGAATAAAAGAACGCCGGTAACGAGGCAAAGCTTGTTTATACAGAACGCAGCTCCTCCTCTTTAGTCAGCTTTTCGAGTAAATTGCAATCATAACTCTTGTCTCCGGGCCTCTCACTATCATAGGAGGTTCTCCTCCTTGCACGCATAAAACACGCGCATATATTCCCTAAACTAATATTTGTGCATAGTCATAATCTATTTAAACGACCTTCTGCAATTTCTAAGGATACCTCTCCGTTCATGCCTCGCTCGTTGCCAAAAGTTTACTCAAACGTGTCATTCGTTAAAGTTCTTTTGTAGAATACAACAGTGTTTCATAGTATTCTCCCTTCGGAACGGCTCTCAAAGTCTACCTTCACCGTGTAAGTCTACAGATCATACGAAAGTTGGGGAAATTCGTCCATCTTTAGTAGCCAATAATCTTTTCTTTTCGCTTTTACCAAGTTTATAACTGAAATTCAAATTAGTGCATTTCAAAAAGTACGTAATAATTGATAGCCGAATAATATTTCTGTTTTCTTGTAGATTTCGATTCATTTTAAAACTTTATGAATAAAATTTACAAAAATGAATATGTATTTTTGTTTTGATTACACAAAAACAAAATATAATCTATGTTATCCAAATTCATTACATAGAGCATTGTCATTTTAATTGATTTTGACTAGTTTTTCTTTCATCTTAATTTTAATAATAATTACTCTGCTTCATCTAAAAACTCGGATAACTTATGACTATTACATCTATTACAGTAACTAGTAAAATTAGAATGAAAATGTAACTATACGACTTAATTTGAATTTGAACATCCACTGGATAACTTTGGTGCGGTGCTGATCCAGTCAGAGTTGTCAGTTAAGATGCAAGTTCAAATCTCGTCAGAGGCTGCTTTGCTGTTGACTTGACGCAATGTAATAACGATCTTCAGTTTGCTAAAAAAAAAGTAACATTTGTCTGAAGTGCGTTAAAATACTTTTGCTTCTTTACTTAGCTCCAAAGAAATAATCAAGTGAACGTGGTGTCCTTTCGTCACTTTCACAAAACCGAGACATGAATAATTTCGACAATTAAACTTATTCATACTGAATCCGGTCTTGATATTCACTTTCCCAGTGATAAACAACAATTATAATCCTGGTCTGAATTTTGTTGGAGGCAATATATTGTGTATAATATCTTCAGATTATTCTCCTGAATGCGTTCATTTGTGTTCACTTTTTTAACAATGTTTGCTGCCCGGGAATCAAATCTGAATTTGACACCGAAAACAAGACCCGACATACAAGATTGACAAAAATGAAGGTAATGAGTCAAATACAATCGATCGAGCGCTCTGAGAGGTGATTCCAAATACTAGACCTAGGGATACCCGATAAAGGCACGAGGGTACACGGCCGAAATGTTATGAACAAATGAACAAATACAAGAGGAAAGAAAATCCAACCATATTGTACATTGGTGATATGTTGCAAAGCTCAATGAAAAAGAGAATTCTTCGTGGTCTTCAAATTTGTTTGTGTTTATTGCTTTAATTCCCTGATTCTTTACAGACACTGAACTATTGCACTGGCTAGTCTGAAAATAAAATATTTTCATATTTCATTTTTCTAAACTTTTCCAATCTTATCTAGGAAACGACAAACATGGTAGATTTGAGATAACTCTTCAAGAATGATATGATTTATAGTAAATTTTTGATCGGATCTTATGGAATTAGGAATTTACATTTACTGTTGATTTCAACGTTAAAACAATGGAATGCTATTTAGCGAAAAAATCCGTACTTTCCATCTCAGATATCTCAGATCTCAGATATTTTATAATACGACATTTTCAATGACAAAATTAAAGGCTATTAATCAGATTATCTGTTTAATTGCAAGGGAAAAGTAATAAATGCGTTCAGTTTCAATTAACTTCCAATAATTTCTCAAAGTATAAACCCATTTTTGGTAAATGTTTTCATTTCGTTTAAATGTAAGCGTTCATATTTTATTCGAGCCAAGAGAAAACTATATTACTGTACTTGAGTTCACTAAGTCTTTACTCTAAGTATTGCTTTGTTGATTTATGTTCCTGTGGTGATTAAATTGATTTAAGGAATTCTGCTGGTGGATATAAGTATATCCTCTTTTTTTTCGAACCATGATGTAGTTTCTCGACTTCAGATTAGGATTTAATTGGTTTGAGATTCACATTTTGCCTAATAGATGCTTTTCCGGTCTTAATGTCCTTTTGTGATTCCTCTAAAACATCGTAGCCTTCAATATTTTGCTATATTTGAGCAATCAACATGTAGTACTCAATAAGAAGAATCACTTTGTAATTTCCGTACAGAGTAGAGGCAATATGGATAGAAATGGGTTTAAATCTAAAGCATATCAAAGCTAGGCACAAAAACATGACTACTTTATCTAGCTGGGTTTATATGGCACCTAAATCAACTTGAATATGAATCATCTGCTCAATTATAAAGATATATGAACTACACGACAGCGAACTTCGGCATTTTTGCTATTTAACTAAGAAGTTGAATTGAATACACATCTATTGTACACTTGCCATGTAGAAAGATAGTTATGAACATGTTAATGCTAAAACTAAAATGAGTGAGTCCTCTCAGGTACTCATTTGATTTACATTACCTTTTCATTTTCGTTTTACACACTCTTTTCCAGGTGAGATGTGTCACGCACATACTGGTGTACTTGGAAGCATATTCTTAAAGAAAAATTCGGAAGTTTGCTTCCATGAACAGCTACATTAGTACAGGTTCATCCTGCTAGCCATAATGGCGATTAGCGAAGTAGTAAGTATACGTATTATTTGGAAACGGATATATATTTCGAAAGACTATTAATCAATGCGTTACAACATTTGAACGTTCTTCTATTTACTATTATTGTCTTGGCCGATGGACTCATTCTCTGTGTAACAACAGGAGGTCATTTCAAATAATATAACGCGTTCATATATATATGTATATAAACTATGTACATGTGTATGCGTATTCATTTGAAGGAGACCAATAATCATGAGATATAAAATTTGTAAAGCGAACTCCTAAAAAGCGGGGAATACAAGCGAAGAATCACTTTGGGATGGCAAGCCTTGAGTCAACTCAATCTTCGAGAATAACAAGATCCCAATTGTTCAAAGAATGGTATACTATCAATGCATCCTCATGATAGTCACTCATAGAGCAGAAACATGGAACCCTATCAAGAGACTGACCCTCAAACAGAGGACCATGCAACGTGCACATCAAAGAGTCATTCTCAATCTTACATGAAGAGATCACAACACAACGCAAATAGTTCGGGAGAAAACACAAGTCGTAGAATCCATTAGAAAACTAAAACTCGAATCGCAATGGGCAGGTCATGTTGAAAGAATTGAAAACAACCGCTGGACATCACGACTAACAACGTAGATCCTCAGGGATCACATGTATATATATATATATATATATATATATATATATATATATATATATATATATATATATATATATATATATATATATATATATATATATATATATATATATATATATTCACTCCTACATCTATGAAGATTATGACTGCAAATAACTGTACATACTCATTTAAAGGCCATCTTCACCGGGGACTAACCCTGTTGTCAATCTTCTCTCTAATACCGAATTTAATTTAATGTTTATGTTATTCATTAACTATTTTCCGAAAGATTGTGAATTTATTTCTCAGTAAATGATAGATTCAGGAGAGAATACCATTTTTTTTATATAGGTCATTTGTACGGTTTTTAGTTACGACTATTTTGACCACCTGTTGTTCATTTCGATAATGATTAGAATATTTGCCTTCACAAAATGAAGGATCGCTAGATTCAATGATTATCATTTATTTCCCCAAAAGGAATTTCCCCCTTACTTTTGACCCGTGAAAAAAGAAAATCATGTCACTTTAAAAAAAAAAAATTCAAACTGAACATCGATAATAATTCATTTATTTTGTTACATAAAAGAACAGTGAAATATTTCTAATGATTTTGAAAGAAAAAATGTATTTCATTATTTATTCATTGATTGATTTAATATTTAAATTGACACATCCAGGCCAGAATCTTTTTTCTTTTTGACTGATTTGAGACAGTTTTTTTTTTTGGTAAAAATGATTTTTCCCATAACTTGAAAATAAGTTTTAAAAAATCTTCTTCGACAATTTTGTCACTCAAAGTGAGAAAAAATCCCTCAATGTTGAGAATATACCCTCAATTTTGACAGCTAAAAATGAAAATGAAATTCCAGTTGATTCGAGCCTTAAAATAGAAATAAACGTAAAAAAATAAAAGTTTGTTCCCTAAAATGAAATCAAGCCATCTCTCAGAAAGCCTTTAAACATGAAAAATGAAAATTCCTCTTCGATATTGACATCTAAAAGTGAGAAAAAACGACTTCCTCTTCGTGTATGTACCCTAAAACGGAAATTTCCTCGATTTTGACGGTTGAAAGTGAAAAAGAACCGTACTTCCTGATTTCGACCCAAAACATAAAAAACAATTCCTTTTTATTTTGGCCTCTAAAAAAAAATCACCCCTCCATTTTGACCCCTAAAAATGGGAAAATGTTTCCCCTTGAAAAAAAAAAAATGGAAACGAAAGGTTCTCTTCGATTTTGACATAAAAAAAGAACGGTAAAAAAAATCTCCCTCACTCAGTTTATCCCCTAAAAAAATCATCCCTCAGTTTTCACCCTAAATGTTTAAAAAATTCTCTTGTGTCCACCCCTAAAAGTGTGAAAAAAACTGCCCCTTAATTTTGAACCCTAAGAGCGAAAAAAATGTTCCCTCGATTCCTAAAATAAACCCCATCCCCACAATCTGACACTCAAACGTGGAGAAAAAAAACAATACTTCCCCTTTCGGTTAGACAGCCTCGAGGGAAAAATGAAAGTCTCCCTTTGATTTTATAATTGAAAACAAATCTCTTCCTCGATGTTGACCCCTAAAACTAAAAAAAATCCACCATAGTTACATCATAAAGAGGATGACCCCCCGGCCCTCTAAAAAATGTGTTTTAGAAGAATGATTTCTCAATGAAGCCACGGGAATTGACTGCAATATTCAAAAGCAATTGTTTCGCACAATGAACGGACAGAGAGAGTCCAGTTTAGCAGTGTAGCTATAATAGAAATAATAGATCACGAAAAATAAAAGAATAAAAAAAAATCGTTTTTTAGGAAAAGGATTTCTTCGGTTGAATCTATTTTAACCCAAATACTCAAGAGGCGTAGTCCCTTACCATTAACTGAATGAGAGGGCCCAGTTCACTAAAATAGTTAAATCGTAAATGGAACCCCAAAATCACGAAATCTTTTATCTAGGGGAAATTATTTCTCAATGGAGTAGAAATAATTGGAATACTCCGGAACCATAGTTTGGCGCGATGGACGGGAAGGAGAGTCCAGTTCAGTAGCATTGTTACATCATAAATAAATCCTGAAAAAAATATGTATTGTGGAATACAGATTTCTTAATAACGTCAATGGAACTAATCATAGTACTTCTAAGCCGTAGTTTCGTACGATGAACAAAAGGTGAGGGTTCAGTCTAACAGCGTATGTATACATTGTTAGTGGTCCCATTCTACCAGAATAAAGTTTTTAAAAGGTTGTGTTTTGGAAAAAGAACTTTTAAAGGAAAAAATCAAAACCAAAACACTTTAAAGGTGAAATTTCGGAAAATAATGGTCTACTTCAACAGGATAGTTGAATCGTGAATAGAACCACCCACCCACCAGACAAAAATTGTTTTTAGGGGAAATGAATTCTGATTAAAGTAAAAAAAAACTTCGACGGCCATTATGCTCGATGTCAAGTCATTTTCTTTGTGTAACCATACTAAACAGAGGATGAGAACTGTGCTGTAAAGGATTGACCGGTGAATGCTTGATTATCATATGAATCTTTGATTTGCACGATGGCGTATTCTATTCACGATAAACATTGTAGTATATTTCCATATACACACACGCACATACACAAATATATATATCTGTATACGTGTGTGTGTGTGTGTGTGTATTCATGACATATATATATATATGTAGAGAGAGAGAGAGAGAGAGAGAGAGAGATAATCAAGTTCTTCACAATCATCTTGCACCAACGGCGTGAAGCTCAACGTGAAGAACTGAATTTTCTATGTAAAGGTATACACATGTCCATCATCCCAAAAACTTCCCATCACCATCTTTTACCTTCAAACATACCCAAACATATAGATTAAACATCAAAATTAATACTATCAACTAGAGCTACAAAAGGCACCAACGGGGGCAATAAAACCCAATGCCAAGATACTTAGGTCAAGATAGAAAATGCTCTCAGACTACTACTAAGCATCCTTGCAGAGATGACCCCTATTATTTGGTTCAAACCCCTTGACAAAATGAATATCCCATACCACCCACTACAACACTAACAACATTCTCACAAAATTCCCAATAAATAGATCCCCAAAAATATAGACAATCATTCGCCTGATCAGGCCCAAAGAGGGCAGAACCATGAGCTAGTTTGTGTAGCGAATCCACAATTTACTACTTATGTATATATATATATATATATATATATATATATATATATATATATATATATATATATATCAGGTGTAATGATATAAAGATATTTGCTATTTTTTTATCAAATAAACGTACGCACGCACGCACGCACACGCACGCACACACACGTACATACACGCACACACACGTACATACACGCACACACATACAAACAAGCGCGTATATACATTCATTTTCAACGTGAACTTTTTCTTCATTGGTGAACCGGACCTTACATTTTTTCATTATTTACATAGATCAAACAGTAAAAATTTCATATAAAAATCCAGCTAATTAATGTGTCAGGCAAAGGTCATATTGATTCAAACATGTACATTCTAATGTAGATATAGCTCCTTACACAAAATAATTCTTATCAATGAATCTCCAAGAATACTTCATAATTCCCCACTCCTTTCGGCAGACCTCTGAGAAAGTTTGACTTTCTCTTTTAAGTGCAATAAAGATGTTTTTTTTTCTTTGGATCGGTATCAGAGCTACCCTTGATAATGATTTAGAACCAGATCCCGGGAGAGATAATGACATAACTAAATTTTTCTGTCTGAATCAATTAAGGGCGTTTCAAGAGAAGTATGCGTTTATCATACCCGTTGATAAGACAGCGAATATCTTATGATCTTCACTTCCTAATGCCGAAATTAGCACAAGCAGAACCAAACAACTATTTATAAGTATAAATATCCATGTTACCAAGGTAACGTTATTTTTCAATGTTGTACCCTGTTGAGAGCCTCCATGACGATTAAACCCTTTCCTCGGTATATTGTCTTACTTCTGGTTTATCGTTGTTAGAAACTGTCAACTAGAACTGTCATCATAGGTTTCTTCAGTTTTCAAGTTGGTCTGTCTGACTGGCTGACTATGTATCTATCGCATGTACAAACCGCACCAAATGAAACTGAAGAGCTGGGGATTAGAACATTTACTAATTTTTGGATCTAAAAGGGAACGTGTTTTTGTTCTTTATTGGAGGGTCAATTTGCTATGTAAGTTCATGCTAAATTGATTTTTTTTGACTTTGCATTCGGTGGCATTCACGCTTACTTTATGAAAATTTAGAGTTTGTGATCATTGTCCCCCGAAATGAGAGGTAAGTAGCTTATTCATCGATCACCCTTTTTCCAATTTTTGATTGATCATCTCCAACACGGCACGCTGTCAGCAAATGTTGGTCACGTAAAGTTTTCTCTTGAGTGACTAACGAAACCCTTTTTTTTCTAAGGGGATTTCATAAGTTCATTGGGATTTCAGAACGCTTGCAGTATTTTTAATTTTCATGTCTCAAGTTACCAATATTACATTTTGGCATTTCTGGTTATTTTGTACTGATGAACTTCTCATGTTCGCCCCACTTTCAGGGTAGTTCTTTTCTCTATCGTTACCGCTTCATCTACAATGAGACGATGATTTTTTGCAGTTTTTTTCTTTACAGATACAATTATGTGCATTTACTTCGTTTGTGTAATGAGGTCATTACATGCTTCATAATTGGGTGTAGCCTAACAAGTTCCTTCAGTTTTTGTCGTTAGATGACATTGGGAGTGTTCAGTTTCAACCAACTTAATTCAATAACATAACTTTTGATTTAATTTTGACGGCTGTCCTATCAGCGTACATTGAAAAACAAGTTTGTCAAAATTAGTTCAATTTCTTTTATTGATTCTAACATTGACGATGTATGAAAATAAGCAATATTTTGGCATATATTTCAAGAAGGGTGAAAATAAAACTCAAATACAAAAGAAATGTGCTATCATCGGGGAAAGTACTGCTAACGAGTTGTGTTGATATTTCTCGCTGAACGATCTCTCTTGCTGTGTTAGAGAAGTTGAGATTGACAGAGATCAAGTTAAAATTTTAAAAAAAAACGTTATAAGACGCAGACGGCAGCCAACACATTCAAAATAGCCTTGGAAAATGATTGCCCCAGTTTACTTTTGTTAGCTGATTTGATGTAAGACTTCTGCATAATCCAATCGAAGAAAACTACTGATTGTATTTCTGCGAGTGATCATGCTCAGTTTTTTAAAATAATTTGTGATGATAAATATAAACATAGAATGCAAGTTATCATGGGACAACTGAAATACTGGCCGTCCCAAAGGTAAGTTTTCATCTAAATAAGGTGATACTAAGTATAAAGGATTAGAAGAGAATCTTATTCTTAGAGCTCATTTCAAAGAACGATTGCATAGACTTGTTGTCAATTAGGCCAATTCAAGGCAGCAACTGACGGAAAGCATTTGAAATTAGATAATATAAAGGATTAATATTCAATCAATATAACGCTAGACTGCATGTTTCTTTGGTGACCGGGCAAAATTGTAACATTGCTGGCAAGTTTTGAATAATTCACTTTATTCACCAGATACTGAACCTTCGCATGACATTGTTTTCCGATCTTCACAGAATTCTCATCTGGGATGATATTATTATCATCATCATCATTATTATTATTATTATTATTATTATTATTATTATTATTATTATTATTATTATTATTATTATTAATTTCCACACTAGTTACCTGGTGTTCACAGCTGGAGACTGAGTGACAGCCAGTCCCTGCAAGTCTCTAGGCCTCCTCTCTACGCTCTCACAATCCAGAGCAGTATTGTAGATGACAGTTTCACGCCGGTTGCCCGGTATTTATTACTGAAAGCTGAGTGACACCAAGTCTCTCTAGGTCTTCAGCCCTCTTCTCATCTCTTCCTCAATTATCACAGCAGCGCTGAGGTTCGTATCTCCATCGCCATTTGTGGTGTGTGGTATGTGTTTTTCCCCTCCCTCCTCATCTCTTCTGTTAAGCCACTGCTGAGATTTTGTGAGTTGTAGATCTCATATTTATAGCACTCTCCTCAGTATTCGTGCAGTCCCCATCAATGCTGTAGTCTGTATAGTCTCGATCCTTCCTTTTCTCCCTAGTTCTTCCAATCTTTCTTCCAGTGTGTTTAATCCGGTTCCGAGTGCACCTACTATAATTGGTACTACCCTAACTTTGATGTTCAACATGTTATTCTGCTCCCTTGCCAGGTCCTAGTATTTTACAAGCTTTTCATTTTCTTTCGTATTTATTTCGTGGTCTGCAAGCACAGCAACGCCAAACAGTAATTAGGTTCTCTTCTCATTGTCCACAATCACTAGGTCTGGTCTTCTCGCTTGGATTGGGTAGTCAATTAAGTAATTTGTGACTTCCATTCTCCAGGGCTATCTCCGGTTTGTACTGGTACCACTTTTCCACATGGCTAAATCCCATTCGTTTGCTCAGTTCCCAGTGTATCACTGATGTTACCCTTTTTTCTCGGTGTATTGTCTTACTTCTGGTTTATCGTTGTTAGATTTTCAAGTTTGTCTGTCTGTATTTTCAGGGATAAAACCAGTGTAAAGATCAATAACAACACCTTCAAAATCAGTGAAACATTACCAGTCAACTACATGGCAAGGTATATATACATATGAACCATACATGTATCTAATATTTGAAGTTATACATTTTTACACTGCTGACAAAACACAAAATTTGGTATACATCAATCTTTTGTCACTACACAAACATGTAATTATATGTCCTTAGAACAGTGACACACAACAGACCATCTCTGGGGTGTAAAGCCTCGTGCAAGGCCTGCAGCACACAACAGATCAGCGCTGATCTAAAAGTTTCCTGGGGTTTTAAGGGGGTGTAGCTTTTATCTTGAAGTTTGTATCCCAAATCTCCTGGGACTGGGTGCTGAAACACCGTCTTGTTAAAATAATTGTCCAGTGAATGACAAGGTGTGTATGCATTATAGAATGCACGTTTGATATGAGGTAATACACCCTGATCTGTATTTGGAAGATTCTGTAACAGGTGCAGGAGTAAATATTTTCCTCTCAATATTCAAGCTGTACTGCTTAGTTGTAAGACTTTCACAAGGATCAATGCTGCACTTTTTACAATGGCGCTTAACAGTGATGACACGGTTCAAAAGTGAGTGAGATAGTTTTCTGGATTTGCTTCCAGGGCATACCTTTTAGTTCTTATTTTACAAGTAATGTCATCTCTAGTGTGAAGCGGGAATAATGGTGCTGAGTTGGAAACCTAGCTTCTGATATACTGTGTTAAATGGCATTTATCTAGTCGTATTTCTTATTCAGACTTCTTGGAGGTTATGGTCGTTGAATTCTGGTATAAAGGGTATTAACTCCTTCATGAAATCAGTATAAACTCTGACAAATACAGCTTTGAAGCCAACAACAAGTCAAATACATGAACAAATATGCGAAGATAAGATTCTTTATGAGTTGACTGCAGCTGTAATATTGGAGTTATAGTTGGTAATTTTTATACATTGCTAATGTTGAACATGAATTTTCCACCTCCTCAAGTACTATTGGGTGCTCAGAATTATGAACCTCTAATTCTTGGTTAATCAGTTTTTGTAAGTAGTTCAGATTAATTTGATTTGGAGACCAAAATGTGTTCAATCCTTTGGGAAAGAGGATGGATTTCTTTATTAGGCTACGGTATATTGGGGCTCATTAATTTTTCTTTTCAATTTACTTTTATTGGTGACCATCATAATATATATCAAAGAAAGATTGAAATAAAATTGCCTCTGTTGCTCATACTGTCTATTTCAATGTGTGAAATTACTGATGAATTTGTTAGATGATGAAATTAATGCTGGAAGATTCCACATATCATTCATAACATCTACGATTGATGCAGAGATATTCTGCACACTGAAAGTATAATCATTTTTTAGCAAGATGCGTAACTAGTCGACCTTTTTCTTCAATGAATTTCACCATTGCTTGTATTTCTGATTCGTGTTCCTCTTTGAATGTCTTCGAAGACTCATGATGCTGATACAGTACAGAATAGGTCACATGAACATTCACATACTTTCTGTAAAAATTCTTTACAGACATCATTTCATGATAGATAGATGCCATTCTATTATATATTGTTTTTGTTTGGCATATCTATGGCATTACGTATGAATAAATCCTCTGCTCCAGTTTTTGGTCACATCCTATAGCATCATAGCGACCATTTCGGTTCTCGATGGTAGACAGCTCTTTCAAGAAGTTCTCGTAACATTCAGGGCGAGATTCAGCTATGTATAATAATCCCTATCTCGATTAGTTTGTTAAATCCCATGCAGCAAATGCATATAGATCAAGATCTAGTTCCCTTACTAGTCTACTCAGAGAAAGTCTATAACAGTTGCATGGCAGTATATGAACTGATTCAGATACTTAAAGATTTCGCATTCTTTAGACCGGCATTGTTTGGACTCCACAAACTCCTTGAATAGCTTCGCAGCTAAATTATTTACTATTTGCTTACATTTTGGCTTATGTATTGTTGTAAACTTTCCAGTTATTCAACTTACGTGGAATATGAGGATTTTTTTCTCCAAATAATTATTTGAACTTTTGATGCTGCATTGGTCTCTTATAATTCTGTACAAGCTTCCACTTAGTAATGAAACTTTCGATATTATATAGTCAGTCTCATGATCTCATGAAAGTTTGGCGATATTATGTGGTGTAGCTATATAACAACGACGTAGGGGAGATAATCATGCATGGATCTACCTGAAAATTTGCTTACTACCTTCAGAACCTATCATAGCACTAACAATTTAGTTTATATATGAAATATCTAATCGGTTTCCAAAAATCTTTCTGCTGTTTTCTTTGCTGGTTTGTCCTGAAATAGAGTCGAGATTTGCTTGATTTTATTATTAACCTTGTTTCTGATTTCCTGTCGTCGGAATTTTATGAAAAGTGTGTTCATTTGTCTCTGCATATAATTAATTTCAAAGGTTATGCAATTTTCAATTTTTTGGTGTCCAAGTTCGGGTTTTTTACAAGGTGTAAATAGGGTTGATTTGAAATTTATCGAATATTGTTTCAGCCTGTTAACAGACGGAATAACAAAATAGACACTTCAAGGATTAAGAAAAAACGGCTTACAGAACAAGTAGTCAATATGCAGTTTATATATAAAAGCATGTATCAGATTTCTCAACTTTGTTTAGCTTTTTTGTAGTTTTTGCCCTGTAATAGAGTCGACGTGTGTCGGAATCTTGATAATAACCATTTCTCTGAATTTCTCAGGTCAGAATTGTTTGGGGAAAACGTGTTCATTCGTCCCTGTACATCGTTTACTTCAAAAGTTATTTCTATCATCTCAATGTCCAGATTCGAGTTCACACTCGGAGTAATTGATACTACCGTACAGAAGAAGGTCTCCATCTCTTTGCATTAACACCTCAATATTCTTTAATCTCTCTATCTCTCTAAATGTACGAGTCAAAAAACATGACAGACCAAGTTACAGAATTTTGGACACGAGATGTGAGCTAGAGCCAGGACTATACTTTATCATCAAATTTTCTCTTTGTTGCAGTTTTTGTTTTCTCTTTTTCTCATGAACTTTTTCTATCTTTTTCTTTCTCGTTTCTTCCATTTCATTTGCTTTTTCGTTTGGTCGCTATCCTTTTGCTCGTGATAAGAGCCTGCTACACGATTCAGCGCGCAACTGACGGCTTCACACGACCATCGTTTCCAATTAGTTCAAACCTTTTCCCATATTTTTACGTCTTCATTCTCCCTTCCGCTTTTCGCCACACCCTCCTTTCCTCCCTTTCATTCATTTTTATCTCAGACATTTAAAAAAAAACATTCTGACATCGAAGCGTCTTCTTTGCCTTCTCTGGCCTGTTCACTCTTCCGGTACAAACTCTCTTAACTGAAAAACAAGGAACACCATAAAAATTAGCGAACATACATCCTGTGAATTAGAAAATAAGAGACGAAAACAACAGCAAACAATAAGAACGTAACAATTTGTTATTGGGCAAGTTTGCAGAGACAAGTCTATTTTCATTCATGTTTTCATGTTCTCCTCATTTTCATTCAGACTGTGAACAATTTTTCCATCTGTTTTCTCTTTCAAAATTATTTCCAGTTACGATTCTCCGTCTTGTCATCTTCTCGTCTTTCCTCTTGTTGATTCTTCATATCATAATCATTTTCTTCCTCTTTCTTTCACCAGTCAACAATTCCTCTTTCGATAGCAGTTTATCCTCTTACCTCATCTTCCTTCTTTTTTTCTTTTTCTCCTTCTATACTACACCTATTTTTATTTTGTCTTTTTTTTCTTCCTTTATAATCATCCTCCGTCTCGATTGTCATAACAGAAAAACGACTTGCGAGGAAAGAGACATCAAACTAGATGATCAAATGAAAGAATAACCGAATCAGCGAATCAAATAAACGAACTGAGATATGTTAGAACTTGCTAGTTTATGAGGATATTGATTCGAGTGGACCTAAAGGCCGCAAATCCAATGGGGAAAATATCTTTGAACCTAATGAAAATTTATGAAAGCAACCTGTATGTCTACAATTTACTTAGTAATTTTAGATCAAATCTAACATTTTAAATTCATTCTTTTTTCTCCTCCGTTCGATCGACGTCATATTTGATGCTTTTTTTTTCTGTATAAGTATTTCTATTATTAATAGTAATATTATTTTGTTTTAAAAAAAATAAATGTTGCATGGTCAATGATTATTCTTTTTTACCTAGTATTTCTTTAACCTTAATTTTTTAAAATCTATTTTCATATCAATCACTCTGACCGTGTATCTACGGCTATTAGTAATCAATGTAAACCAGAAGCGTATCTAGGCATCATATTTGAAGTTATGGTTTTTCTATGAACACTGGTAGTATTAAGAGTAGACATATCATTTTGAATTTTTTTACTTTTTACTAATTCTTATGTATTGATGAGATCTTTATTGCTTCGTTGCCGTTTTTTTTTCATTTTGTGCGATCTCATGTAACGCTTCTCAATAATATCTTGATATCTCTTTGTAGTTGTGAATTACATGGGATTAGACATTCTTGTGAAATTTTTGCCGCATCCAGTATTTAGTCATAATCATTAAAATTATTGACTGATAGAGTAGTTACGATGAAAGCAAGAAAATTCAACGTGAAAGAAATACTAATCAAAAATAAATAATTGACTCAAGGATGCATGGTTATTGCGTATAAAAAAAAACGTGTTAATGGATATGTCGCTATTTAAAGCAGCAAATATTGATACATATTCTCTTGTATAATTAAAATAAGTAGACTGCTTGACATTCTATTTCTAAATCAGAAAGTTGTACAATATAATAATCACGAGTCCAACTGACATATCTAAAAAAAAAATAGAAATAATGATAAAAATGAATAAAAAATGTCTGAATTGATAAACTCCAACTCTATATTTTCTACATCTCTGATGTTTTTCACTTGAATTTTTATTTCCCTCTTTCCCCTTTTTTTATACTTGGAGGAAAACCTCTCCAATGTTCATCTTTCTTCTTTCTCCACGACTCTTCCTTCAATTTGAAATTCTATTCTTCATCTCTTCATCTTTCTTTTTCTCTTTCATTTCTCTTCTCTGTTTCATCTTTCGGCATTGTCACAGGTTTTTTTGTTTTCTTGGTCTATTTGATTTTATTTCCGATCGGAAACGATTCACCACCTCCCCCTAGCAATATATATATATATATATATATATATATATATATATATATATATATATATATA
>OY735203.1:31042795-31075295 GCA_963457665.1 Thysanoteuthis rhombus
ATATATATATCACACTTCTATACACAATACATACACACACAAATATATATATATGTACATATATATAGGTACATATTTTCAAAACCCGAACACACACACAAACATTGATGTCAACATTCCTCTGCTCACTTGAATACCAAAACTTTATCTTATTATCTTTTTGCATTAAAATGGGAAAGAGTCCATCCTCCAGCGGACAAAAGCTGCCCCAAGGAGATTAGTAAGACAGCTATTTTGATTGGTCACTGACTCGAAGACATTCCCGGAAGATGTCAATGACGGGCATAAATGCCGAAAAACACAATAAAACACGCCGAGAGTACTTTGCTGCTGCTTTGTCACTACTGTGCGAATATCTGCTTTGTCACTGTGACCGAGAGACAGGGTCTGGGAAGAGAGAAAAATAGAATTAGACATAGAAACAGAAGCCAATGGCTGACCAAAGGTTCGTCCTCAGCGGCAAGCCTAAAATGTTATAAATACAATCGTTCTCTTTGATAACAATAAAAACGCCGTGGAGTGATTTTAAAATGTCATAATAACAGAGCAATGATGTTGTAAACACATTAAAGAAAGGACATTAAGATGTCAGGCTTCTATTTGAATCGTATGTGCACCGTTGGTCAAGATGTTTGTTCTGTGAATTGACCAAGTTGGTAGTCCATTGATATTTATTGTGGTCAGTTATTTGACAGGTTTTACTTGAACGTGAAGGTACCAATAGTCACATTCATGGTCAATTAAAAAAAACAAGCCACCTCAAAAGCAAGATTCTGGCTTACGGGCCAAAAGTCTCGTCCTCAAATTTAGCAGTATATCTATTTATAGTATCGAATATTTCACAATAAAAATCCATCGGTCCCTTCGGAATAAAGTAGTTTCTCAATACTTTATACCATAGAAATTAACCGAGATCATATTCCCTTGCAAAGAAGGAAAAACACATCTGAAATAGCGGATGTAGATTTTCCAGCAGACTTTCCTGGAAGAAATCAAAACATATAGTTTGTATTAAGACTTTGCCTGAGAATAGTAAAAAATGTGAAATACGAAGATGACGATCATGCCCATGATTATTGGAGATCTTGGAACGCTCCCAAAGACTTTTGCAAAAAGATTGGACGAAAAAGAGTGCAAAATGGCACTATTGTTAAATCCAGCGAGGAAAATGGAAGAAACGCTTGAGATATGAGCAGGTGACAACGTGGATCCCCATAGATAATATGCGAAACTGTGGCTAGCAGAATATAAGTAGGCGAGAAAAACTAGGCAAGTTTAGAAATTATTGGCTCCGTCATGAAGCCCATGATAGAGAGATGTGGCGAATCCTGGGAATCGTCTATGTCAGACAACGGAGGATGACTAATGATGAAATAAAGGGGTGGAGGAATGAAGAAAATTACAATAAAATTGCTGGGAGGCGAGTAATATCTCGTATAATGACTCATCAGTATTCTGGTATGTATTATTGGATAAGAATCCGACGGTGAATGGATGAATATTTATTTTCCTAAATAAATGGAAATAATGACAGACAGAAGAATTGGGGGCCTCAAAAACCTATCCCACATCCCTTCTACATTGCAGAACGGCACAAGAAGTCCTCTTCCAACATCGTCATCAGATGCTTTGTTACAATCCCTTTAATCTCGCCCATGGTCTCAAATCTCCACCATTTCCACAGCGATTTTAGCTTTGGGAAAAAATAGAAGTCTAAAGCCGGCAAATATGAACTGAAGGAGGCCGGACAATCATGGTTAATGCTCATTCATGTGTGTCTCACTACTAACTGATTAATCCCACCGGATAGTATCTCCACATGCATACACATGTCCCCTTTTACTGCTTGCCAAGTTGAAATTAGTTCTCGAAATATTCCAAATGGCTGGATATTTTCTGGACTGATCTTGTAAGTTAGACACACTAGAGAGATTATCAGCATGACTGAATGAACAGAAGAAAGTGTGATTGTAGGGGGAAGGGTAGAGGGTTGTATAATTGGACAGGAAAATGGATTCATGAAAAGGTAAGTATTACTTATCGCAGATAGGGATTTAAAAATTAAGAAAAAATATTTAGAAAGAATAGAAATTTATGTAAGAGTAAACAAGAAGCAGAAGAAAATGAGAGAAAATTGGAAAGGAATGTTACACAAGCAAATGTGAATTTGGTTAGGACGAGTGTAAAGTGTAACTAATTCACCGTTCGCTTAAGTTGCTCGTGCCCAAAACTGGTATTTAGCACAGCTAACAAATGCCGTCAAATGTTGGCTGGAGAGTAGGCCGATGCCGTCATTTGAAGAGAAAGTCGGCGCCGTCGGCTGAAGAGTAGGCCAGCGCCGTCGGCTGAAGAGTAGGCTGGCGCCGTCGATTATTGATTCTGAGATCGTCACGGCCGATTATCTTGTTTTGCTCTTAAACTGTTCCCTTTATTCCATATCCTTATTTCTTGCTCCATTTGACAGCGTATCATCACACACTATCTCCATGGCAACGAATTCAGTTTTCTATCCTCTATGTCTGTCCATCATGCTTGTTGGTCTTTTTTTATGCATTACATGTTTTTCTGTTTGTGTTTTGAAAACGAGGCTTATATGGAAGATGCATTGAAAGCAAGAAGTGAGGAGAAAGATAACGGCCAGAGAAGGAGTGAGAACGAAAAGAGGGCAACAATTTGAGAAAGAGAGGAAGATAAGAGATAGAGAAAGAGAGAGAGAGAGAGAGAGTGAAAGAAAGAGAGAGAGAGAGAGAGAGAGAGAGAGAAAGAGAGATTGTAAATATGATGTTAAAAAAGTGTCATACTATATAACGAGGTATTGGTGAAATGATGCGCGATTTTGTAGTTGAAGAGTGGAAAAATATAACCATTCACTTTTCCTTGGATGTGATATACGGTGTGAAAGGGAGGACGAAGGACGGCAATGTTTCCTTATTTCAAATCATTTGGGTTGAACAAAGCATACCTGTTTTAAATCGTCCGACAGCACAAAACACCATCTTTTTCGGTGGGGGATGGAAGGTACTTCTTCCTGGTCATTTTACAGATCCATCTTCAGTCACTGTTGCATGATTTGTACTTGTTTTCTACATGATTCGATACGTGTACTTACTTGATCATGAGATTTTTTTGTGTCATCATTCAATCAGGTAATGTCATTAAACACGATTGATCACGCTATCCATGACCTTTTTGTTCAAGTTGCGCCCCTGAGTGTATATCAGTAATAAATCAGAAGAAAAAAGTTAAAAGGGGCAAATTTATCGAGCGAGAACTCGACTTGTCAAATTCACCCCCCAAAAGTTCTGCTATAATATCAAAAAATGAAACCTGAACTATATTTCTGATTGAATTAGACTCATGTAAGCCTGCCACTGGAGCATTTATGATAGGCCAGACTCATTTTCAGGGTGAGACTAGCGAACTAAGCTGGTTTCTGACAGCTTGTGATATTTAAACATCGATGAAATGGGGCGTGACGACCAAAACAAAATACGCTCAATATTCTTAAGAATACGATTATTGGTAACCTTTGACTGATGGGTTAGTTGAATATTGCCCACCGATGGTAGTCGTCAGTCGTCAAAAGTGGGTAAAAAAATTAGGATTCCGAATGCCTATTTTCGAAGCAGTTCATTGGAAATACAATATTCTTGCTCAGATTCACCATCTTTCAGCACTATACTGTACTTAACTTTGTAAATATAAAAAAAAATGAATAAATCCACCTCGTATTTTCTTTCCTATAAGACAGATATTTTTCACAAGGGTATTCCATTTTCATATCGCTCTCACTTCACTATACCTAGAGTCTTGCATGCTAGGCACTTCACATCAGTATCTTGAACGCAGTATCATATTTGGTAATATTTCGAGTGTCTTACGCTGGCAAATAAAGGAACTTTGAGTGAGTACTGAACTAGGACTTAAAAGACATTTCTAGATAATAAAAAAAAGAATACGAGCACAAAAATGTTGTCGGAAGTTGGATTCAAACTGAGAAAAAAAATGCCATGAGGAGCTAGTATGGATTTTTGAAAAGTTTTTCTTTAGGGGCTATGTCCTTTTTTTTAAAATCATTATTTTGATTGAGTATTTCCATCGCAAGAGAATCATTAATGTATTATTCGGGAGAAAGTAACTTCTGACAATTATGCAATTTAATGTTGAAAGTTTTAAATGAGCTATATGTATTTAGGCGCCAACAAATAGTTTTCCGTGTTTCATGTTTAATCAACTTAGTAAGCGTGGAACATGATGAATAAAAGGAAAACAAAGAAACGACAGAAGTCAATAATATATCACGTATTGATATCATAAAAAAATCATATACACACACACATATATATATATATATATATATATATATATATGCTTATGAGTGTTTATGAATGTGCGTTTGCGTATGATATGGAAGGAGTATCACTATTTGTCTGTTATATTCACATTAGAATCAGTTGGTCGGCAACGACTCTGAATAAGCCTGTTTTTTTTCTTTGAGCATAACTAATGCATCATAATTGGAAAATACTGGTCAAATCTTGCGTCGCTGCTGCATAAATAATGCTACCACAGAAACTGATGATTATACATTACTTGAGATTATTAACGTTATTTACGACATTTAGAAATAAAACTTCAAATATCTATAGATATATATAAAAAGCTGTATTTATACATATTTGTGTATCACTTATGTGGGATGAAGGAAAAAAGGAACTAGAGACAGACAGACGCAAAGAAAGTGAAGCAGAGAGAGAGAGAGAGAGAGAGAGAGAGAGAGAGAGTCGAAAAGGAAGATACAACGCCATTATATGCATCAGGAAATGTAGATAAAGGGCTATCTCAACTGACAGTGATACTAATACCAGGAGACAGAACGGTTGAATTTAGTAGTTACCACACAAATGATAAATATATCAGGAATATAACTACAAAGGCCGGTATAATGTGATAAGCGTAGTTTGATATGGTTTAAAGATCCTTTGAAATTCAATGATGACGCACTCGCAACTAATCAGAACAAATTATATAAAAATAAACAGATTTTCGAGTAGTTTTCTCACAATATCTGATGGCTTATTCAATGAACCAAATCGTTTATTATCGTATTATTAATGTAAAATATTTTAGAGATTTTTAAAGATCATTTAAGTCAAATCTTATCAGTCTAAATTTTATCGCTAAATCAAAGCTCTGCTCATTGGTTATTGCATATTTTCTGAACGATTGGAAAACGTATTGTCTATGACTTTGAGACTGGCCATTGACATTCCAATATCATCAAAACAAAGAAGTTCGAATGTCCAAATAAAACTTCAAATAGAAAAATATGCTCATTATTTTTCGAACTTTTATCTTGAATATTGTTTTTCAATTATACTTGTACAAGCTACAATCACTTTCGTTCAACCCGAAGCGTCAGGTGCTGTTTTAGCAGGCCATTAGGTGCGATTTCAGTTCTTATTGTATTATCTGAAATGACTTTTAGAGAACTTTTGTTGATGTTTTGATTAGTATACTATTCTTTATAATCATAGTATGACAAATCTTACCTAAGCGTTCACAGATGTAACTTTGTGGAAGAATAACAGGTTTTTGTTTATTATGTTTGTACTTTCTGTTCGTCAAGATTAAATGTCCGCAGAACTTCAGTAAAACAAATGTCATGTACAAAAAACATTTTGAGGAAAAAATAACAAAGATCCAAATCGAAAACTGGAGAAAGTAGACCACTACATCTACCTAGGACAACAAATCCTTTTGAAACCCTTGAAAGGAGAAGAAATTAAGCGAAGAATCAACCTAGAGAGGCAAACTGTCGGTAAAGCAATCTCAACCTTTAAGAACTAGAAAATCCCATTAGTTTTGAAAAGATGGGTCAACAACCAATGCATCCTGTCGATAGACACCTATGGGGATAAAACATGGAACCTAATAAAGAAACTGACCCTCAAATTGAGAACCATGCAGCGTGCACATGAAAGAATCATGCCCAACATAACATGGAGAGATTACAAAACAGCACCATATATTAGAGAAAAAACAGTGGTCAGGGGATATCATATAATCCAAAAGAAAACTCAAAAGGCAATTGGCTGGTCACGTTGCAGGAATGTAAGACAGCCGATAGACATCACGACTCACATCGTGGTTACCCAGCGATCAGATGCGAAACTGTGGCTGGCAAAATGTCGGAAAGAAATGGACAAGTTCAGAAAGTAATGGCTCTGCGACGCCTATGATAGAGAGATGTCTGGCGAACCCTGGAGATGATTTATGTCCAGCAAAGGAAGTTGAAAGGATAATGAGGATGCTGATGATACGTCAATGATTCCAAATAGTTTTTGACAATTAGAATGAATATAGAACGATTATCATTGGTAATTAAAAAAGCACAAATTAATTTTATGTGTAACTTTAGAGGTGATGAAAGATTTATTTGAAATTTGTTCGACAAGCTGGTTGGTCAGCAGATAATTAACCAGAAGTGGGTGGTTTGGAGAGTATAAGGGGAGTCACGGTAATGCAAGGGTTATCAGTACAGAAAAACAAAAATTGTTGAATTGGTTTGAATTTTGGCTGAGGCTTCAGATGTTCTATACTGCCATTGGGAAAGGCATGAATCAACCTATCTTAAGAATGGCTCAGCATTATTATGCCACAATGATTGACAAAAAAGAGACAATACTTTAGCAAAGCACTCAAAACGATTACCTTACCACCAAGACCTTAGTAACAGTAGCAAAAATTAAAACTATTACTCTCATTGTCAACCTTGACAGTGTTACTTGTAATGATGTTAGATCTCATTTCTTCATCTTTCAAAAAACATAAATACTACAAAAATATCTACCATTGGTTGCATATTAAGTACCGATAACAGGAGGGGATTTAGTTGCGTCAATCGTCCTAGCAATTGTAGGAATTGTCTTTCTTAAGAATCTGTATACGAAATCCGACCAGCGGTACTAGTAAAAATCACTATCGTTTTTATCTCTACACAGGTCCAAACTATTCGTAAAGATGGATAAAGAAGTGTACACTTTTACGTATATACAAGCATTCAGAGACTTCTAGGTTCTCAAATGAACAGTGGCACACATTTTGGATCGCTATCAGTATTGAATCGTCATCATATGACATTATCTGATGAGGCAAGCAGTCATGTGTGACAATTATTCGTCTGCCGCTCGTTCCCGTCTACTGAAAGCCATTCTCGCATATCTGTTCAAACCTTTCTAATCTACCACTGCCAAATAAACGAGAGTAAATTTCTCTTTTATTTGACAATAAAATCAGTTTACTTATTTCTCTGAATCTATCTCGTGCATAGTGTTTACTTTTTCATGAAAGCAAAATATAGTTCTCCGTCTTCTTTTCTTTCCATTAAATACAAAATAAGAAAAAAAAAAAAAAACTACAACAGCAGAAAAACAAAAAAACAAAAGCTAATTCAATTTTTACATTCACGGATTGAATGACGTTTACCGATCAAAGAATGGGTTTTCTTTTCAGGGGCAGATTCTCTTGTTATGGTTGCATAAGCAGGGATACCTGGCATTCACCGAGGAAAAATAAATTCATATACAGCAACAGGAAAACAAATTATATTGTATAGGGATTTCATGAAATTAAATAATCGTTGACTGACTTGTCAAATTTGAAGTTATGGAATACCAGTTAGTATTTTCATTCGGTAAAAATATCTTGGAATATTCAAAAATATATATTAATAAATGATCTGAAAGTATTGAAATGATACTTAAAAAAGCAAAATATTCAAATGAAAGATTATGAAATGAATGTGTCAAAATTCCTTATTATGTTATTTAGCACACCATCTATCTAAACATCTGTTCAACGTCTTTTAAAAGAAAGAAGAAAACATTTTCTAATTTTTACCGATATTTGGTTGAACTCGGGGATTATGAGTTGTGTCCCTCACATTAGTCTCTATAGAAGTTACAAAGGATCTGAAATGGTCTCTAATAACTTTGAATGACCTCTGAAACCAACCTCATATTCACAACTTTCATTGTGAAAAGATGAATACCTATACCAAATTTTGGCTTCTTGGGTACAAAATTGTAGTCTAGAATTGCTTCAATTGGCTAAAAATGACCTCAGGTACCTCGAATGACCACCGCAGTTAACTTCTCTTGGTTCATTACGTCGGCTATAACAAGGAGGGCTGGATAGGAGTGAAGTCTACCTGAAATTTGGCGGAACAGTTCAGATCCCCCCCAAAAAATAGATGATGGAAAGTGGAAAAAATACTACAGAACTAGACAGAAGCGCTGGGGAAAAGAGAAAGCCGCACATTTGCAGTAACGTCGACATGAAACGATGCACCTTTATTTTGTCTACGTCAACTGACAGCAAATTTCATCAATATTTCAACAAGAATGCAGAAGTCAATATTTTATGAATACATTTATAAATAAAAAGAATAGTTCTTGGGATTTTACTTGCATATATATATATATATACACATATCTATATATATAGCTTTACAGCTTTAAATTACTAAACACATTAAAAAACTGTTTCAACATTTTTTGTATCACTTCAGTCACTTCTCTCTCAACATCTGTTCATATAACTTAATGTCATTTTCTTTGTTTTACATACACTTTGTTATTTCGGTACTATGTGTATTTTTTTAGTTGGGATTATCAGTAGTTTACTATGTAACCGCTTGGGAATTTAAAGAACAAAACCGTTACATAATCATGGCACCCCAACTGTGTTGATCAAACACCACCTCCCTTTCAGCTATGATTTTAATATATGGCTTATGTCATACATGTGGTTTGTTATTTTACATAGGGTACTACAATAATGTATTGTATATGGATGTTATTTTATATTACACATCATCAAATCTTTTGAAACAGGGCTTACTTACGTAGGTTACCCCCAAAACGTATTTAACAATAAGTGATCACAAAGATAAAAAATTCCAGCTACATAGCTTCTTATATATATATATATATATATATATATATATATATATATATATAACCCGAAAGAATATTTATGAATACGTTATATTTTTGAAACTCTATTTGAAATGACGACTCGTTCTTACACGGAGAATGCGTCACTCGGTGTAGACAGCATAAATAGAATGAGCAATTGAAGAGTAAATGGGGCTGCTGCAGGAATCGAACCTATGACCGATAAGGTAGCCGCTTCAACGTAGCTTCAACATTGAGCTAGGCAGCCCGTCGGAGGGACCCGAATGATCGGTTTATTTTCACTCCTTGTCAAGAAGCAGTCCTCGAAAATAATAACAATAAATTGTTGTGAGACTTTTCAATATAAACTGATTACCGAATCGAATACATCTCACTGGACATTGTCATTCATGATAAGGTGTAATAAAAACGCACCATAATTGACACAGCATGATGATTTGCCCGAGAAAGATGAAGAAGGTGGAGAAGTACAAAGACTTGAAAAGGAAGATATCCAGACTTCGGTGCTGCAGAATTGTATAAGTGGTGACTGTTTTGTAATTGGTACACTGGAAACAATTAGTACACGGCTTATAACTGGCTGAAAATCCTGGAGGTCAATAAGTCAGACCTTACTTTGTTACAAAATACTTGTTTACATGGAACAGCAAGAACTAGCGACCGTATACTAATTGTTGTTGGGAACTTGATTTACTAAAAAAAAACAAAAAACAAAAAACAAAAAAACGAACCCAAAACGGACCAGTGGACCAGTATTTTAGGAAAGTGTTGTATCGTCTGTATATGCAAAAGTCCAGTCCCAACTCATTTTCCCTTCTCTCTCTAAATCCCAGACTGTCATAATTTAGGCTACCTTGCCAGACTTATGTTTCTAATTGAGACCCGGCTGGTGACTTCAATAAAGTGAAATCAAAACCAACAACCACATAATACTATAAACGATGACGATGATGATGACGACAACGATGGTGATGATGATGTTGGTGATAGCAACCACTGAATTATATGAAAATCATCAACTCTTATATGAGTAAATAACTAGAACGGTTCAAGAAAATTTTGCTTGGCAGAAAAAAATTGTCTGTATTTCCCGGGGAATGGGGGGGGGGGCAGGTTCGGAATTCAAAGATTTGTTTATGTATTATTTTCATTGGAAGAGGTCAAAGATGGAAGCAAATAGTAAAAAGTAATTTATGGAAGGCGAAAGAGATAAGCAAAATAAAATAAAAAATGGAAAAAGGAGAATAAAGCAACAGCGAAAAGAAACATAGCGCCGATCTAAAAAAATAAAAATGAACACCCGTAGATGGTTAGATCGATAGCTGTCTCCTACAATACATTAGTGTTCTTTTGGAGTAGAGGGAAGGTTAGGGATACATAAGGAGTTTTAAGTCACATCTGTACTACGCGTGGCCCGTTGCTGATGGACAGAATGTATTTAAGTTGGTCGCGAAAGTCTGTCGCTTAAAAGATTTTCCTTTATTTCTCTTTTGAAAGATTGGTTTATTCACTTGGATAATTCTTTACCGTTGTATTTTTATTTTTAGGGAGTGCAGCGAGCCGTGTTTTCGCAATATCTTAATTTTGTACTCTAAATACTTCATGTACATGGCGTCTTCTATTTTTGTGAACGGGAGAAGAGGAGGGAAAGAACTGACAAAGAATCGGATAAGCGGATAACTGAAGTCGAATTCTCCAGAGGAGTGGCACCTGTTCATTTAATATACGTTCAACCGTTTGCAAGAATCTATCTATCTATCTGTCTGTCTGTGGCTCTGAATGCTTAATTTCTAGAAAGAAAACTTTTTAATAGATTTAAATTCTTAAGTGAAAAACAAAAAAGAATTATCCTCTCAGAATCTTTTTCAGAATTGATCCGCAACATTGGAAAGACAAACCCACTTGACATTTTGGAAGAGTTGCCAAACAGGTAAGTTAATTTGGCCCTTTGCCTCAAACCCTACATGGCCCTTGCAAGCTAAGGTAATAAAACAGATTTGATACTTGTGCAAATAATTTTGAATAGTACTTTTTTTTTTTATAAACGATGATTTTTTATTGAAATTTCCGTTTATTGTTTTTTCTGATATTTTTCGAACAACGTTTCTTTTTAGTAAAATATTCCTTCACGATTTCTTTTCAGTTGCAGTACTAAAAATATCACTGCATTGCAGCATTCATCAGCAATTTATTTATGAGTCATAATAAGGTGAATTATTGTATGCATTGATTATCATGTATTTCTGAGTTTAAAACTATAAGAAGACGATTTCAATTCATAATTACATCGTCCATTCGATGTTATTGGTAAGATGTTCATTCAGTTCATCAAGTAACATAAAAGAAGTTTTTAAAAGTTTCTGACATTAACTCTATTGGGCATGTTCCAGCATCTTTTGCCATCTTCCAGTCTACTTCATGCTTATATGCTCAAAGAAGTTTATCTTCTTGAAGAGAAAACTGATTTATATCCTTTGGGAATTGAAATTATTTTCATGACAATTCAATAACAACCTAAATGAATTGTAATCTGATGGTCCAATAGCTGGCGAATTCGATGAATGACTTGAAAATTCCCAGCTAGGATATATCTATTCAGCTTGGTCACCATAGAAATATGAACTTTAATGATATTCTGGTGGAATATTATACGTTTCTTGTTAAATATTTTTGGAAGATATTTGCTGATTGCTACCTTCAATGTGTATGAATGGGAGCATTACTTCTTGGCATCATTTGGATCACCAGGAGGAGATTATGGTAAAAGATTGTTTCCAATCAAACAATTTATATAGCACTTTTTTTTTGGTGGTGATTTGGAACGATTAATGATGGAATATTTCGCTCGCCTCACGATCCTCCACGTGATGCGTTCTTGTGAAGTATCCATTTCTTATCGTCTATCACATTGAAAAAAAAAAACCCAAAACAATAAAAAACAAAAACAAAAACAAAACAAAAAACAAAAAAAGAACAAGAAAAACCCCTTTTTGGTCACTAGTGAGTTGCAAATTAAAGACTCAAATATAGTTCAATCGATTTGTTTGGCTTAATCATTTTGAAAACAGACGTCAAATCAACTATCATAACGAATGTTTTCAACGCTCCATTTTGAGATTTTGAGTATGTCAGCCATCTCCTGCGTCGTATAACATTGATTATTCTCCAAAAAATATCCTTATTCCATCAATATCAAGTGTATCGATGTAGGGTGTTCCGTTGTTCGCCTGCTGATCCGTTCGATCAGACTCTATATTGATTTTGACTTCCTCAATCGGATCTGATTTCTTCTCCGATGGTAGTGGTTTCCCCTTTGATGGCTGGTCTTTGGTCATGGTTGGAATTCATGCTGATCACTGGATTGGCGAACATTTCACGCATGAGCAAACTTGCAATCATGAAATAGAATGACAGACGCAATCCTTTTATTAAGTTATGATCTTTAATGCTCGGAAGATACTGCTACCGTTTTTTCCCATTTGATTCCTTCAAGCAACAGTAAAGAGGGTTAAGAGACGTTTTTTATCATTTCCTCATAACCTCCACTAGGATTTACTGTAGTTTTACAAACATATAATAGGCCAAAAAATTTCAGGACACGCCTATTCAAGTCTATATTTGATGATGTCATTTATGGATAATAGATACTGCCTCTTCCGAATTTAGCAATACATGTATAATTAATCTCAAACTCAAGTTCATATATATGAATGCTGACCACATGCTGAACATGCATAATGATATCAAGGGTTTGTCCAAAAAAATAAAGAAGAAAAGGATAAGTTTTTCGTTAACCATCCTTCTTAAGGCGAGTCTGTTGTTTTTAAAGTTTTGCATTTCCTAGACGTCCTGTTTATTTTGAGAAACACATTTTTGCATTCTATTCTAAGGACCGTTACCTTATTTCTTTTAACTTTTATCCTTTTCCCATTGATTACGAAATTTTTCAAAAATTTTATTCTTTCTTTTTCTTCGTCCAGTTCTTCCTTTCTTGCCATTAGCAATCCGTGCAATTGTTTTCCATATTTCAAGGTTAATTCCTTCGGGATTATTAGGGTACATCTCTTCTGTATTTTTTTCTTCTAGCCAACTTGAGATAATTCTCTCTTATTATTGTTCTTTCTTTTGTCTGAAAATGTTTTGCTCGATTTTCATATTCTTCCATCCATTCCTCCCTTTCTCCACATTAACAAACTGTACTGATATATCTTATAGAATTTCCTAATACTCAATACAATGTAACAAACTTGTAAAATCCCACACGGCTAATTTCATTATATAACCTCAACTGTCTACTCACACCGTTTTAAACTATGCACATTTCCCGTCTCGAAATAACAAAATTATTAAAATGCATTAAAATTTTGAATTCGCTCTAAACGGCCGTTGTTGGAAAGCCCCCCCCCCCCTCGGTTCTGAGATTCGTCAGACCCTCTGTTTCGGGTGTCATGAAGCCAGCACTTTTTGAATTTGTCACGCCATCTTATATATTGTCGGCCACAATTTTGCATATGATCTCTAGGGATCCACTTCATGAGTCGTGATGACCAGTAGCTGTCTGACATTCTTGTAATATGACCAACACATGGACATTTATTTTTTCCTATGGATTCTATGATTTCTTGGACTCCAGTGTTTCCTCTAATATTCTGTGTTGCCTTGCGATCGATTTGAAAAACAAACGTGAATTATGTTGGACATAAACCGTGCGATCAATTTGGCATAAACTTACATTGCAAATTGAAACACCCCCTTCCCCTGATACACACTGAAAACCTATTTGAGGGAGGAAATTCAACAAACAACAACTGCAGCAATAAATAGGCAATTTTTCTAGACAAAATATGGAGTAAATGTTCAAATTCTTATACCTCTAATTTCATTGGTGCAGCCCGTGCACATGATACATACATACAAATATAGCCAGCCAGACCAACTTAAAACTGAAGAAACCAATGTTGGTTGGTTTTAAATAAGAGTGAAAGAGAGATAATGCCTTTTTTTCAGGGAAATAATTGTCCAAGTGTACAGTTGACTTTGTCTTTCTACCTTAAGACCACAACCACCAACACCACCACCACCACAACCACCACAACCAACAACAATAACAACAACAATCCCTCCCAAATTTAGGAGAGTAAGCACATCTCTACACTGTGGGGGGGGGGGGTGCAAAAATTTTGTCGAAGAAAATACTCTCTGTCCAAATCGTTTTGAACCATGCACACTTCCCGTCAAACAAATTAGTTCGTTTTTCTCAAAAACGATAAAAAACAACAAAAAACCCCCATTTCATCCAAATAAATCCGAGAATACTTTCCGATGGGATAAACGAATAGATCAGATTGAAAAATGTTTCAGGATATGCATCGTATAGCTATGATCGGTATGCTGAATCTGTTGTTCGTTTTAATGGGTTCAATCTACAATTGATCTTCCATTATTGAAGGTCTGATTCAAAAATATTAAGGTTAATCATATATAATATGAAAAGAATGGATCTTGATGCTAATCTTGCTGGCTGTTATTAGTGGGTTCAATCCTTATTGAATCTCCAACTATTGACTTTCTGATACTAAACTATGCTAAGTAATCATGGAAACAAAGACCATGATACGTGTCGTGTAATAATGATCAGCAAACTAATCTTGCTTTCTTTTTTCATCGGTTCCGATCATCAGTGGATCTCCCGATATAAATGATCTGATACCAGTTCATACTGAATTAATATCTGATCTAATAACACTGCCTGTAACACTGGACCCTTCCACCGAGGAGTTTGAAAGTTTTCTGAGAAAATACTTCCTACATAGAGAAGCTCATATGAAAAAAAAATGATTCAGTGAGTTCAATTCTCATTGAATATCCCACTATTGATCGTCTGATATAAAGTTTCTATTTAATTAAATGATATTTAAAAAAATGGACATACTTGAAACTATAGACTCTTCAACTGAAACAAATTCACTTTTAAAAAATAATTTCATATAAATTCAAACATATCTTTGCTTTTTTTTTCGCGATTATCGACTATGCGGGCTGTGTATAAAGTAATGAAACGGATTGTGTAAAAACATCTATTATCAATTGTAAATCAAAGTTATCAAAATAATTCCTCTGTGATGTCGCTCACCGACGAAGACAATGTTCCCCATTCAGGAAACAGTACAGGAACCTTCAAGTGATTTTACCACCAGTTAGTTTGTCATGATCTGATGTTCTTAACAGTTACCAAATGACGAACCCGAATTTCGGTTTTGATTTGAAAACGATTGATCCAGATTTCCTCAAACGTATCATAGCAGGCATCTAATCGTTGATACTTGGGTACGATCCGGAAACAAATCGTGAAAGTGAGGAGAGGCACTGAAGCAACTCACTTCGCCAAAAGAAATAAAAATATGAGCAAATTCAAGATCAAATTGATGCTATTTTGTCTTTTTGTAGTGAATGTGTCTCAGTCAATCAAATATACTACCATGAGGTCTTTGAATGACCTGGATGCTTCATCACGAATCACGCCCCACTCTCCGTTAACGTATTTTAGAATATTCCTATGGTACCACATCCCCCTACACCCAAATTTTGAGACCTTGTCATTATTTCCTGTTTCAAAAAAATCAAAACTCGAATCCATGGTCGTCATTTGGATACTTTTTAGAACATCCAACAGGGTGTGACGAACCACCTGAAGGGAATGACATTTGAAGACAAATGTTCCCAGGAGTAGGGACAACCTTTCTGTCAGTGTGTGACTAACCAGGATATCTTCTCTGAAAGGGATAAATATTTCTACAGAATCACTCTCATTGCATCTTAGAGAGACCGCGTAAATAATAAGCTGACACATTTCACCACGTCACACACAAAGACAGAGAATGTGACTGCTCAGCATTTTATTAATCATAATTCGTATCAAAAGAGGGTTTTAATTATTTAGACATGGTCAGTTTAATTTGAAGCTGATTCTTTGAATGTCTTACGTCGTGTCTTTGTAACAAAGCTCCAGATCATCTCATCTTCTTCAAGGGGCTCAGACGTTCTGATGAAAGTTTCACAAATACGGTCTATTTGGCTGCAGACATTTACATCATTATTTTGGGATTATAGCACAGGATACTTCTATCAAGTAATGACACTCACATACACGCGCATTTAAACGTGTGCGCTCACACACTCGCACACACACATACACACACACAAACACACACACACACACACACACACACACACACACATATATATATATACATATATATATATATGTATATATATATATATATATATATATGTATATATATATATATATATATATATATATATATATATATATATATATATATATATATATATTACATGTCATGAGAATTCGAATAACAGATATTTTGCATCTGATCACTTGGTTTCGAGAGTTAAACATGGGAAAAATACGTGAGGAAAAGCAAGTTTTGATAAAATCAAAATAACATTCATTCATGTTTTGTGGGTCTGAATTTTCAGGAAAATGTTTTTTTTTAATAGAATTAAAAATTCAAACAGAGAAAAAAGAAAGTTTTTTTTTTCTGGGCTAAGAAAGTTCTCAATGAAATTGAATGATATCTTGAGGAAGGGTACGCTACGGAGGAAGTGATAAAATTTTGGATCAATTAATCGATTAATTACAAAGCTGATATTTTAAATTCATAACACATTCGACAGAAAAAATAGCAATCAAAATAGAACCGGTAATTTTTGAAAAATTTTATTTTTTGAATATCTCATTATCAACTACCGTTATTGAATTCATCAATCTGTTTTAGATACGGAGGACTTTGTGTGCGAACTGCCGTAGAAACCGGGATCTTTCTGTTCACGTACGTACCTTTTCGAAAAATCTACCGACCAACTTTAAACTATGTGTTTATTTATTTACTGTTTTTTTGTCTTTACAAAAAATGAATGTTTGTGTGATTTAAAAAGATTAGTTCACATTCAACTTGGTTTTAACACAAACTTTAGTTTGTCAAATTCATGGGGAAATTTCACATTTTACTGGTAGTGGGAAGTAAAAAGAAACAAATTTTAGAATTATAAAGCTGATATCTTAAACTCACCGCACATTCAACAAAAAAAAGTATGTCGATCAAAATAGAACTGACAATTTCTTTTATTAAATTAATTTTTTGATATCTCATTATTATCCACTGTTGTAGTTATGTGATAATAAATTGTAGACGATTCCATGATTCCATTGAACAATCATTTTCAACTTTGAATATCATGTACTTCTTGAGACTGGTGTCAGCCAAAGCGTTATAAATCAAGTAACTAACCTTAAAAACAACACTAAAACTAAACAATCATAAGGAACCACAAAATACCTCTGAAATTTCTCTGTCTGTCCACAAAAAATCCCCTAGAGCCCTAAATGAATTTCAATGGGGATTTTGGAAAAGAGCGAGCAATTGTTTAGGAAAATAATGTTATAATTGTGGAGTAGACACATACACAATTATTTCCCTTACATCATGGCTATCTGTCCACACCACTAAATATATTCAAAAATTCCCCATCTGTCCACATATCTCCAAAATTTCGCGTATAGTAATGATTAGTAAGCTAATATTACTGGCCTTTGTTAGCAAGTTCAATCTTCATTGGATATCTCTCTATTGATGGTCTGATACCAAACTATACTACGTAATCATATGAGAGAAAAGTCAGGACGTACATTGTATAGCAATGATCGGCAAGGTACTTTTTTTTCATCCATTTCGATCCTTCTCAGATACCCCAATTATAGATGATCTGATATCGGCTCATGGTAAGTTAGTACCTTACCTAATAATGGATAGTGTGATTTCCTTGGAATCCTGTCCTTAACACTGGAGTGGATAGCTGAAAAATAAACTTCCTACGTACTGTTTCAAACTGTACACTTTTTTTGGTACACAAAATAAGTATTTGTTGGAAAAACTAACAAACATCCCAATCCAAATTTATCCAGGATTCTCCCCACTCGGTTTAACGAGTAGACCATATAAAAAAGGGATTCAGTTGATTCGATTCGTATTGCATATGCCACTATTGACGGTCTGATAAAAATCCTAATAAATGATATTGAAAAGAAATGAATTTGGACGCACATCGTATAGCAATGGTGGTTCAAAACCAACTGATGCAGTCGATATATATATATATATATATATATATATATATATATATATATATATACATATACTCATACAATAAGCAGTGCGACTTTTTTTGTTTTTCTATCCATAACACTTAGGTCTTCGACCTCTAGGTTGAAATGTTGCTGATAAAAATACTTCTCATCATTTGAAACTATGAACTCTTCAACTCAAACAAATTAATCTTTTCTTACCACAAAATCTTCTTTCATAGAAATGTAAATTGACTTGTACATATTATGATAAACTAACACATCTAATTACCGTACATATTAGTTGAAGAGACAGCACATCAGTTTATTAATCATACTTCGCATCAGAAGAGGATGTTAATCATTCATACCTAGTCAGTTTTTTTGAACGTCTTACGTCGAGTCCATTTAACAAAACTAAAGATCGTCTCGTCTTCATCAAAGGTGCTTGGATCAAAGTTTCTGGAATATGTTCTATTTGGCGACGGACCTTTAGATCATTATTTTGGGATTACGGCACAGGATACTTTAATTTCATCGGTTGTTTACCTGAGCACGCTCACACACACACACACACACACACACACACACACACACACACACACACAGACGCATTTTCGCTTGGACACACACACACACACACACACACACACACACACATATATATATGTGTGTGTGTGTGTATATATATATATATATATATATATATATATATATATATATATATATATATATATATATATACATAGTTCTTGTCATAAGTATTCGAAAAAACAGACATTTTGCTTCTAATCACTTAGTTTTAAGAGTTAAAAACAGGAACATTTTTTCGTGGTTAAGCTAGTGAATATAATTTTCTCCAACCCTTTAAAATTATGTTTGGAATAAACCAAGGATATTGAAAAGGTGAAATTACAATGCAATTTGGAAGATATTCCAAATTAAGTTAATTCGGATCCCCTTATCTCAAAAATATTAATGGCAGTATTTAAAAAAAAAAAATATTAACGAACCATCATTTCCATAAAGAGTACTGGTTATACACACTTGAACACGTACATAATCTGTTTTTAGAGCCTTGGATTGCAGGGGACAATGCAGATTTTGAGTCGGGGTCCTAATCAATGAAATAGTTTGGCAACTCTTTCTTAACCGAACAAAATCTGTGGTATTCCCAACAACGAAAGGTTTCCTGATCGTTGGAGTTATTCTTTTAAACAATAATTTAATTTATGCCTCATGAATCAGTCGAAGTTTGACGTTAACCAGAGAAACAATGATTTGTTATATGCCTCGTGTATACGTTGGTTTTTTAAGTTATCAAGGAAAACATTGCTTAAATACATGCCTCATGTATTTGTCAGTCTTTGATGTTCAGAAAAACAAAAAATTGATACATACGCTTCATGTATAGATGGATGTTTGATGTTGCCAAGAGAAAACAATTATCTAATACATGTCACATGTATTGGACGGTTGTAAATTGATAAAAATGTAAGTTAAACCACCAGGAAACCTTTCACTGTTGGGAATTCCTAGGTTTAGTTCGGCCAAACAAGAGTGGCCGAACTAGTACATCAATTTGGACAAATTTTGATGTTTTCCAGACAAAGAATACTTCATGTATTGATCAAAGCTTGTCTTATGTATTCGTCGGTATTTAAAATTGTCTAGAAAAATAATTACCTATTATCTGCTTGAGGTTGCACTTACACGAAACAATTATACACACACACACACATATATATGTTTAATATATATATATATATATATATATATATATATATATATATATATATATATATACACAATCTATGTTATAAGTATTTGAATGGACAGTCATTTTGCTTATAATTTGTTTTTTGGCGTTAAAAACCTGAACATAATACGTTATTGCGATGAATTTAGGAAGGCATGCAATTGGTTAGGTTGTGGTTCTGAATGCAAAATCTCTGCGAAAAGTGTTATTGATATAAGTAAATTCTTGAATTAAATTTTTTCAATCCCTCGTAAGTCTTACTCAGGATCGATCAAAGGGATTGAATAAATGAACTCACATTGTTATAATACAATAGAAAAAATTTATGTTCAACCTACATGCAGCATATAATAGATTATTCTTTTTTGGACAATATCTGAGTTCGAAGTATGCATGTGGCGTATATTAATATTTTTCTGGAGAACATCAAGGTTCGACCAATACATGTGGTATACATTGGATTATTGCCTTTCCAGACAACATCAAAATTCGACCTATACAAGAGGCATATAAAAAAAAATCATTGTTTTTTCTAAATATCAATGTTCAATAAAAACGAGGCATATATTGGATTATTGTTTTTCTTATCAATATTAAAGTCAAACCAATACATAGCATATACTGAATTATTGTATTGTTTGAACATAATTAATCATATGCTTAATGTCCATGTCGAGTATGTTTAGCATATATATTTGAGCCTTGAGTTTTGATTTTTCAATTCAGGCGCTGAAATTGATTAATTTAAAAAAAAACAAACACATTTTTCCCGAAAATCAGTCATGAATGCGGTACAGTTTTAGGAAATTTCTTTAAAAAATCCCTTCCGATGATGGCTCATTCATTTCTCTTTTCGTGAGTGTAAGTCAGACTGCCTCTTCTAGACAACAACAGATCATCTATGATCACAAGAATTGAAACTAAGAGTACAAACAATTGTAAAAAAACAAACTAATCTTGCATGAGACGGATGGAATTAAATGAAAAAAAGTTGCAGTCAAAGCCAGTGTGTCATGTCTGTGGTGTGTGCTTGATGTCTCAAAGTGTCCAAGTATTCGATAAAACTTGAATGCGAGAAGAGGATGGATAAAAGATTGGTGTCCGGGTATTCAGAATGGGTTGGGAGTGCTGTACAAGAGGGTTGACGTCGATGGTTATATTTTCTGTGTGGTGTTGGCTTTAAGCGGCCGTGTCATTTTCCCGTGGCCTCGTGAAAGTTCAATAAGATGACGCCAAAGGCACAATGAGGTGCTTTTTTAAGATGGGAATTGGTCGATAGGTCAATTACAGCTGCACAATGGGTTTTATATGGCGGAGGGGTGGAACAACTACAGTCAAGAATGGGTGAGACAAAACAGAAAGTGAAAGTGGATAGAATGGGAGGCGAGTTTGGAAGAAGAAAAAAATGATAAAGTAACATAATAAATATGGTACCGTGTATGAAAAGACATAGTAATACGTACATATAAATAGAGAGAGAGAGAGAGAGAGAGAGAGAGAGAAGGGGGAGAAAGAGTCATCAGAAAGTATATAAAGTAAATCTTATACAGTTTTCTTAATTTCTTTATTCCAAGAGTGCTCAATACTTGATGTAGAGCCAATCGGTCGATATCACTTTGGTCTATGACAGTGGCTACCGCTGTTTCATCTCACAAGATTATCAAATAGATCGTCTATTCGATAATCTTGTATAGTGAAATAGCGGTAACATCTGTAATAGACCAAATTTCGCTTATATATATATATATATATATATATATATATATATATATATATATATATAGAGAGAGAGAGAGAGAGATTTGTAATTGTATGTGTGTGCATGCCCAGTAGTGGTTAAAAAAAGGAGAGGTAAGATAAAAAATTGACATCAGCAGTAGTAGATCTGCAAACATCAAAACTGTGGCGAGAACTGGCTTATTTATTTTCATAAGATGAAGTATTGCAAATGATCTCTTCTCAAACTAAAGGTTGTGAGACCCCTCTGGGAAGCCCTGCTGTAAACATTCATTACTTTTCTCCCTAGTATTCACTACGGTTGATTTTTAGCTTATGGTTTCTTTTACCAGTAAAAGCAAAGAAAAATTATTAGTGCTTTGATTCAATAATATCTGTGTTACGTTAGGGTAAGTGTTAGGTGCTAAGTAGAACCATTTTGGTTCGAGGTTCATTTTGTGATGTAATTTTAATACTGAACTGGAAACTTACTATGCGTCTATTGTGCAACCGCTTACGATCATTAATAAAACAGCATTTTTTCTAAATGTAATTCGAAATAGGAAGAAAAATCACCGAAATATTTCATTTCACTTGGACAGTAACATAAATATTCTGAAGTTGTATTTTCATACAACTGACGTAAAGTAAGAATACAAGTCAGTCTTATATTCGAAACGTGAATAGAACACCCTGCTCCCCCGCTAAAAAAACAAAATTCGTCCGACATTCCCGGAACGTAACAGTAGTCATATTGATTGAAAGCACCAGTAATTCCTTCTTGATAGAGACAAAAAGGAAATAAAACAAAACAATCATTATACAGTATTCCCGTTTCAGTGGTTGAACATTGTGGAAAAGTGAGAAAATTTGAGAAGTCTTTGTTCATGGATTTGGGGGCCGGCGAGGTTTGGTGCTTTGATTTTTTTTTTTACTCATCTGACCATTAAAGTATTTTTTCTTGTTGTCTGTGTTGCATTTTTTGTGTAGTTCGTGGTTTTGGCTTTTTATTGCTAGTTCGTCTTTAGTTGTTTTAGAAATAATCTTGTGGTATATAACGTAATAGTAATTCATTTTTGTGTCAATATTTTGATATTAGTTCTAACCTATCGTATGATGTAATGCTGGGCCGGGGAAACTTAGGATATCTATGTCAAATTTTGGTGTTAATATTTTTTCTTCTAAGTTTGCAAGAGTATTTTGATCATGTTGAGTTCGTATTTTGTGTTCGTAAATGATTATGCTGTTAACCCCTTAATTCAAATGTCCATGAGATTTGTTCGGATTTGGTGGAGAGTTGGTATCCTATGCTATTTGGGGATAGTTTCCTTTTAACTGATGAATGTAACTTATACAGTTTTTCTGTTAAACATTTTGTGTAACTTGTTTGGTTGTGGGAAGTGTTTACCGTTTGGACTTAGGAATACTCCGTCTATTTTTGATTTGAAATTTCTTTTATATGGTGTATCGATCCATATAATGTCTTTTCCTCTGGATGAAGTGAATGTTGAGGTCGTATAAAATCCAATGATTTTAGTGTTTCTTCTTATTCTTTTGCTTTGTTGAAGATTGCTTCGTTTGACAAATTGACTGGGGAATATGGAGGTGACTATTCAGAAAAATGTTCTTGATTATATTGGTTCGTTGTTCCCTTTTTCAATTGGTCGATTAGTTCTTTTTCGAGGCTAAATATTACATCCAGGAAAGTTACTTTTTCAGGTGGGTTTAAAAGTCGATTTTGAATCCTATTTGCTTGAAGATTTTCCTGATGTCTTATCCTATTCTTTCAGCTTTTGGTCTGTTGCAGTTTTTTTGGATTATAAGTCCATCGTCCCGGTACAGACCATGTCTTTTGTATTCATTCGTTTTGCTACGGTTGTTAATGTACATCATCACCATCATCATCATCATCATCATCATCATCATCATCATCATCATCATCAGCAGCAGCAGCAGCAGCCGCCTTTTAGCGCCCGTTGTTGGACATAGGTCTTCCCCAAGTTTCGTTAGACCTCTCTATTACGGAGCCAGTACTTTCTGAATTTATCTGGTTTGTCACGCCATGTTACTCTCTATTGGCCACAATTTCGCATATGATTTCTAGGAATCCACGTTGTAAGCCGTAACGTCAAGTAGTTGTCTGGCATTCTTGCAACATGTCCAAACCATTGCCATTCGAGCTTTCTAACTGTTTCTATACCTCAGACCTTGTGTTTTCTCAAATATACTTCGCTGCCATAATCTTTCCATGTGAGGTTGCCTGGTTCTCAGTTTGAGAGTCAATTTCTTGGTTAGATTCTTTGTTTCGGCTCCATAGATGACTATCAGTGAGATGCATTGGTCGTATACCTTTCTTTTTAAGGACTTCTGGGATTTGTGTGTTCTTGAGAGTTGAGGTTGCTCTACCGAAAGCTCAACAACCTAATGTGATTCTTTGCTGTATTTCTTCTTCTTTTGGGGACTTCATGGAGATTCGTTGTCTTAGGTAGATGTAGTGGTCTATTTCTCCAGCTCTGCGTTTTTGATTCCAATCGTCGTGTATTTTTCCCTTACATGTTTGTTGTACATAGCATTTGTTTCGCTGAGGTTCGTGTGGAGGCCAACTTTTTTGCTTGTTTCATTTAGTTTTTGTATTATTTGGAGATTGTGAAGGTTCTTTGCAAAGAAGACGATCTAAGGTTATTCAAGTATTCACTGCCTATACTGATTCCTCTTTGATCCCATTCTAGGTTTTAGAAGATCATCTAAAGGCAGGCTTTAAAGAGTTTGGGTGATCTGGGATTACATTTTCTCACTCCTTTTTTTTTAGCATTATGGAGCCTGATGAAGGAACTGCCGTGTAGTTTCATACATGAAATAATCAAACTGCTTCTTTATCCTTTTTTGACAATAAGGTTCCAACTTTCAACCCCGGCACCCTAGGTAAGAAGACCTGATCCAGGGGTGTACAAAAAATCCCAGCGAATGCCCATGAGTTTGAATTCTGTCACAAACTGAGGGACCGATAGAGCACAAACCTGAACCCCCTCTAAACATTTTTGAAGGGAGGGTAAAAAATAAGTACTTGGATATATATGAAAAATAGATGTTCTGTCCGAACTTGGCGAGGAACTGAAAGAAAACATGTCCTGAAGACCTGCGTACACACACGCACACGCACACGCACACACATAGAAGAAATTTCCCCTCGCTATAAGGCTGAACAAAAAAGAAAATGATTCAAAACTTGAATTTTCATGTAATCTCATTCTCCACACTTGATCGTATCTATTATTTTTGTAGAAAATATTGGTAAACAATGAATAAATATTGTATCATTGAAATTGTCATTTGCTTCATATAAGCTCGTTTTGAAATAATATAGATTATCATTTCCCATTTTTTCGTTAAGAATTATTTATTTTATCATTTCTATTTCTCTTATTCGTCCTCTTAATGTCAATCGTCAAATCACATTAAAGACATTTAACTTTTATTCCAGTCAGAAAAAAAGAATACAAATTGTACGTACATGCACATAGAGTAACGTCTACGCAATATCTAGGGCTTCAAACATTTGCAGTAGTGTAATAAACATCATAATTCTTAAAAAATCATTTACATCTGTAGATAGCACAACAAATTCCGATAATCTACTTCATGATCATTTTTCTGTGCTCCAGAACTGAAAAATTCTCTGTAAAACCCAGAATCTTATGGATTGAATGCACAAAACATTACTTGTGAAATCAATCTTTCCGATTTTTGTAAAAACCAAAGCAACCGTTGTACGTAGATATTGATTGAATTAGTCATCATAAAATTAAAAAAATTCAGGATCATAATCATTTTTTCTCTCTCTAATTACCGTTTATTCATGAATCGAATTTGTAAAATGCATTACATTTGATAGAATTCCTCTTTAACAAATATAGTCTTATTACATATATTGCCTATTTCTTAAAGATTTTGACCAAAAGTTGGTATGTTAATGACTCTTCACATAGTTATGGACAGTACATCATTCTTCGTTTCTTTACTTCACTCCCTTTTCCCCCTTTCTTTCTTTTTTCCCCTTTCTTTCTTTCTTTCTTTGTTCTTTTTTTCCATATCATACATCAAATCGTTTAATGTCGTAAACATTCGCGCTCCCTTCTTCCACTTGTTTTAAAACTATGGGTGGAAACTGGTTGCCAGTTTCACATTATTGTCACATTGTAAATAGAGCTCCCTCGTGAAACCTGTGTAAAATGCTTTTTCTTAAAATATAAAAAAAGGTACCTCGAGATTTTATAAAATACCCGACAAGCCTTTATTTGGTCACAATTTGTCGTAAAAGACACTCTGGAGGCGTGCGTACACACATTTTTGGGGGGCCAGCAATCAGGAAAAAATCAAGTGACCTAACTTACGACGCGCATTGCGCTTGAAAAAATGTAAATGATTTTAATAATTTAGATATAAACTTTCTATTTCAATTTTGAAATATAGTAACATAAGTATACAGGAATATCTTGATCGGAAAATCGAAGCCCTATTCTAAAAACCTAATAGATTTTTGAGAAAAAATTCTTGTCTTGCTCGAAACAAACAAATAAACAAAAATCATCCTAGAAAAGAGAGAGGAAAGATTTACACTATTGGAACCACGAAGAAATTTGTGTATTAGATGAAAAATAGAAAAAAATCTAGTTTCGACTCTTTTTTGGCATATTTTGCAAATCTAGGAAATAACTTTTCCGACAGTGTTGAGACCTACCAATTGTTCTGGAGATTTGAAGATTTTTCCATTGATATGTTTTTATAAGTTGAATTCTTTTCAACTTCAATGTCGCCAAATATTAATTTCAACTTCATTTCAATTAGTCTTTATGAAACCTGAGATTATTGGAAACCAAAAAAAAAAAAAAAACAAAACAAAAAACAAAACAAAACACAAATCTATTTAATACGTATCGCTGACTAAATGCAAATCATGACTTGTTAGAAATTTGCATGACAGGAATTTGAATGGGACACGCAGTTCTTTCACTTTACAACCATTGACTTTGGCAGTATCCTCAGTGCAAGATGGTTTCCTCCCTCAATGTTCCGAGGGTTTTGCATTTTGGAGAACTCAACAAACAGTGTACTGCGAAGCCAAACAAATGAACTGAAATGTCTTTATCTGGACGACATCGAATAAATTCACTATTCTTAAAATCACTTTGAAGTAGAAAATAAAATAGATCAACAAATATCAGTTAAAAAAGTTGTTTCAAATATTCTGAATATCACTGTAGATGACATATATATATAATAAATATATGCTATGAAAAACAAAAACAAATCAAAAACAAAGATACTATAAACCTTCCCACTTCTATCTTAGATACAGCACAGTTACATTGTTTTAACATGCAATTTATAACCCCACAACAACTAAACTTGGTAACTGAAACGAAAGATTGGTTGTAGTTTTGATTGATTGCGCTCTATTGTCCTATTCAAGAGAAAATTACATAAAATATTGAAAGAAATTGGGTGGTTTGAGATGGTTTTTATTGACACCTGTTTGAAACATTGTTTGAACCTGAACATAACCAATTAATGAGATTAAAAGAGGAAATTAAGAGCAGAAATAGTCAGTAGACAGTCGATTTAGAAATTTATATTTTCATCTGAATCATCACACAAAAATGCACATCTGCACATAATAATGTTCGTTATTAGATGGCAGATAACGAGGCATGTACACACATTGGCACGTCTGTATATGTATGAATCTACACATATATTCATACATGAATACGAGAATGTTTACTTCCGTGTGAACACATTTGCACATGCATATCAATCTATCAATGCATATGCAGTCACGGTCGTACTGGGTAGCATGTACCCATGTATTTGATCATATACAAAAACTTGTAGTGAAATCTGCACCTGCACAGAAAAACATGAATTTTTCTGAACGTCTACACATGCAAATAGTAAAATAATATAGAAAAAGAAAATAAAGATTGCGTTTGTATTCCGTTAGAAATTATATATATATATATATATATATATATATATATATATATATATATATATATATATATATATATATAAGTGTTATGTACATATATATATATATATATACATAGCAAAACGAGAGTATACTATTGTCATAGACAAAATTTATGTATTTAATCAATATACATACATGTATATATTTACACTTGCATATGCATATAAACATACATGCAAATACATACTATATAAAATGCAAATATTGTTTGCTTATATATATATATATATATATATATATCTGTACGTAATAAATAAAATGATAGCAATACCATAAAGTGATAAAAGATAGTAAAAAATGTACCATTTGGAGTGATTGCAAGCCTAGGCAACATAGCGTTCGAATAGACACTTTTCCGCATTTTTTTCGTCTTTTTCTCGCGAACAGCCTCTACCCCTTTAAGCGCAGTCCCAATTCTATCTCCAAACATATCATGCAAATTTATTGCTAAGAGTAGGAGCGAAAGCCTCTGTTGGCAGGCATTGTTCGATCATGATCTGGTAAGTGTTTATTGAGATCACTTATTTTATTTCTCGTGCTCGCTATTCTGTGTTCATTGCACATTATGCTCCAGCTACGAACTGATGTTCTCCTGATGTGTTCCTCCTGGAAGTTATCAGATTCCACAGGGATATGAGTGAGTGCGTTAGCGTGAGCACTTGAATTGATAAGTAAATGTGATGAAATAGTTTCAAACTTTTGGCTCCAAGTGCTGCTTTATGGACTTTGGTGTTCACTACCTGCCCGCCTGGCTCTTTGAGAGCGCCATTACATACGATAGGCCAAACGAAAGAAAATGCACTCACGGACACACGCAAGCTTACTCGTCTACAAAATCACTCTTAGATTGAGATGAATTTATATATATGTATATAAATATATATATATATATATATATATATATATATATATATATATATATATATATACAAAACTCCTTTTATACTGGAGTAAATATATGCAGGTATACAAACATTGAAGCCGGTGAAATGGAGGGTTAGATAAGATATGGATTGATAGGAACGCATGTATATCAATCACACACAAATATTGACACGCATATATTCAAGCGACTCACGGGAAGAATTCATTGTATCTTTCAATAAGGAATTATGCACATGCATACGCACATATTTTCATAAGTGTGAATATATAAACACAAAAATAAACTGACGGTATATATATAATCTAACGCACTCATGTTTACTTATATTTTCATACACAAACTAAATGTACATTTCTCATATATATATACTAAGATATATTTTTTAACACACAAACAATTATATATATATATATATATATATATATATGTGTGTGTGTGTGTGTGTGTGTAGGTGAAATACATAACAGAAGTCGTTTATAACACGAAAAATCTTTTTTCGAACAATGCTCAATATTCATAGTAGAGACAATATCTCGATTAAATACATAAATTTGTCTATTATATACATACATGATATACTTGTAATGTATACGTGTATATATCACACAATACAAATCGGGGGGGATAATATAATATAATACATAATCCGATTTTTGATGGGTTTATTTCATAAAGCTCGATATATTCAACTTGAGCTTAAAATATAATGGAATGAGGATTTGCAACTCAAACATGTTTATGTTTCCGCTCTGTTTTGGTTTCTTTGGACAAATGATTTGGTTTATTTTAGATTCCTATTTTGGACATTTAGGCAGGTGCCTACCATTGTAGGTGGTGGGGTCTTTTAATTTTTGTTTTAGTATAGTGGTTGGCTATTGCTTGCAATATATTTTTTGTTTTATCTAATGTGAAAGCATGTCTGTTGGTGGTTATAAATTACAAACCAGGGGCTATGGTGTTAATGTTTTCGTTATCAGTGAGTGGTTCTTCTATCAGTTTATTTGTAGCATGTTTTCTCTCTGACAGTATTTTATTCACACTTACATCTATTTTCCAATGTAAGGGTCCCTTTTATATGAAATTAGTGAGATATTTGATGATCTGGGGTTTAGTGTATTTCCCTATGTCTAAGGTAATTATATTGATTGAATTTTTCTAAAAGGTGGCTATGTGAATAAGATATCAATGTTAATTATTTTAGTATATCTATATGCAGGTTATTGAGTTATGTTTATAAAAAAGGGATTTGAGCGGTGTCGGCATTTTAAAGCTATCTCATTTTTTCTGTTTAATAATTCTTTTTTATGTTTTGTTTTGTTCTATTGACAAAATTAAGGATTTCAAATTTTAAATTTTAGGCATAGTTGGCATGGGATTTCAATATTTTGGCATATGTATAGTTGTTTCAATATTTTCCATCTCACCGTAGCTTTGAGATTACTATCATTTAGTCTCTAATAAAATATCGACAATGACGTAAAATTTATATATTTTTCATTTATAAATGATTATATCTGGTTAGCTAATCTAAATTTAAAGGTTTTTTGGATTTACCTATATAATAATTCAATTCCAAGGGTTTCTCTTGGGTTGATATTGTGGCTTGGTATACAATATTCATTCGTTTCGCAAACGGCGCCTATTTTTGTTTATACAATTACAATCTGGTTTATTTAAGCTTTCTTCGTCGATATCAACTGTAATTACTTTATTGTAATATTCTTTGTTTATTCCAAATGTTTTTTTTTAGTGCATCGTTTTATTTTGCTTTCATGGTCTTTCTCTAAATTTATTACTTGTCTTAAAAAAAACTTATGATATTTTCCTTTGTGGGGGGAACTTCTTCGTTGAAAATTACTTTTAAATTTGTTTTGTTCATCCCTAACCGTACTAATTTTATTTTTTATTCACCGTATTTAGATCAGACAACACGTTTTGTACCTCTTCATCATGAAGATGCCATTTGCAAACTCAAGCACTTTAAATATAAACTGTTCACGATTATTCCCATTCCCTGTCAGTCAGTTTTCCAAAGATGCTTTCAATGGTCGCTGTAAATAGTTTATGTGATATTGTATCCCATTGTTTTAATCCTTTTTCTATCTCTATCTTGCTTGTATCTTTACATAGGTTATTTATGGCAGCTATATTTTCGTATATGTTCTAAATGACTTGCGTGTAATTCTCTTTAAAACTCCGTTCTCGCATTAAGTTGTGGACTGTCGTTTGCTGTTCAAATCAGTTTTTAAATCTTGCTCTTCTAGTTTCGTTCTCTCTAGTTTTCATCTCAATATTTTCCCCTTGTTATTATTTTTAATGTTACATTTTTTAGTATTTCCTGGTCTTTTTTTATGTGTGCATTTCTTACTACCTCTGATTATTCCTTAATTATGTTTATCAGGCTATTACTCTCCTCAAATATGTTACGGTCGCTATTCAATAAGGCCTGAAATCTGTTTTCTATCGCTATTCAAAAATTGCTATCTTTAATACCATTGACCTTTTCAGCTATAATAAAGTCAATTTTGTCTATTGTTAAGTCATTTGGGATTCTCCAAGTCCACTTGGGACCTTCACTTTTTTGAAAGAATGAATTAGTTATTTCAAGTCCGTATCTCTCTGACTACCATATCAGCACTATCATTTCTCTGGCTTATGTCCCTTTTTCCTACACAATATTCCCAAACCTTTTGTTTAATAACCTCCGTATTGAAGTCTCTGGTGGATATTGTGTAATTTGTCTTCTCTCAATCTATCATCTCACTGATGTCTTAATAAAGCTCTCCAAACTCATAAACAGAACTTTTTGAGGTTTGCATATAAACCTGAATTACCGTGTATAGCCCAATGATAGGATACAATATTATTAGTATTCACCCTTATAATAGAATCGATGATTACTTTCGTTCAGCTGTTGGTGGCTCTCTCCTTATCTGCAAGTTTCAGATACCTATGATTTGAAAGGTGATGTTCTCTAATAACACTGAGCATTTTTTTACTAAGATTGACTAAGATTGTCTTGCTTAGGCAGTGTCTGCACACTCTCGTTGACACATTGCCCAAAGCGAATGAAGCAATGCAATTGGGCCTTTAATAGTCAATGATCTAACAAGAAAACTACCTTATTTATGAGGTCGTGATATCATATTGGATTTTGGGAAGTTTCTGCTAATTTAGCTCACTCGTTGCCACTGTCTTCTGGTGAGATATCAGTTGGGTGCCACCTCATTCGGTTATTGGTTTTTTATGAGAGATCCTGTCCCTTTTGGGATTTTAAGAATGTCTCAGGTGAACGTATTCATCAACTTCTTCAAGATCCTTTGACTGTACCAACTTTTTCGATATATTGGGTCTTATACCTTTTCACCGTAACATTTTAACTTTGTATAAGCCCGTTTCTAAGCTATTCGTTTCGAATACAAAACCCCCCAAACTTGTTATAACAATTACACCCCGACGCTTCGTCGTGGTGTGTTTAGGTAACAGTATTTCATTAATGGTTTGATGAAAGATGATAAATGATTATTTGGGGGAAATTTAACATGGTTTTCTCATTTACTTACAGCAGATAACTAAAAACCCTCCTTAAATCCTTGTCTACTGTCTTCAATCAAACATGTGACACAAACACATTCATACACACACGCATGTACACGCACACACACACACATATATACATATATAACAGCTGAAATATGCCAGGTGATGGAAGGGCATAACTTTTATCGTAGCTTGTTATGTTGTTTCACGTCTTCAGAGGAAAGACACGCATCTCTTCCAAATTATTTATATAGATGTATATGCTTGAGTGTCGGGAGTAGGGAAGTGCACGCGCGCGCTTGTGTGAGCACACGTTGAAAAATGGCCGATTAAATTAACAAATGGGAGACTACTCTGAGAAATCTAATGTCTTAATGTTTATAGATATGGATCGTATTACATTCAAAAGAGGGATAACGCACCCTTTCTTTACAGAAGAATA
>OY735203.1:31080295-31160295 GCA_963457665.1 Thysanoteuthis rhombus
TGATTTTATTAAAGGAGAAGGAAACTGCCCCCAAAGAATTATTATAACAAATTTGCTCTTTGCCTCAATAAGACTGTTTTCATTTGTCTTGTTGTCTTTTGACCGTTTATCCATCTTACTCACTAACCTCTATTTTCATAAGACGAAGATGCGGTATTTGTCTAGAATTTCACACACACACTCACACACTCATCTTAACATGAGTAGTTTAAAAAGTGATCGGACATATATTCTCAAGTTTTGAGCATTACATTAAACTTCTAGTTACTCATACATTTTTTAAATTTTCTTTTTGTTTTAAGCTATTAGCTTTTCTGTGACTTATTCTCAATTGGTATATCAAGAGACGATCACATCTTACACCCCCTTTATAATTTATTGGCTCAGTTAATCTGTTTCGCACGGAACGATCCATTATAACCTTATACAATAATTTTATCGTCAGATGGCGCTACGTGCGATTAGATTTAACTAGAGCTATTCAAAAAGATCGTTTACCAGTCACTGACAAAACTTGAACATTTCAAACATTGAAAGATAATTCGGATCAATAAATAGATTTGATATTCGACTATGAATTCTATCGCTTAACATAATTGTCATTTAACAAATACTTGGAATACTACACTGGGAGACGCTCAATAAAAGACAACGGCAATCTTGAATATTTGCGAAGAAGTTGTCGAAGATATCAGAGGAATATTTTAGGCGTAAGGAAGTCCTACTTGATCACATTTCAATAAAACATGCCAAAGAGAACATACCCTGCCACATACGCGCTCATACAAGGACATAACACACACATAGAAATACATAGACATATACAATATACATGTGTGCGTCTCCAGAATCCGTGCGTAAAAAGATATTATTTGAGAAAACTTACAGACTCTCGATAAGTTGCACACGTACACAATTCTTTTCACGATTAAAAAAAGTGGAAAGAAGCCCAAGAGCAAGAGAACAGTAACAAAAACGGAGCGTAGAGAAAACCCTTGGTGGTGATAGTAGACTTCCCTCATTAGTTGAACTGACCCTAAAACAATATACAAAAGCTGTATCGAAGTCGCTAAAAGGCAAATTTAGAGGACATCAGGTGTGGCATAGAGAAGCTGAGAAGAATGCTGTGTGGGGGTTGTATGGGTTGACTTCATAATCGTCTCTGGCGGGCAGCGCCCTTTTTGAATCAAGTGTGAAGAAAATGTTTATTCTATGCAAACTGTTGTCAGTTCAAGTTAAATTAGAGGCACTTCTTGACCCGAGCATCATTCATCGTCTTTGCTAAAAAAAAAGGCCCGGAAGAGTTTAGCAGAACCACCAATAATGAAATCAGTGAATACACACTATATCATAGACATATGTGTGTAAACATATACACACATACACGCCCACTCACCGATATATAATACCTACTTCCTCTTTGAGACTCACGTAAACGTAAACATGTACACATACGCATTGGCACGTGCATTCTCATGGATCCAAATCAATTTGTATATAATTGAGTTTTATGTATGGGTTTATAAAATTCGTGTCTGTGATACAAACTCGAATGAACTCTCATGAATATTTGTGTGCCTGTCAGTTTTGTATGCCGGTGTACTGATGTGTGTGATTTTAGGCTTATACGTATTTAGTGTAATAGAAAGGAAGCACTATTTAGTTGAGTAGAAAGGATGCACAAAATGTTTTTTGTTGAATAGGAAGGAAGCATCAAACGTATTCAGTTAAATAGAAAGTGAGAACCGAACATATTCAGTTGAATAGAAAGGAATCACAAAACTTGCATATCTGAGGTGCTAAATAACAACGAGAAAAAAACCTAACTTGCTCTAAATCCAAATTCCCACCGTCTCCTTAGAATTAGTCTTCTCGCATTATTCCAGCACAACAGCACACAGGAGGTTCTGCTCACATAGGGAGGGTATTGGCAAACATCCATACTACATTTGATGTGCACAGACTGGTCCAGTTCTCTGAAATTTGGTGTAGCACATCTATCTATCTATCTATCTATCTATCTATCTATCTATCTATCTATCGATCTATCATGCTATGAATATATATGCGTGTGTGCTTGTAAGTATGGTAGCCAATTATTCTTACATAGCATACCCCCCATACTTCTCTAAGAGTGTAGGTGTATATGCGTGAGATGTATCCTTGAATGTGCCATAAATAGGTCTCTCTTCGTCTTTAATTTGTTGATTACTTCACTAGTGCAGATTTTATAAATAGGCAGCAAACTAGGCTGAAATTCAGTATACTTTTTTTCAACTCTAGTTTTTATTAGAATCACAAAAATTGTTAGTGAAATGTAAAACGTATATTTCTTCTGGACATGAATCCGAAGAATATGACTTCAATGATACGCCATGTATTTGTTTACTTGTCTTCTGTCACGCCAAAAGGACGCAGCTCACCGATATTATCATTATGAAGGTGACGAGAGAATTTTTTTTCTCTTATAACGCAGGTAAAAAACTGAATTTATAGTATAATAAAAATATAGAATGTAATAAAACGAGAATAAAAAGTAATAGAAACCGGTTTGTGGTAAAAAGAAAACTATTCTCCAATCTCACTGCCATGCAAATCCTTATTATTCACGTATATAGAATACGATGTGTATAGAAGGCTATTCTACTATCTGAATGCAAAGCAAATCTCCATTATACTCGTACATAAAATACAATGTGTATAGAAGGCTATTCACCAATCTCACAGCAAAACAAATCTCTATTATCCATGGATTGAGTACGGTAAAAAGTAGAAAATCAAATAGAAGTGGAGGAATATTTTTGGAGGTCGTACAGTACAAAAGTATTCTTAAGTTTGGCCCTTATAAGAATTCCATATGAACAAATATTTTAATGATTTGTGAACAATAGAAAAATGCATTTTAAACCAGTAAGCACCAAGATGGTGTATACTTCTGCCAGCATGATTGTCTGGGAAAGTAAATTTGCATGGATCCGCCCCCAAATTGAATCACTTCTTCCGTTGTCTATTGTATTTCCTTGAAATTTGATTGAAATACATCGTGAACCTTTTGCGATACAGTATGGACTGAGACGAATTTCTGACGATATCAATTAGTGTGGACATATAAGCATAACGCAAGCAAAAAAAATTGTATGGATCCGTCTTAAAATTGGAGAACTTTTCCCCTTTTGCTCAACTTTTGTATGAAAACATAAAACAGAAACAAAAATTTAACAAAAGTATATCACTAGATCTACTCTAAAATTTGATTACTTATTCTGTCGCTTATTGTTCACCCTTTCACTAGATTTGATTTAGATCCATTACGTACTTCCAGAGATATCGTGTCGTGACACAGACAGGTGGAAAGACGGAGAGATAGACCGAAAGACTGACGGATGTGGCCGAATACATTGGCCTCTCAGACTCTGGTAGAAGAGATAAAAATCAATAAATTAATTTTAACGTTCAATACATTTAATGAGACATTTTTGATTATTTTAGGAGTCTTTCGAGCTTGTAAAACGAAGATCTTGAGTGTACAGTTATTTACTAAAATGTTAATTTTATTGGATGAAAAATTGTAACATTATTTTTTTATCAGATTTGACTAGTTTTACCTTCCACTTATACATATAGAGTTTTAACTGCATCTTATATATGTATGTATGTGTGGGGGTGTTTGTGGGTTCGTGTATTTATTTTAATTCCATTCCATAAGATTGCCTTTCATGAAAAACGTGAATTGAATTATTTTGTTATTGCTAAATTTATGATTCAAAACATCAGTAAATGCATGACTTGTTGTGCTGATTGTAAAAAAATTTGACTTTTTTTGAGTGAAGATTTTGTTTTCCGGACTTGAACTAAGCCACAAAATCGAAATTTCTTCAAATACTTAAAAGCAGTACTACATCTATCTATCTATCTATACTTCAATATATATATATATATATATATATATATATATATATATATATATATATATAGAGAGAGAGAGAGAGAGAGAGAGAGAGAGAGAGGGATAGAGAGAAAGAGGGAGAGAGACTTATGTGTATTCATGCTTACTTAGAACATGCATATACGTGTGTGTGTGTGTGTGTGTGTGTGTATGTACGCAGAGAAATATTGATATTATGCATTTGCATAATTCAGCCCAAATATGTACATTATAGATGAACTTTAAAAAAAGCCCGTATAACACGCACTCGAATATGCATCATCAGTAGTCCTTGTGTGCGTGTGTATGTGTGCCAGCGAATGTATTTTGGTATATATGTAAAAGTGTGGGCATTCAGGTAAAAGCATGGTTGAGTGAGCGTATGTATGAGTGTAACTGTGTGTATGATTGTATGTGTGTGTGTGTGTGTTTTATTGCGAACCAATAGACGAACGCCTCCAGTCTAAACTGGCAGACTTAAACAGCCACATGGGCAAATGTCAAATGCTATGTTTGAAGATTAACATCTGTCAACAAAGTCTAATTTATATTCTTTTCCCCCATAACTGTAACAGTTTAAGAAAAACCAAGGAGGAAATCAGTGAGAAGAATAAAGTCTTGATGTTGGTTGACAGAAAAGTGCATAGGACTTCTTAGTGCGAATGCGTACGAGACAAGTTGACTTAGTGACTTAGTTAAATAATAATGCGTCATTTTCGCCTTCTCCTCGAGACAGAAAACGAATTATCACCAGTACTAAAAGTGTTATATGCTTTTGCAGAGTCATTCAAGAGCTTGATAGAAATCATAGATGAAGTTAACGTTTTATACTTATGTGATTTAAAATTGTTTAATAAATAGTTATATTTTATCAGCTGAAAATTGCAAGTTGTCTTTGAAATGATAAACTATCTCTTGTTTACTCGAGGACTTATCTACATTGTCATGCTTGAATTTACTCTCAATTGTCATGAAGATCATGTTTTCATCTATCTATCTATCTATCTATCTATCTATCTATCTATCTATCTAGAGAGAGAGAGAGAGAGAGAGAGAGAGAGAGAGCGAAAGTGGAGAGTAAGAGAATTGATAGAGGAGACAGGGAGATATCCATAAGAAGGGAATATACATAAAGCTAATTATTTGTCAACCAACCTGCAAGACTCTATAGTAGTCTGGTAGTTGAAAAGCTTGTTTCAGACGTCCTGAATTGCGAATCTGACCATAATACTGAATTGATTGAAAACACACACACACACACACATGCACACACACATATATATATATATACATATATATATATATATATGTGTGTATATAAATTGACAATTAACCCTATTAAATATCACCCCAACGCAACCTGTCACTTCTGAACCTTGCTACTCAACTTTCAGTTGAGTCACACATTCTCTCTGTTCTGAGTTTATAATCTGAATTTATTTATCGCATAAAAGAGATTCCCTCGGAAAAACTTCTTTTATTCCTCAGTTTTCTGTTAAATAAAATGAATGATTTTTCTCCTACGTATTCCATTCGCTCCATACATCGATTTATCATAGTCAATAGTTGGTATTTACAGATAACAGTCTTGCATTATACATACTAGCCTAAGAACCGGGTCAAATTACTGTCAAAAGAAAGAGTCAATAGAATAGATATATAGATTGATTGAAATCAGATAGTAGTTAATATAGTTTTTTTTAAAAAGTGATTTAGTTCCACTTACTGTTTCCAATGGTAAAGAAAGTATGGTTGATGTTTGAAAATGGGGCTAATACAAATAAAAAAAGGTGGTAAAATTCAAAGGGGGTACATATATAAGGAACAATTTATCAAATAAAATTTGGACTAAAGTATAAAAAGAACGCTGTGTTAGAAAGGCGGTAGCTAGTGTATAAAAAAAAGGCAAATATATCGACTACTACATCCATATAAATCCTATCATCATCATCATCATCATCAGTCTTTTAGCGTCCATCGTTGGACATAGACCTTCCCCAGGATTTGCCACAGTTCTCTATCGTGGGCGTCACGGAGCCAGTACTTCCTGAACTTGTCTAGCTCGTCTCTCCATCTAACATTTTGCCGGCCTCGGTTGCGCATGTGGTCTCGGGGAATCCATGTTGTGAGTCGTGATGTCACTCGATTGTCTGCCATTCTTGCAACATGGCCAGCCCACCGCCATTTGAGATTCTTTATGGATTCTATGATGTCTCTACACCAAAACTATGCCAGAAAATGCTATTATCGTTACAATTGACATTAAATCCCTATGTTCTAATTTTCAACATGATGAATGAATTCTAACCTTGAAATAAAGCCGGATAGGTAGAACCATAAAAGACTCTAAATCAGAAACCATGACCAACCCCATGTACCACATACCCCCTTCAATAGTTTTAACTTTGATAATATACGCTCCCTCCACATTAAAAGTCGTATTATGGGTACCGTCAAGGCACGTCCATATGCAAACATCTTCGTGGAAAAATTTATATCTACTCTGAGGTTAACAATGGCAGCCTATTCTACGTTAGATATATCGGTGACAATTTATTTATATGCATTGGTGGAGAAGCTAAACTAAATAACTCTCTAAAATAGTTTGATTCCAGACACGACGACTATATTGAATTTGACTACGAAAAATTATCAGAATCCATCGCCTCCTTAGACGTCCTTATATACATAGATAACAATAGATTCCTTTGAACATTCTTGTATATAACCCACCAGAACCCACAACTACCTACACTTCAAATCAGCTCACCTCAAACACCTTCAGGAGAACATATCTTTCTCAAAAGCACTTAGAATTAGAAGACTCTGCTCTGAAGATGAGGAATTAAAGATATTAAATGACAATCTCATTCTACATTTCTCAACACGAGAATACTCATAAACCCTCATAGAAAATGAAATCAATAAAGCCACGACAACCTCAAATTGACCAACAAAAACCAAATCGAGCTGCATACCCCCTATTAGTACATTCCATGGTATATTCGACTTACTTTCCCAAATTATCAAAAACAAGTTGCACATTTTGATGCAGAAACAGGAATTTAAAGAAATCTTACACGACTCAGTATTCCTCAGTGGAAACACTCCATAAACAATTCTACCACCCAAGCAGTAGTAGAAATGCTGCAAACACCTCACATACTAATACTTTCACCAGCTTCATGATCAAAAAGGCTTTAATATCTACCTTAGTTCCAATTGCAAAAGTAACAATATTATCGGTCTCCTTATATGCAAAGCATGTAAAATATAGTATGTAGGCAAATCCGAATGGCCTTAGAATATCAAACTACAAACGCAGAATAAAGTCATGCAACTACAACAATTCACTCCCAAAAGAATAACATATCAACTTACCTCACCACAATTTTAGCATTGATGAAAAATTCACTATCATTGAAAAAATAGAGAAGATCACATCAAATAAAATCTTTAAAATTTCGGATTAAGATATGGAGATGACATGCCTCAAAAGACTCACACTTAGTGGACTTGGGATCAAATTGAACAGCACAAATTGATAGAAAATGAATATAAAAATAAAAGCCTAATAGCACAGAACTCCTACACTGATATTCTTGAACCCTACCCCAACAACAACACCTAAACACCTCTTCTATCCAGACCCATTCATCAATACTAATGTAGATCCTTAAAAAAGTGGAAAATGTCAACTCGACCCACTTATTTAAATCTATACTAAAGGACCATCAAGGAAAATGCAAATCTGAGTGATTAAAACTGAAATAGATATTACCATTACCCATAAGGCCCCATCTGGAATTTCAAAGGTTTTCTTGAACATTTTAGAGTTTTCTTACTCTTAACACCTTTAAGATCATTGATTTTGCATCTTCCTTGATTTCTTCACTTCTTCCAGATACATACAGCCCCTTCGACCCCTCTGCTACTTCTACACATAAAGACTTGAATAACTTGCATTCCTAAGCTGCAAGAACAAGGTTGGACAGAGATTGGTTTCCATAGTAACTTACATCTCAGGACCCCTGATTCTAAGAAACAATGCTCAGTTGACAGTCACAAATACACAAGAGAGATGATAATAATGTTAAAATATGAGGCTGATAAAGACTGTTCAATGGAATATTTCATTTTTATTTTCAAATATTTAATTTGATTTGATTTCTAAATAATACTTTTGCGTGAGCATGTGTAAAGTATACTTATGTAATTTTATATATAATTTTAAAACTAATTACTATATATATATATATTATTATATATTTTTATATATATATATATATATATCATTATAAATTGCGTTATATTATGCAGAAACTTATTTGAAATGATCTCCCGTCGTTAGGCAGTTAAGTTATCACCGACCTTTGACAACGTAAATAGAATAAAAAACCAAATAAAACGGGGCTACAGCAGGAACCGAACATGCCAACGATAGGGTAGCTGCTTCAAAGTTGCAATGCTCTTATCCTGAAGCTAAACAGTCACCAGTATTGCAAAGGCCGAAATACGTGTTTTCACACCAAATCCTCATCTCTTTCATTCTAGTTCTATTCACTGTCATGTCATTTAATAGTACTGCGACTTTGATTATCTGAACATGGATAAGCACGGAAGTTTTACGTAGAAATCAAATTTCAAGAGCAGATTAGCTAACCATAATACTTCCATTAATCACGAAAAATACAAAATTGCACCTCAATATTCGTTAATTATTGGAAACTTCGGGGTAGAGGCAAAATGTGAGGATAGAATTGAACATTAAGAAAACGTATGTAAACCTCAATTCAAGGTGCAATATTTGTCCCGAATGAAAGGATAAAAATAAATCACTTGATTTTTAGTCAGAGACTGGTGTCAAATGTGGTCACCAGAAGAAGTATGCACTAAAAAATTTTAAAAAACTAAAAAGCTAAACATGTAGTAAATATCCTGGTAGAGCATAGCTAATGATAGAAATAAAACCAAAAATAATCAAACCAAAAAATAAACTTTGCTCAAAGACGATAAAGTAAAACTTTGAAGCAGATCAAAATAAAATTAAATTATACAATACAGTAACAAACTTTTACAACACCAGAACAATCAAAAAAACAAAATAAAGAATTTAATTTTGTGAATAGAAACTAAATGATTAAAAACACGCTAGTAATGCAAATCAAAGATGAAAATTACTTAAACAAATGATACCTCATAATTTAACAAACAGATAAAACTATGTATAAAGAAAAAAGTTGAAAACACAAATTCATAGAACAATTGAAAGCAAAAGCAGCTAATTGTAATTTAATCTGAGTAAACAAACATTGATAAAACCATATCACACAATGTTTGCAAGGGAAATAATTACAACTCAATCCAACCGTTAAATTTCAAATCATTGTGAAAGTTATCTACTGAGTTTATTAAAATCTCGAAGGCCCAGTTACATTGTCTATCTGATGATTTGAATATAGTGAAACGAGGGTATACCATTATCATAGATAAAATTTATGCATCTAATAAATATATATATATATATATATATATATATATATATAGTACATGCATACATGTGCGGTGTTTTCTAAGTGTAGACTGTATACATACGCGCTAATATAAATGTTCGTTTCTTTGCATTCCTGTACCTATTCATACACACACATCTATATTTGCATATATAGGTTCATGTTTACCTTCATACGTAGATACATCAATGAATCTGAATCTTAATGATAAAAAGACATTTAATTTACACGATTTTTAAGCAAGATCTCTTCCTTTGTCAATGAAATAACTTCTTGTTAGACTACCGACCTATTGATGCTCCTTCGTAAAGATTTGTACATATTCTTATACCTGTGCTTACAAACATACACACGAACACAAATTCACCTCCACATTTCAGATGAGGGCGTATATACATACATGCACGCGCGTACGTAGTACGTGCACACACACACACACACACACACACACACACACACACACACATATATATATATATATGTAATGTACGAAGACTTAAAAGAGTATAAGCCCTTTGTGTGTGAACTGATACGACCACTCCGACATGCTTGTGCATATTTAAGTATGAATTTACAGCCAAGTGCCATCTTTCCAGCGACCAATTTGTACAATTTTCCTCCTCGTTATTTTCTTTCTTCCTCCCCTTCATTGTGTAAGCATCAAATTCGCATCATGTCAACTATCTCTCATCCTCCTCTTCTGTGTTGAATCTTCTACACGGAACTTAATAAACTGCCAACTCGCTTTTGTTATGAACACGATTCAACATGTGAGCCATTATTTGCAATTTTCATCGCTTGCTTCCACACTAATTAGGGAAAGGGAAAATCTCTCCAGCGTTTGTCGCAATCACTAATGATAACCTAAAGAAAACAACCGTTGCAAGCCTTGTTCTCCAACTGAGGGTCCAAAGGAAATGAAAAGGTGGACTGGGCCGGATTCTCATCTTCGTTTTATGCAGGTAGGTCATGGTGCATTCCAGTGGTCTTTGGTGTTTGAATATATTAAATCAAATCTAAGCATTGCAGATCTGATGTCGAAAAAACATACACAAAGAAGACTCAAATCAAAATATTTTCTCACGTCTTACAGTATGAATATCGCTGGTATTTATGAAAGAGTCAGAAGAGTTGGTCATTGTGCAACCTCATTTGAGAAGTAAGATTTATTCTATTTCATTGGCGGTTATTTATTAATCTCATAAGCCTCTGCCAAATTTAGGTCTGGGTTGACTCCTGTCAAACTTGACCACGAAGGGGTATCGGCTCTTGGCTAATATTGCCAGTGTGGGTAATCTATTTATTGGAAAGTGGTTCGCCAAAGTTTTCCTACGCCCGCCTTCTTCTTCCTCAATCATCATGGTATGCCAGTGATGAGATATTTAGAAAGTTATCCGGTGATACGACGGAGTGCAATGAAAGATAGATCTATGCCAAAGCATTGGAACAAATGAGAATGTGAGCAATATCCGCCGAAATTCGAATTAGTCGATTCCGTTCTCTGCACGTTCGTATGTCGATGAAAAGTGTATGGATGAGTTGTGATTGGATTAACATGGAAGATAAATTCGACAAAAGACAAGTGTGTGCAAACTAAGAAGAAATGTGCAATATTGCATATTACACAGATAAGTGTCGCCACAGCCAGGGAATATAATTATCTCTCTTAGCATTAGTATTATTAGACGATCTTAGTGGCAGCAGCAGCTTTATTGGACAGTAAGCGTATTATTATGTTATATCCTCTTCTTTTTATAAGCTTTGTCTTTGAGCTGGGAGTATAGGGAGAAGGTGTAATTGTCTGAATATCTGTGTTTTTGTACGAGCTGAGAATTAATTTTTTTCAAATGATGTAGGGAGACGATCTCTTTTTATTTTTCAATTCACTTCGGTTAGGTCTTGTTTATAGACTTTATTTTGCTTATATTTGTTGTATGGACGTCTTTTTTCAACTCTTCTTGATTATTTCTGAATGTTTTGTTTTTCAGGCTAGTTCTGGATTATAGATATGCTGCATGTGACAATACTTAGAATACATGTGCTTTTTATCTTTTAGCCAATGTTTGTCTTTTTTTTCATTACATTTTTTGATTTTGTGTGGTTTAGAATCAGTAGTTGAAAAATTCTCTTTATTATTCCACCTTTTCGCCCCAATTACTTTCGAATTTTATGAGTACGGTATCATTTGGCTTGAATATGAGTAATTCATGTGATGAATGAGATTTTTCTGGTTGTAATGTGAGTAAACTTAATTAATTTCTTTGAGTTTTGTAACTGTTTCGACCAGACCATATCATTCTGAAAGGATGCGAGGATGTTGTTTCCTCCGGGAAGTTTAGGGGGAATTGTTAGAGATAATACCCAAAAATCTTTGCACTTCTTTACATTCGCCGGTGCTGAATATTCCCTAAGATATATCCAAAAGGGCGTACTGAAGGTTGATATGCGAGATCTTTCTTTATCAACTGGGATTTGCCCAAACCCGTCAGTATCATCCAGTTTGGAGAAGTATTTTGGACCATGCATTTCAGCGAATCATTTTGTTGTGGGGACTTTATAGAGTTCTCGTTTTATTGGTGTGAATAAATCACTCAGGTTTAGACATAGTTTTAGTTTCTCGTTGATTTTTTCAGATATAACAAGGAAGATAAACCATTCAAAGGGTTATTTCTATTATTAGTTGGACTATCCTCATCTTGGTTGTTTTTCATCCAACGTTTCGGCCATTGTACTCTACGGCCTTAATCAGGTATCATCTGGTAGGTGTGGGGAAGTAACGAACCGAACCCTTTATTTAACCGACGGGGGTATATAGAGTACAACAGCCGAAACTTTGTATGAAATACAACCAAGATGAGGATAGTCCGAATGATAATAGAAATAATAATAATAATAATACCTCATCTCAAAAATTCAGAGATACACATTCAAAGGGTTCCTTTCCAGAAATGATCATTCCAAGTTTTTGCTTTTTTTCCAAGTTTTTGAAAAAACTTGCTTTTCAGGCCAAGCAGGACTTTCCTGGGAGAGTTACTTTAGGGTCTACAGTGATATGGTAAGTAGATAGTGGAGTGCCGATTCCACCGAAAAAATCTTAGTACTTTTATCTTGATTATTTGGATTAAATCCACTTTTTGCATGTCTTTGTATCAAGTACTGATTGAAACTTTGTATTGCAACGATGAAAAGTACAGGAATTTTATTTTTTTGTGAATTAGAGTACAATATCCTAGAGTACACGATTTGCATTGTTGTTATATGCTGCCAACTTCACGGAAGTATTCTTTAGTTTGTGTCGGGGAGACAGATTATTGCATTATTTTTGGGGTAACACATTTATTACCGTACATATGTCTATTTTAATTTTTTTCGCAGACTGGTTGAGTTTCAAGTTTACTGTCCAACTATCAGAATGCCCATCGTTACTTCTCGTGTGGACTTCGCGTGATTAAGATATTATTGCTAGGTGAGGATCTTTGGGGTCAGGTACGATTGAATTCGTTTTGGCAATATCAGATTCACTCCTTTTGTATCTTATGTGCCGACCATTTTTAATTACACAACTTGGAATAAAGTTTTTTAGTCTCATTTACCACGTATCTCATGGTATGCTTATCAATCTTTGATGAATACCACCACAAAAATTATAGGAGAAAATGTTGTTTTGTGTATTGGTGGACTTTCAGCTCCAAGTTGACGGTTTTTAACTTTTTAATGCCCTTCTGTCTATATCACGATAAGTGACAGATTTTAGACTGATCTGGTTTTTTCTCAGTAGCTTGTCCTGCCTGTATGGCCTTGTCTAGAGTTACTTCATGTTCTGATAAAAAAAGTTCTTTCAGATGAAAATCAATGATACCAACAAAAATATTTTTGATAATATTATTGGAAATATTTCCAAATTTGCATTGAGATGCTCTGTAACGGAGTTCAGTGACATATTCGTCGAACGTTTCTCCATCTGTTGGTTTATAGGGGAAAAAGTTGTGTCTTAGAAAAGTCAAGTTTTTGGATGACAAAATCACTTTTTCCAGATTGTACCTCACGTCATTTTCGTTAAAAGTAAAAGTCGAGAGATTGTGGCAACTTTTTGTTTCCATGCATGTTAAGACAATGGAAGTCGTATCCCTACCAGGTTTTATTATCCGACTCCGTTGCTTGTAGAAATAGATCATGTTCAGTTTCCCATTTGCACCATGCGTCGGCGAGATGTTTTTGATGGAAATTCAGAGATTTCAGAGGTGAAAAAAACTCCATATTTTGGAAATGATCCGGTATCCTTGTGAATTATGGGTTGTTCTTTTGACACTATCTTGTGTGTCGATCTGTGATTAGATCAAGATGAAAGATACACAAAAGTCATGTGAGTGTGTCTGGATAGAAGACATGTTTAATACTGTATATTACATAGGTAAGTGGTGTCGTAGCCAAGGGACGTAATTTTCATTTAGTGTTAGTATTATTAGTTGTTATTGGTAACAGCAGCAGTAGTATTGGCTAATAGGAGTATTGATATGATTACGTCAGTAACCATTGATCATCTGATCATATGCACACACACATACACACAAGCACATGTACACACACATGCACACACACACACACATGCACACACATACACATTAATTTGAATATATTTATTGGTGTTTACGAACATGCTATTGTTGGCACTGCAACTGTTGCATTATCAAAGAAAAAATTATTTCAATCGAGACAAACGAGCAATTAATTTGACTCAGTTCTGCATTTAGTAAGTTTCTTTTTCCAAATTCTCAATTCAAGAAAAAAGGAAGATTTTAAGAAACATAATGATGTGTTAAGATGTTGTCAATGGAATATTGTGAGAGATTTTACATCTCATTTTGAGGGTTTATTCTGTTGTGTGGATTTGCTTAAAATTCATAATTTAAAAAAAAATTTCGTAATTTTTTGAGGCTTTCGGCACAGGTCGTTAATTTAATCCCAGGGTCACTCATAGGATTAGTATACATGTTGCAATTTTTGACGTATCAGGGAAACTGAGATACTGAGATACAGTGTATCACTTGGCACAATGTATCATGTTTTTTCAACAAATGCGAATACACAAGAGACTTGCTACTACTTTATATCAAGTAAGCAGATCCCCCGTCTAATTTTGTGAAAGACTTGCCTGATGGAGCATTGCTGTACAGCGTGCAAGTTAAAGGGTCTAATTTTGATCCAATAATAATATTCCACAGCACCTTTACTTTCATTACTGAGCCACAACTATTCAGAATTTTCTAATTGTGCTACCCGTTAACAAAATCAAATAAAGATAATTTCTTGTCCAAACTGCGATGACTGCATTTGCTTTACAAAGTGACGTAAGGTTATCTTTCCTTTATGTTTCTTTTATTGTATCTAGCTTTTGTAACACACTCTACAATTCAATAATGCTTCGATAAAACTTGCAGTTGATGTCAGTCTGAGACTTCTATGAATCATTCAATCTTATGTTGATTCACTGTTCCCTGAGGCGAAATGATTGACTGCATAATGAGACTGGGGCACAGTGATTCATTAAAATATCTTGTGCCAATCAACTGCTAACTTATCTTCGTATAACCTATTTCGTTTAAAACGTAATTGATTTTTTTTTACTCAGATATATTACATTTTCTGATCCACTGTACCCCAGTTTCCACTACATGGACCGATATTTTCAGTCTTGAATTTTTTTCCATAAAGCTTGGAGCTGAAAATATGTGAACCATCACACTGTGGGTAACATCTTCCTCAGTTTAGTTTAATTGTTTTATTTTGTCAGTTTTTGGAGTGCATCACAGTGCGTTTACTCCTCGGTAGACAATCTGATATCTTCACTTCATGTTGCGCTGCGGTGGTGAGGGCTGTGCAAATATAATGAATTTTTCCTGAAAATTGCTATAACGACGGATTCAGGTGGTCAGAGCTGTAATGAATCTGCTCAATACTGTTACTGTCTTTTTAAATAAATTTATACTTGATTTTGTAGCAGAAGACGACTCGGATGGTCAAGATCGAACAGGTTACACTAGAAAACTTCAACACAATAATGACTTCGGATCAGTTTTTTACATTTTCTTCATAAGATATCGAGTTGTCAAAATCTGTTTTGGTGCACATGCATGAACGCTCATGCGATTGAGTTACACTTTCTTGTTCGTATGGTCAAACACAGAAACTTGTACTTTATGCTCTGGCATCTGGCATTCGAATAATAGATGTCATACATAGATATATGCAATCAGTATACTAAGTGACATCGATTGTACGTTTTTATTTTTTTAATGGCTTATAATGGTTTTGCCATATATTGAATAAAACAATCAAATGTATAAATCTATTTCCAAAACACGTTATGCAATAATTTAAAATAAAATAATATCATTGAAGATTACATTCGTATGATTGAGGCCTCATTTTTCCCAATAAATATAATCTAATAATAAAGCAGAATTTTCAAGTTGATATCATGCTGTGTATACACGTCTGTGCGCAAACGCACATATTTCCAGGTACGGCCATTTTGCAAAAGACGTTTGCATTGAGAGCAATATTCAACGTGCTCAGTATAAGTTCCTAATTCTACATGATTTTCTAATATTACGACTTCACCTTTTAAGATATATTCGCAAAATATTCATCCATAATTTTCTAAAATAGGTATTATATTGAGTTTTAAAATTGATTTTTTTAAGATTCAGCTATTCAATATATTTACCCCTTTTAAAGCAATAAATCTGTATTATTGCCAGAAGCGATATTCCTCGTTAAATGACAAACTGAGCTTCAACCCCATTCTCATTTCCAGCATTTTATTCAATTTTCTAGATGCCAAAGTTACATTCAAGCATCGTTGTCTGAAAATGTAACCGATAGTTCTGTTCCAATCGAAAAGGCAAGCAATTATTTCACAACAATTTGAAAGTAATAAAATGAAATAGCAAAAAATCTGTTTATGTAAAGACATACAAATATTCACACCAATTCGAAAGGAACAAAATAAAATTGGAAAAATATGTTTATGTAGAGATATACTGAGAGTGAGAGAGAGAGAGAGAGAGAGAGAGAGAGAGAGAGGAGGGATATGTTTTAACTGGTGAGGATTACTGCAACCTTTGTATCGTATATATAATAATCATATTCGTAAATACATAAAACTTGTCAGTTTGGCGTAGTTGGTAAGAGTGTTGCCTAGCAATCACTTTGGGCGTTATTTCAAATCACAGTAAGGGAATACTGATTTTATACACGTTTTGTTCAAGGTGACGAGTTAGACGAACAGTAAAGAGTTCAATCCCTAAATTAGGCAAGGCATGTTCTTGTTCTTCTTGTGGCCACGAGTTCTAACTTAGACTGGTTTCTGAATATATATATATATATATATATATATATATATATATATATATATATATATATATATATATAACGGTTTCCTTCTTTTTTGTATGGGGAATCTCTTCTAACCTAACTGCTCAACAGACAGTCTTTTATTTATGCTCATTGCAATTGTGGTTTGTGGTTTTCGCATCATGTTACCCAGTAAAGGAGCAGCTGAGAAAGCGATATAAATAGGGACCGGGTGAATGCCGTGCTCAAAATCACGCACACAAAAAAGTGGGGAGTGAAGTTAATAAGTCTAATTGTGCAGTGAAAGAGCGCACCGTAGGTGGGATATCATCAGCCTTTGAACGTCCAATTTTTCTGATCTCTTGATCGTGGGCGTAGCGAAGCTAATACTTTCATAATTAGTCTAGTCCGTTCTGCCATCTTCCTTTCTTTGGCCTCAGTTTTGCATATGATCTCTGAGGATTAACCTCGGGAAACGTGATGTCCGCCGGTTGTCTGATATTCTTGCAAGATAGCCAGGCTTGCCAATTCTGTTTTTTTCCTGTTTCTATATCTCTTATTCCAGTTTTTCTTTCTTAAATACTGTGCCGGTTTGAGATATCTCTACAATCTAATTGTTGCCTGTGCACATTGCATAGTTCTCACTTTAATGGCCAAGCTTTTGGTCAGGGTCCATGTTTCACTTTCATAGGTAACTATCCAAAGGATGCATTGGTTTTAGATCTATCTTTTTGAAACGAACGGTTTTTTCCTGTTCTTGAAAGTAGTGCTTATTCGGCTGAGAGCTTGACAACTTAGAGAGTCTCTCCTTCATTTCTTCCGTTTTTGACGATTTAATGAGATTCATTGTCCTAAGTGAATGCAGGGGCCTACTTTCTTGTGTTTTCGATTGTGACCGTTGTGTCTTGGCCCTCAGCGTGTTTGTTGCACATGATATTGGATTTACTGCAGTTAATGTGAAAACCAACTTGCTATTTTCATTCAATTCGTCTAACATTCTTTGGAGATCATGCAGGTTCTCAGCAAAAAGGATGATGTTGTCAGCAAATCTGAGGTTACTTACGTATCCGGTATCTGATTCATTTATTAGCCAAGTCTAAGTTCTTTTAGTTGATTTAACGAGTAGATTTTCCTGAAGGCAGCCCCTCTTCATGATTGGTTTTCATCCAGTGTGATGGCGATACGGTTAGTGATCATTTCAGCAAAAAGTTTGTATACAGGCTTATTAGCATGTAGTTGTTTAAATGTTCAGGGTTCCCTTTTCCTATATAATAGTAGTATGATTGTAATGTTCAAACTTCTGGGACTCTACTCTGTTTGAGGCATAAGTTGATGGGTTCGTTTCCTGGTGATGACTTTACCAGATTTTTTGAGTGGGTCAATGGTGAAGTTATCTGCTCAGGTGCTTTTCCCTCATTTGATTGTTTCATGCCTTGCTTCACCTCCCTCGAAGTTATCTCTGGGAAGTCTTCGAACTGGTGACTCATGACTTGTGTCTTGTTTATTGTTCTGTGTGCCCTGTTTCTGGAGGAATAGGGGTTTTGTAGAATTTCTGGGTCCGGCAATTCGGTCTCTATCCGATGTTTTCGAGCACTCTAGTAATTTGTATTCGTTTTATGCTTAGAGTTTTATTGATAGTTTTGAAATTTTACCTTTTTTGAGGATTTTTTGATGACTGCAACGGTGTTTCTCTGGATTTTTGAGATGAGGTATTGTTATTATTTCTATTATTATTGTTAAACAAAGGGTTCGGTTCGTTACTTCCCCTACACCTACCAGATGATACCTGATGAAAGCCATGGAGTACAACGGACGAAACGTTGTATGAAAAACAACCAAGATGAGGATAGTCCGAATGATAATAGAAATGACTGCAACGGTATATCTCTTTTTACATTTTGTTGGTCTATTTTGTTTCTTAAGATTTCAGCGTTTTTCCAAGAGATTCGTGGTTCACTGTTGGTTTGCTCTTTGGCTTAAGCATATTAGCGACTTCGATTACAGAGGTAGTTATATTGCTGTTGAGTTCTTTAGAGTTGTTGTCGTGGTTGTTCTCGTCTTGTTCAGGAAGAAAGTCATATCTCTTTTTCAGTTCGAGGTTGAAGGATCGAGTGAGCACTTATTGTACGCTAAATGGGAGCAGTTTAGAGCAGAATTTTGTCTTGCCTTCTTTAATGGTGTTAACCTGAATTTCAAACCTTACCATTCCTACAACTGTGCGTCGCTTTTGTATGCTAGAATGTTGGCTGTTTCGTTCTTGTTTCGTGATGGGGGTTCTTCAGTGTTTATTTTCATCTTTGGACTCGTTCGCTGTTGTTAAGTTTACAAGATCTTCACCTCTTCCGTTTCGTATTTTGCATTCAAATTGCAGACACAATTTTCATCACTGCACCAGCACGCGCATTGACGTCTCCCATTTTCTGGTATCTTGTAACATGTAGCTTAAATCGTTATATAAATTGTTTATTCCCTTCTTAGTTGATTGAGAAACGGAGCGTGAACTTCGATACTTTGTAAGCTAGTACAGCTGTGACACTTGCTACGCGATCTGAGGTAGCACTGAATTCTGTCACGTTGACTTATGGGTCTTTAGAAAGTCAGCTCCATTACACTGGCGGATCGAGTGAGTCTCCAAGAGTCTACCTGAAGACCACCAGAAGCATCTGAAAATTTTTGTTTATACTGTTTTCTGAGTTTTTCGAGTTTTACATCTTTTCGTCTCAACAAGTAACCTCTTTCTCTTTAAACGGCCAGAGACCTATAACAATTAATCCTACTAAGTGTTACCTCGGCAAATATTTTGTAGGGAGGTAATAAAAGAATAGAACTATCTTATCAGTCATCTGTTAACCTAAGACCTTGTGATAAACTTGCGTGGCACCCTGTAGAATTATCTGACGTTATGTCGCTAGGAAAGCTGTGAAATTATTTCTGAAATATTTTCTAATTTCTTCATGCATATATGTAAGCAGGTGGATGCCGGGTCTCTGGGCGCCATATTTTGGCTAAACCTTAAAAATATGAAATATAATCTAAAACAAATTCGCTGAGGTGCATTTATTCTATTCAAACTTGTTTTTGATTTTTACTTCAGGCTACCATTTCTGATATCTATTTTTATTTACTTAATTTTTTATTTACTTGATTCTAAAGAAGTAGACAAGATCTTGTATCTTTGCTACAATCTGAGAAAGTTTTAAGACCTGAAAGGTAAATGATACACTGACAGTGATATATACATTCAATCGAGGCAATTTTGCAATATCTGAAAAGTCGATATGGAGCTGAAACATGGAATCTAACCAAGGGACGGACCCGCAAACTGAGAACCATGCAACGTGCACATGAAAGAGTCATACTCAATCTCACACGGAGAGATGACAAGACAGCACAATATATCAGGGAGAAAACAGGAGTCTAAGACATAATAGAATCCATTAAAAACCTCATATGGCAATGGGCTGGTCATGTTGCAAGAATGGCAGAGAACTGCTAGGCATTACGAATTACAACATGGATCCCCAGAAATCGCATGCGCTACAGTGGCTGGTAGAATAAATAATATATATATATATATATATATATATATATATATATATATATATATATATATATATATATATGCATATATATATATATATATATATATATATATATATATATATATATATATATATATATATATATATGTAAGTAACAAGATGAAGAGACGAACTAGGTAAGTTCAGTAATGGCTCCGTGATACAAACGATAGAGAGGTGTGGCGGATTCTTGGGAAGGTGTATGTCCAACGAGGGGCGTTAAAAGACTGGTGATGATGAATACAATTTTATTCTATTTTCCTATTCCAAATAAGAAAGGTCAGTTGGATTTACTGCTTATTCACTCATTTGATTGGCAAAGTACTTTTTAAAATAAGAGGGAGAAATGTAAAAACAATCAACATAAAACAGTTTGACCAATCAATGCATTTGAGACTTGCTAATAAACATTGTTTGATGTTCCTGTATTATTTGAATTTGTTTTTGTTTTTTGTTTTTCTTTATTCAAGAGTCCAGGTGAAGAATTTTCATAAGCCACAGCCTCTTATTTTTCACCTCCCATCTAAGACTGGCGAAAAGCTAAATAAATTGGCATATGGTATAAGTTGTATAAAAAGAAGTAAGAGAAACAAACTTGGCACTGATATATAAAGTGCAGGATGGGTCATAGAATTCATAAGACATCCAACCTTTACACTACCACTGCTCTAAAGGCTCGCTTCGATACATTTACTCTAAGTTGATATTCCTTTTTACTACGACTGTTTACAACTTATTGTATTATCTTTTTCATTTCAACACCAGAGAATCAATGGACATTTTTATGCAAATCATCACACACACGCGCGCACTCACAAACACACACACACAAACACACACGCAAACACACACGTATATATATGTAAATATTTTGTACCTTTCACACTCTTTAGCAACGGACAGGTTGCTGATATGTGCGAGATGCACGAAATGTTTACATTCACCGTGTACGTGTCCTTGTAAATATCATTTTTTTAAATATATTAATAGCTCTATTTAATGTGTTAAATATTGAGCATTGTGAACAAACATTATTTCATCGTGTCATTCACAGACAGCTGTTTCGTTGCATTACAACTCTTCAGTGTGGCTATTCATTATTCCATCCAGTACCACGAGGCAGGATTGAAACCTTCGTATCCTACCGCTGAGCTAAGGAACTGGACTGTTAGTGAGGCTGAATTTAAGCGATACATTTATTTCGCCTTAAAATTCCCCATCCACCAGAGTGCTCTATTCCTGTGGAAGAGCATTGCAAATATGTATATATGCAATATTTTGGACACTGTGGAATCACTCTCCCTCCAAATTTCTTTTACTCTCTCTCTCTCTCTCTCACACACACACTATCGATTTGCATGAATGCATATATAAACGAATAAGTGCATACATGCATATATATTTGGTTTTCTTTTCACGTGTGTTTGGGTAATTTATTCTATAATTGAAAGGAAATAAATGAGAGGAGCAAGATGATAAATGACGTGGAAAAACTAACTTTAAGGTCTGTGGAAAAAAAATGTCGAAATCTTCGGTTGAATATGTTGGTATAAAATCAACTCGAATAAGTTTTTCTGTGTTATTAGTATTCTCAAAGATGATATCATAAGTTGGTTTGCATGCAGTCTGAGATTGAAATCGACACAACGGATTTAATTTACGAGGATGAGCACCCAATAGAAGTGTCACAGACAGAAAGACACGTCTGTTGTTATACTTACTGTATTTGAGTAACCTCCGTTAATAAATTCTGTTTCAAAACAATTGAATGATGTGTAGGATAGAATAGCATCCATATACAATAAATTATGATTATATCATGATATATAAAATAACAAACTACATGTGTGATATAAGATGTTAATATATATAATCATGGCTGAAGGGAGGGGTTGATCAATACTGCAGGGGTGCCTTGTTCATAAAAAAGTTTTGTTTTCAAACTACCCAAAACTGTTACTAGATGCACAACTGGCGATCCAAATGAGAGAAAATTCACACATAGTACCACAATAACAAAGTATATGTAAAACACCGAAGAGAATGACATAAATAATAGCTGTAAATGTTTCTAGACTATCTACGTGGTGAATTTAATAGACATTATAGAGACACGAAAGTTTGGGAACTGGATTTTATTTTGAACTTTCGTTTTTCCATACTGTCTATTTAATTCCCCATTATGTCGGATAGATCTCATCCTTTTCTTCACCACATATGTAATTAAAAAATGACGGATAATCATCTTTTATTTTTTCACGAAACCTTTTTTGTTTTCAAGCAAGTGAACAAATATCTGGCTTTAGTGTAAATGAATACTTTTCTAAGGACAGAGCACATTCGGCTGCATCACTTTCATTTTCAATTTTAGGTTGTGATATTACTGTTCAATATAGAATTCTTTATTCTCTGATGATAATTTACGATTTAATCTTACTGCTATATTCGGCGTTTGCAATTTTGATGTTTGTCTTTGTTGGTTGCCGTTCCACTGACGTCATTTGATGATATGCGAGCATTAAAGATTTTTTTTTCATTTTGTATGGAAGCATTTTCTCATATCAGTGAATGTATGCAAGTGATCGATCAATTAATCAATTTAATACACGATAATCAACCAACAAATAATTTTTTAAATTCATTTAATATACTAGTACCTTGACTAAAAAGTATACTGTTAAGTGTATGATTCTTGACTTTTTTCTCTATCGTCCTGTAATTTATTTTACAAAGAACTTGACATTATGAAATGCTAGTAATTATATACCTATGCATGCATACATGCATGCATGTATGTATGTATGCATGTATGTATGTATGTATGTATGTATGTATGCCACCCCTTCCCTCTCTCTCTTTCTCTATCTTTCCCTATATATATGTATGTATGTATGTGTGTATGTATGTATGTATGTAAGAGTTGGGCATACATCGAGAATCGAAATTGAGGTGTTTTGTCTCCCTTTTATATTTCACTGAAAGATGATTCTTTCAAAATATGTGCTTTAATACCAATAATTTTTTAAAGATTGTCTTGCGCCAATTATCCACTTAGTCGGATGATATAGTATCTATATGTCATGTAATTTAGCTTTCGAAGCTTGCTCTTAAGTAGGACTGCCCCACCAGTAGCCCGCACTCGGATTTGTTTGCTTATCGTCTCTTCTCTCATAAAAGGTGTTAATATCGTTAGCGCGTCATGAATAAAAAGACAACGTGACATCTGAATGAATCTACGCCCCGAATAACAGCGGTTTCATTTTACGCTGGGGAAATTTATCAAGCAAATGACAAATTTTGGGGCGGTCACGTGGATTACGACAGCCTGTCTTGCAGGGTTGACATCTTGTTCTTCTCTTCTTTTATTTATAGTTTGTGCAGACTGCAAATTTAGGTATGGTCATGTCAGATCACAGTAAAGGTAGAGGATTTACATAAAAGGTAAGAGGAGGGTTAGAAAGCACAAGAGAAGGGAAACAAGAAAAACTATCATAGGCACATGAGAATCAAAAGGTTGATGTATACAAAACGAAGAAAGACGGAGAGTTATAGTCAGTGTGAGATGTACATTGAGAAAAAAATAGGGTGGAACGTAAGGAAAAAAGAAGGGAAAAAGGAAGAAAGGCAATTGAAAAGTTGAGTGAAGGGAAGAAAAGGAGAAGTAACGGAAATTAATAGAAATAAAAACGAAAGAAACAGAGACAAAAAAATGACATGAAACATTAAAAGACATTTTTGCGCTAGAATTTTGCAGATCCAACGCATTGTACTGCTATCTCTGTTCGTAAAATTTGCATAGACATCCGGAAAGCATATAAATCAAAGTTTTATGTACGAGGGCTTTTAGTTCTTTAATAGGCACCCAAACTCCCCTTTTAATAAAAAATTGCTGAGATACACAGAATTTCGGATAGCGGGGAATTATATATATATATATATATATATATATATATATATATATATATATATATATATATATATATATATATATATATATAAATACTTTGACAATCTCCTTCCATTGCCTTCTTTCTTTACCCCTCCTTTCCACGTAAATACGCATTCAGAGATTTGATATTCGATACCTATTGATATTTCTCGCTTAAAGGTTGAACTCTCGTCTTGATTGGCTAAATCATTTTCGCTGTTTCCCCACAGCGTAAGGCTAACATGAACATCACCAATTAACCGGGTAAACGAAGAGAAATTGGATTTTTCTCCCCGCCCTCGATTATTTCTACTTCAGTCTTCATTAATTGTGTTTCGGCCTGACACGATTGTTCTCTGAGCACATATTGACTCTGGCATATCTGTCACTCTGTGGGCTGATATTGTTTCCGTTGAATTCCCAGCACGAAAGCCAGCAGCTGCTTTGAGGAAAGAGAGCAAAATACTTCACGCTTTTTACTAAGAGACGAATCAAAGTTCATCTGGGTTTTGGTTTTAATGTTGTGTGTTCAAACTCTGCGGCAAATCAGGACAAATAGTGTCGGCTAATTAAGGAAGACACCTTATACTTAATAAATATAAGCGTCCACTTAGCGATGTATTTAACAAACCGACTAAAAGATGGCCGAGAAAATAATTTTGTAAATCCATTTACTCGTATTTGCCTTTATGTATACGTATACTCTTGCGTGCGTGCGTAACTCTACGTGCGTGTGTGTATAATATAAACATTGAAGAAAATGAAGGTGTGAATAAGTGTTTATCTATTGCAAATCTGTCTTTAGAGTTCCATTTTTTGTTCGGATGAGAGCAATTATTTTAAAATTAACCGCCATCGTGACGAAGAAAAATTGGATCAGCGGAGCTGGTAATAGCCTCGTAGGTCAAGCACAGAACAAGAGGTCCCAAACTTAGGGTCCGACCCCGATTGAAAGATAAGTAAACTAATTGAACCAGCTAGTTTGGAAAGGAACAAAGAAGATTTACTTCTCTGTCATAAGATTGGACAAACAATTTCAGCGTTGAATGGACACCCGAGGAGAGAAAACCAACTTATATAAAAATTATTACTTGAAAAATTGGAGAAAAATGGATCTACAAACTTTCTGCTAGTAAACCCAATAGAACCGGGGATTTTTCATAAAATCAACAGCGTGTAGAATTACTAATATGTAAACAGAAATTGAAGGTAATATTTGTGTTTGGAAAATTTTCCAAAATTTGATGACGTAGAATATCTCAATTTTTAAAATCTTGCAAAAACTGACAATTAAAAGGATTTTCCGTTTCAAAATTTTGAGAAAAAAAATTCATTTCATATGACTACAACTTCCTTTGTTGATTTGATGATTTATTTTATTCATACATGGGTACTTACATTGATTTTTACACATTTTACAGATGAATCCCTCAAAAAAATATGTTCAACTTTTTGGGAAAATAATTCCGGAACTGCTCAAACGGAACTTTTAAGAACAGGAAAATTAAGTTAGATATTTTCCTCCTTGACAACTTTTTCTTTCATTTGATTAGATATAATTTAGGCTTTTGATCGACAATTTTTTTTCACTCAACATTAAAGAAAACCCCTAGATTTTCATCATTTTTATCGATTATTTCATTCATTCTGATATTTTCTATACGTATATTTCTTATTCTGAATCGTACTTCGACTGAAATTTGTTGAAAGATATAGTAACAATGAATAATGATTAGATATGGTGAAATGATGAAAGAAACATTTACTATTCTTACATATTTTTCTGTTTTTTTCCTTTGTTTATGTAAATCGACCGCTAATTCAAATTATGGATGACTGGGAATGATTGTTGCTATTGATAACGTGCAATTTCCCCATTGCAAAGCTTTGGAGAATTTCGATTTTATCTATTTTCACAACTTTGGTAAATTCTGTGTAAATTAGGCAGCGTTTTGGGTTATATGTATTCCATAGGATTGAAACGTATGCAGGAACTAGCCAGTCTGTCATGTCCCGATTATAAACATTAATTACTATCTTCGAAATGTGCTGATAGTGTTCAAAATAAAAAAAGTTGCACAATTTAGTTGCCCCCCCAAAATATTGTCATTGATAATGGCGCCATGATTGATTTTCTATAGGAAAGAAGAAAATCTACATTATGAATAATGAAAATATGTTTTGTCAAATGAATTGGCTGATTTATTTTCTCGAGAAAAAAAATCGAAGACGAAATTAATAAAATCTAAATTACATTTTTAAAATAAAGTGTCGATTTTCTTTTGGAAATCTTTACTCATAACTATCAAATTGGATCATTTAACAACTTTACTGTTGCATTGAAAACTTGTTATTATATTAGCCGATTTTTTGTTAAAATGGGAGGACCATTTTAGGGAGCCTTTCAAAGTATTATCTTTCTATAAGAAGATATTTGACTTCTAAGCCAGATCATTATAATCTATGCGATAAGAGATTATGAAAGTGCCAATGCATAACTACTGATAGTAAACTGAGGCTTCTGAGTCTTCTTATGACTTGACCTCTAAATACAATAAGGAGGCCTGGGAATTTAGCCTGTGTAAGTGTGTATCAAATGGGTTTTCCCATTTGACAAGAAGATGAAAATAAGAGATACGGATAAGGTTGGAAAAAAGGAAAAAGAAATAATTCGTTAGCTCAAAATAAAGAAAGGGTATGTTGCTGGAGAGAGAGAGAGAGAGAGAGAGAGAGAGAGAGAGAGAGAGAGAGAGAGAGAGAGGGAGAGTACATCAGTAATTCCGTAGTCAAATGAAGAAAAAAGGCTTCTATCTCACACAACAAATATTCATTTTTCAACATATCTTTCGCACTTAACCCAACGTCTCTCCATTTATCACAACGATCAAACATTAAGCAATGAAAGTTTCAGATCGAAATTCAGTTAATTAGACAGTATGAAAAAGAAACTTCATTCCTTACTCACAATGTGACATGGTAGTCACATCTTGAAGGAAAAAGGATCAGAGAATCATGGAAAATTGAGCAAAAACAACCACACAACAATTACCCGATGCAGAAATTCCTCTGTAGATGAAAAAGAAACATAAATACCTTTGAGAATAGAGAGTAAAGTTCTAGCATTTTCATCAAATAAAAGAGGGAACAATATCTTTTTTTCAGAGTTTACAAAGAAAACTAAATTTCTGAGGGCATTCACATTCATGGTTACTGCGGTCAGATCATAAGCGAAATAGTCACATTTGAAAAAGAAAAACACCCCTAAAGCAGTCTAACCAATTGTTCATGAGAAAATCCTGATAAAAACCGAAAGAAACTGATTAGATTTTGCAGAAGAAAGGGTGGTAAATTGTGAGAAACGGTCAAAACTTGGGAAAAAAAATCAAAATTTTCCACTTGGAATTTTTATTATACGAGAGGAAAGGAGAAAAAGCAAGAAAAAATCGAATGAACGAAGTATAGTAAAATGGAAAATCCAAGATACTAAGGGCTCAGCAAATTTTCTTTTTATCTATTTACCAGGACACTCAAACTCAACGCTTGAATCACTGGATGGTGCACTTGAACGGACATTAACAAATTGAGTCTAAGACTAAATTACGGGTAGGGTTAACAAAAAGGAAATTTAGCAACGCTGCCGATTGAATTAAATTAAGAAATCATTACAACGACCAAAACAGACAATTTACGCAAACCTTACTTACAAAGTTTACGAATGCATAGATGTATGAGTACACATATATATATATAGTTTTTTTAGACTTTATATACATGTACACGCATACACGTACACACACACGTACACACACACACACACACACACATATATATATATATATATATATATATATATACACACGTACACACACACACACACACACACACATATATATATATATATATATATATATATATATATATGTACCTGCATATAATTACATACAAATGCATACTGTCAAACACGTGTGTACATTCAAATACGAATAATAGTCACATTCATATATATATATATATATATATATATATATATATATGTGTGTGTGTGTGTGTGTGTGTGTGTGTGTGAGTGTGTGTGTGTGTGTGTGTGTAAAATGGCCCTCGACCACTTCCTCGGAATACATACAAACGTAGGTATTATTCGTATATTTATATATATTTCTACAGAAACATATTGTTGGTTTATTCTTTTCATATTTTTTGAAAGCTGCTGAAATTGGATTCATTGTTAAATATCCTTGAAGTGCTCATATTATTGCCCATTCAAAAGTACAAAGGAAATATATAAGATTAGAATGGCATTTCAAAAGTGCACAGAATTTCATGACTCACACATGCGAGCGCGAACACAAACATATACATACGTGATTTTCGCTTATATCTTTCTTTTATACACTTATGCATAAGATGAAAGGACATGCATGCATATATAGTGGAATATTATAGCCCATATTCCTTTCCATTCCTCTTTTTATGGTTTACACACATACATGAAACCTCTTGACCCTTTTTTTCTCTACCTCCTACCTCCGTCTCTCTCTCTCTATATATATGTATATATACTTACACACACACACACACACACACACACATACATATATGTATGCTGACGAAAGTGGCAATTGGAAGATGAAGAGAAAAAACGGGTGTTACATTTTGAATTTTTTTAAATTCACGCGAGTATGTTTCAATACATTTCGACGATTGCCAGCCATGTTTGTCAGAGGAGAACTTGCAACGACACAAAGAAAATTTTGTTATTAACATTTTTAAGATTTAGGAGAGAAAAGCAGATACTTCTGTGTTGTTTAGTTCTTTAGTAGGACCCAGAGGGTGTGTTTGCATCAATGTAGGAGAGAGTCAAGTTTGGTCTCTTCTTCCAATTGTCACTTTCATCAACATTCCGTGGGATATCTTCACATCCAGAACACAAACATATATATGATAATTATAAGGACATTTGAGAGGGAATTATATTTGTCCGGCACCGGCGTTAACCAAGTAAGACATCGAACAGTTCTTGATCGCATAAATAAATAATGAAAAATGAGCTTACAAATGCAGAGTGGAAGAGGGTGAGCAATACGGAAACATTCAATTGGATTTATCAACGAATTTCGCTTTTTTGCAGTTTTTTTTCTGGAATATAGTTGAAAAGTGTTTGTATCTTATTGGTAATTCTTTTCTGGATTCCCCAGGTCGGAATCTTATGGAAAAATGTGTTTATTCGTCTTTGTATTGATTAGGTACTTCAAATATAATGTAATTTTCTATTTTTTGGTATCCTGGTTCGGGTTCGTACTAAGAGTAAAATAGGGTTGATATGATCACCGACATCAATTATTACAATCAATAAACAGGCAAAATCCTAAAATTCATTCTCCAAGGATTAAGGAAAACGAGTTATAAAGCAAATAGTTGATATTTAGTTTATACATGAAAACCTTTAATTGAATGTCTCAACGTACTTTCGCTTTTTTGTTTTTATCCCAAAGTAGAGAATTTTCCTGAATTCTGCAAGTTAAAATTTCATGGAAAATGTTTTCATTTGGCTCTGTATGTTGTATACTCCATATTTTTTGAAAAAAAAAATGACCCTGTTAGACATAATTTGATTTTTGGAACAGGTACAATCATAGTATAGGCACTTCACAGATAAAGAAAAACCAAGTGTCGAAAAAAATCTGTGGAGTTCTCCTGGACCTCAGGTTTTGGACTTTATTAACAAAATCAGGGCTGTAGAGTGGATGGGGTACGGCTTCCCAACAACATTCTTGGAGGACAGTCCCTTGTTGCATTGTTTTAAAAGAGAATTAAACAGACGAATTCATGAAGAGTTTTATACTAAAAAAAAAAAGTCTATGAACAGGCCTGGGTTCTTTTTATGTATGCACTTTTTGGCAAAGAGACCCCTTTTAGAGATAGAAAGATTATAGAGTCTTGACAAGCAAGTCAGTATTGTGGCTGACCTATAATAAGATAAGATGATAAATTAAACTGAAAATTAAATACTAAATTAATTAAAGGAAAATAACTGAAAATATTGAATCAAAATGTGTATACATACTGCACGTACTAAGCTTGGAACACAGGGACATTATGAGCTGCCTTAATGCGGTATGGTGGGAAGGAAAAGGAGCTGATGACGGTTGTTGTACAGTTTTGTAGTTAATAACAGTAAATAGACTATAAATGTAGAATTTATCACGAAATATACGATGGAATAATAAGGGAATAACTAAGATTACGTAATTGGAAATCGGGTGTGGCAGTAGGTTAGGGTAACCGCAATGAATTTAAGGGATTCCCTTTGTAATCTAAACAACCAAATTTCAAAATAGGTTGACGCCCTAAACAACAGTGACACAATTATTATAAAAGTACTGGGTAGAAACGTGACAAGGATGCCCCTAAGATTCGAGACGAGGTCTTCCACGAAGTTGTTGTCTCCACCAGATTCACCATCCCAAAATTAGGTCCATTGTAAAGGCTGTTAAGAGTTGATATTCCTCCTCGTTTTGTTGCAAGAATGCAATTATTTCTTGACCAAACCAGAATAAAACACTCTGGTATCGTTTTCTTCTCTTCATCCATCATAAAAGCAGTTATCTTCGCAGGTTCTTCTTATAAAATAAAGACCAGGACTGTTAACCGGATACCCAAACTAGATTCGTTAAGACAATCAGAACGACCAAAGATCAACCAAAGACAGCATCTCCGTTACTATGCAATCTACGATGCAACATATACACGACAAGGCGTCGTAACATAGTTGTGAACCACGACGGAGGTACATCTTCGTAATATAAACCCGACAACGCCTTGCTAACCGGAATGGTCTTGTATCCATCGAGAAAATCTATCAAGATTACCCTTCTGAAATCATCCCAAATAGTCGCCATCATCTTTTGAGCTGACCTCTCTGCCATGATTTGACCACTGTTTTCATCAGACTTTGGTCTTTGAATAGCATTGGTAGACTCGTCTCCGGATACGAGTCGTTTCCTAAAGTCGCCTTCATCTACTTTAATCTTGCTTAAAAAGTGTTGAAAAGGTCAGTTCTTTGAGCTGGCAGATCTTGGCACTGATTGAACCACAATCTGGCAGAAATTGAGAATTCTGCACCATATGAGATCTTAACAACTGGCTATCGCATCCATTGTAATCCGACGTTTTTTCCATCGATTTCTGGACTTCATCGACAGTTCTTTCATGGCTAATTTTAAGGCCACTCCGACCTTCCTTAAAACACTTGCTCCATGTAGAAATCTATGCGGTGCAGCACCTCAATAAAACAGTTGCAAAGCTTTAATAATTTTGAAAGATTTCCACAGAATTCTCAATATCGTTTTTTCCATGGAACAAAATATATTTTGTTCATGAATCCTCCCTAGAAAGACAACGACAAGGGCATTAATGAGAGAACTTGTGTGCAGCCACTCACTTATCCAAGAGACGTGTTTAAATCCGTTTTGTCTGGAATCAACCTGACCATGTATGAAATGGAACACTAGTAGAAATAGTTGTTGTTACCTTCCAATATCTGCATAAATATTGCTCTGTGTGTGTGTGTGTGTGTGTGTGTGTGTGTGTGTGTGTGCGTGTGTGTGTGCCTAAGTATTGTGAACTCAGGTAGCAATACATTTTTTATTAAAGGCTGTGGAAATTTACTTGTGTATCTTTATACTTCTCATTAGTTATTTTCATTCGGTTTGCCTCATTATTTTTTCTATCGGTAATCGCCCATTTCTGTACAGACAAAAAAATGTCTGCAAAGGAAAACAAAACGAAAGAGAATCAACGATTTACACTAAGCAATAAAGAGAACCAGGAAATGAATCAAGAAAGGAAACAAAATTAAAATCTCATCGATTCTTTTTCTTTTCCTCTCGGGAAGTTACGATCTGGGCCAAACCTCCCACGTTTGCTTCTCAAAAAAACTATATTGGCAGAGATAAATACATATTTTTTTTAAGAAAAGAAGGTGAAATGAAGTCTGTGATAAGATTAAAACTCGCTACAGAGCGCCCAAATGAACGGGAAGAATAAAAGAATAGATCTTATAAATCTATGCAAATAGTGACACTTATAAAGAAATAAAAGTGAGATAAGATCACATACATTTCCACACGCAACCTCACGTGAAATCATGTATGTGAATGTATGCAAATATGTATTATCAAGAATAGACGTATGTCCCTCTCACTTTTCCCTCTGTCCGTGCGTCTGTATGTATGCATGTATGTATGTATGTCTCTCACTCTCTCTATCAGAATAAAACCATGAGAAATCGGAGCGAAATTAACTTCTTCTGTTTGTCTCACACTTAATGTTACTAAAATAGACACAAACACCCAGTCTACGTTTGCATATATTTATTCAAATCGTCATTGCGTATAAAATTAAGATGAGAGAAATGCTGATCAAAAATTAATAATGGCTGACAATAAAAGATTAAATGAAAAGACAAATGCAAATGATGCAATAGAGACATGTATGTGTGCATATGTGTACGGAAGGAAGCGCACATACACTTGCACACGCACACACACACACATACAAATACACACTCTCACACATTTGAAGTTCATATAGCATAAAACAATGAACAGGTCAAATTTTCTTTGGCTACAAAATAAAACCAGTTTTGATATTAATATTCAGTAATCACATTAAGACTTATAAGTATTTAATCTATGATAAATCTCTTTCCTTTGTTTCTTTTCGTTGAATCAACAAAATAATCAGTCACTTCCTCAATTCACGAAGAAATTGCCAGTGGCGAGCTTCGAGTCACTCATTCGTAATGAAGATTTTTGATTTCATTGCAAGTCTTTCTGTTCATTGCTGGTTGGTCATTAAAATCTTGTATATTTCTCCTTTTTTACTCTTGGGTTGGAGATTTGTACAAAAGTACGTCCATCATGATATACTGGAAAATACTTATCTAAAGAGATATGAAAGTATTGCCATAGTCTGTTGAGATTGAAAACCATCACAACTCTACCGGTTAATCTACTCATCTAACCCTTTGATTGTTTGAAATACTGGAAGGGGTCAGTGAAATTCTAAGAGTTTTCAGTGTCGAGTGTGTGGCAAAATTGTGTTGAATAGGGGTAACAGAAGAGGCAGGTGACAGTGAATTGTATTTATTTTGATATCTACTGGGAAAACTCTCTGATATTTTCATGGAAATCGAAGATCACTACACTCTACGTTTTTCGAAAGGATCATCCCAAATCGTCTAAATTGTTGGATATTTTCGCCCAAATATAGATCGCTTTCCGTCTTTTAAACTTTTAATTCAGACGAATGAATCAGTAGATCAGTTGTCTCGTTTGAAAATTGATCTGGGATATCCTGACCAAAAATTACATCTACCTCTTCGTTTTTTTTATGTCTGAAACCTATGTGAATCAATGAACTCCACTGGATTGCTTGCAATTCCCTAATGATCCGTGGCGTTCGTTATAGTTCACAATTCAGACAAGGAAAGAGCAACATTTGTAATATTAGCTTGTGTTGAATGAAAATCAATGATTCCAGACCGAGTTTCCATGTTTTCTTGGGATTTAAAAGACAATAAGCTGTTTTCAAATTTCTATTCTTTTAAAAAATGAATTCTTATTTCGCATCAAATCGATTCTTTGGATCGATAACTTGAAGTAGTCGAAAAAAAGATAAATCGTCAATTAATGACTAGAAAAATATTTTGTTTGAAGTTTTAGTCAGTGTAAAAAATTGATTAATGCTGCGTCGTTCGATATTTATCTTGAAACTCCTTCAATCGTGAACAAAATACTATTGTGGATTCTGGCATGTTATTAGGAAATGAAAGAACTTGAGAATCAATGGGCTTGTCTCGACGTCCAATCATTGAACTAAACGTTTGCTTGGACTTTGAATGGACCACAGTTCATTCATCTGTCTTAAAGAAGCTGATTTTTCCAATCCCTTCCATTAATTTACTGATGACCCGGAAATACAGATGGTATAAATTAGCAAGCGAGCAAGTGAGCACACACACAGACATATATATATATATATATATATATATATATATATATATATATATATATAATTAGAAGTCCATTGCGGTAACTACATCTGCGTATAGACATATACATACGTACATTGAAAGGTCTGCGGCTCAATGCTCAAAAACATTCATTTTTCAACATAATCCCCTCCCTTGGCAATATACTTAATCCAATGGGAATCATCAATCACTTACATCAAACATCATACGGTGAAAATTTCTCAATATTCAGTCAGAAACTACACACACACACACACACACACACACACACATATATATATATATATATATATATATATATATATATATATATATATATTGATTGATAGATAGATAGATAGATAGATAGCCTTGTAAACTTTTCACCTTGTGATACTGATAATATTGGAAGAGAAATATTTTTTAGTAAAAACTATACTACTACACTCTCTTAAATCTGATTGGTGCTTTTTCAATGTGCTATCCCATGAATATTTTTGGTTTAGGGTTTATGTGCGTGCAATCAGTTTGTATATTATTTTTGTAATGTTGTTCCGTACTATGGAGTTCATCAGTTGTTCTAACATAGCCCTGTTTCAGGAGTATAAAAAAAACTGGACAGGTTTGTTGCTAAGGTACCCCCGTCACTCGTGAAAATAACTATTACACTATTCTCGTAAGAAATTTTTCAGTCACTGTGGACGGAGGTTTTTGTGGAATTATTCTACAAGCATTACTTGTTACGGATACATTCAGGTTTAATTTGTAATAAAATTCTGAATTATGCTTATTTTATGAAATACAAATTATATATATATATATATATATTGTGTCATCAACAGACAGCTGTTTCGATGTATTACATCTCTTCAGTGTGGCTATAGACTATATCCCATCCAGTAACGCAAGGCAGAATTGAAACATCGGACCTGGAGGCCGATATCCTACCTTTGGACTACGGAACTGGGTGGTCAGTAAGAGCATTGCATAAGCTTACAATGGATGAGTTACCTCACTCTAAGTGTGCTCAACCCTGATATATATATATATATATATATATATATATATATATATATATATATATATATATATATATATATATATATATATATATATGTATATATATATATACATATATATATGTATATATATATATGTATATATATATATGTATATATCGATTGTTGCTTTGGAAGAAATGAATAGCGCAGATAGAGACAGAAGAGGAAACGAGGTGAAAATTTAGAACGAAAGCAGTTATTTCGGCCGTTGCATTACTGGTGGTGGTTTAGCTCAATGGAAAGAGCAACTTCACGTTGGTAGTGACTACTCTAACGGTCATAGGTTCGATTCCTCCAGCAACCACGATTTATTTGGTTGTTCATTCTATTTACATTTCTTGGGCAAGCGATACATTAACCGTGTATTGGACAGAGATCATTTCAAATATGAGTTTCTGTTTTATATAACACAATTCATTCATATATATATATATATATATATATATATATATATATATATATATATATATATATATATATATATATATATATATATATATATATATATATATATATATATATATATATATATATATATAAGAATCAAATTATTGTTATATAGGAATATGTGTTATATACATTTGCAAACATATATAGATATATATGTGTATATTCAGATATGTATCAGATGCGCCCGATATCGCTGCGCCCTTGATGAATAAGTTTAGATATTACACAAAGCGGCGGTTTTAATTCTGTTTTGTGCATGCCATATGCTAAAAAAAAACAACAAAAAACAAAACAAAACAAAAATACGGATTTTGCATATTTTGTTGATATGTAGCAAGGGTATATTTTGCATTATACGTACACATTGTAGTTCGAACCTCTATTAGTAGGAAATGAGAAAAGGTGATAGCTAGTATGAATACGAGACACAGTTGCAGTTAAACGTTATTACAGGAAGTGTTTTTTTAATGCCAGATTCAACAGGGAGACCACTGGGCTCAATTCAGATAACGAACCAAGAAGTTATAAATGACTCAATATATATATATATATATATATATATATATATATATATATATATATATATATATATACATATATATATATATATATATATATATATATATATATATATATATATATATATATATATATATATATATATAATACCTTAGAGGCAATAGATTACACTTACCTACACATTAATATAATCTTGAAAATTTGTAGGACATTTCAACATGAATTAAACGAAAATATTTTAAGTCACCAGCAAAAGCAAAATTTTGTTACAAATTGGTACATGCCACTAAAATACCATTTTGTACCGCTGCATTAATTGTTTTTGTTTATTTAATGTTAAAATATTTTTGTTCAACGTTTTTTTCAATTTTTTTTCAATTTTATTAACACATTGCTCATTAATGAATTTCTCTTACTAGTATGTATGTTTGTATATGTGTGTACGTGTGACTATATATTCGTAGAGTTTAAAGAATTTCTCTAACATTTCAATCAGAATAATTGATAGATCCACGTGTCAATGATTCTATGATACAATGTCAATGGTTGAAGGAATTTCACAAAGAAGAGGAAAACTCGAAAATTGCCTGAACAAACAACTGAATAAAATTGGAGAACATATCAGTCTGAGAATTGTGTTGAAACCAACAAAGATCATGATTATAATTCGGGAAACTTATGGAATATGGTCACCAATATTGATTGTACTTTCTTTTTAAATTCAATTCTGAGATTAATTCACGCCAGAATGATGAGATGAAAAAATTGATAGATGATTTTATATTTACATTAAATCAAAGAAATAATCAGTTTATCTAATCCAAAAGTATTCCGCCAAATCCTCTCTTGAAATGTCTCTAAGCTAAAATTACTAGAATAATCTTTGATTCATGATCTATGAGGTTCACAATGAAGAAAATAGTTTTCTTTCAAAGAGAATGGGTGTTTCTTCTTGATATCCAAGAAAGTTGAGTTCGCTTAAAAACAAAGCAATGAATTAAAGGCAATATATAAAAGGAATAGTCTCGTTAGATTTATTTCAGTTGGATGCCCGGATGCAGTCGCTTCATTGTCTACACACGCATTGCAGTTATAATATTCGTGCTTTCTGTCTGTCAAAAGTGACAGGCTCTAAACAATATGTCTTGCACGAAATATTTGACGTCTTACGTCTGCGTTTTTGGAACTGGCAGTTGTTTTATTTATACATCTCTACTCTGGTATTTGTCAATTTAAAAAAAAAATGACCAAGAATTGAACATTAAAAACGATTGTTTTTTTTTAATCCAGTAGATCGGAAGAGCATTTTCTAATATTCATTTCGAACATTTTATCGTATAGTTTGTGCTTCGTTTAGTCCTCTACAGGGCTATATGAGCTTTTCCTTTCGAAAGGAGATTGTTTACTATTATTTTCACTTCAGACGAGTTGAGGTCCAATCACGAAATCATTCCTTAAAAACTTATCATTCTTCTGGGATATCATACTTAGAAGCTCATTCGTCACAAGAAAAAAGTTTGTTGATGCAGTTTGGTCAGTGACTAAAAAGCTGAGCTTAGTACGGCAAAAAGTCAAATAGTGGGGTGATAGATGAGTACACGTGCTCAAATTCACCTGAAGAGGTTGCAAGACAGTACAATATATTAGGGGAAAAAAGGAGTCTGAGACGTCATATTTTCATTAGGATACTCAAATGGCAATGGGCTGGTCATGTTGCCAGAATGGCAGATAACTGATGGACATCTCGACTCACAACATGGATCCTCAGAGATTAAATTCGAAACCGAGGCCGGTAGAATACAAGATGGTGAAACAAAGTAAACATGTTCAGAAAGTATTGACTTTCAAGCGGGGAGTGCTTGCCTAGAAAACCCATCTCTTGTGCATATGGGACTCTTGTGCACATGGGTAACTATTTCAGACTCTGGTGATTATTGCCTCTTCAGTTCAAATGTTCCCCTTCTTGCATAGTTTACAGTTTATTGTAACCTTTGAATATATAAATGATAAAGATATGGCAAATTAAGCAAAACAATCACATCTTCTGAACAAGTCTTCATTGGATTGATACGCGTATGATTATATGCAATTTATCAACTCTAATTTCAAATTAGGGCTGCTGTAGTGAAAAGAAAATCTACTCTTTTTACATTAAAAATGTCGTGTTTTGATCCATGAATCTCCCTTAGAGTCAAGTGTTGGTTAAATCAAAAGTTAATGAGCATTCTAATCTATCCGATTTATGAAGGGGCTCAGTAAGTTCATTGCACGACACAGATATATCCTTAATTTTACGTGAAAATTTCATCATACTTAGTTCACTTTATGAGAATAATTTTAGGAGCATTGGATTCTGTTCATTAATATTTTGAAAATGAAGATTTGTAGTGCAAAATAAATGCTTTTCCATCTTTAAGCAATAAAATCATTGATTTACCAACTTGTGTCTTAAATACCTAACCAAACAGAACATTTCTGCCCTTCCATGACTGTTTTGGGGTATATTTGATAAAGTCTTTGATTATTTCTTTAGAAAACATTAATTTTCATTTAAATACCCATTTAGAATTGTCATATTCTGGACTTATGTTCGAAGAACTGAAATGAAAAATATCCATTTTTATAATGACATATTGTAATGTTTCGACTTGCATCCACTTAACGTTCTAGGAATATGGATGCAACTCGATTCGGGTGTAAATCCACAATCATAGGGTGACGTGAAATATACTTACTGTCCTACATTATGTGACACATGCATATTCAGCATTGTGCATACACATGTCTAAATACCACAGTTAATGAAATGAAATACTTTACAGTATTGTACTGTACTTAGATGCACAGTATTATACAGTGACTACAGGAATATACATACACAGCTATATTTTTAGATCAAAGCAAACAAATTATACTCAAGCAAAAGACCGCATGGAATGCGATTTCATGCTGGATGCGCATGTGTTTATGGTATTGATACTAGAAACATTTTCTATTGAACAGTTTACTCATCTGGAGAGAGGAAGTCGAACTATTATTCCAGGGGAAAATGTCCGGATTAGACAGGGATCGCTGTTGGAAACTGATAACAATCAAAGAATCATCATACATCAACCAATCAGACAAAAGTGGACTTTGACTTGATGTGGCCACCGCTACTCAACGTACAAGGTAAGTAAACCAAGGCCTAACAAGGGAATGAGAGCACTCAAATCTTATGTTGTAAGCGTTGCTAAGAGTGGAGAAAAAAGAGCTAATCACATTCGGATAATACACCTGAAGAAAGCCGTAGAATGGGTCGGTCGGAATGTCATATCAACAACTCAAACAATTTCGATTGTCGGAAAACACTTTGATATGTTTACGAATTTGGAAAAATCTATGCTTTACATTACTGTGCCGCGGCACACAATTTGAGAAACACTTTTCTGTATATTCAAATCATCATGTTTCAGAGCAACGTCGAAACCATGAAGTTTTGTTCGCAAGTATCTCTGCTAATGTAAGTAGTTTAAAAGTGGAAAGACGAAACATAAATAGGATTAAAAATTTCGTGAAAAACTGATATGTTCTCCGCCCCTTCCGCTTACTCTTTTGGTGCATAACGAGGGAAGAAGTGCCTTGTGGAAAGAGAGTGCAAAAACGAAGGCGAATGAGACTCTGTCGATCCATTGTGTAAAAAGAAGATCGCGGATTAATATAGATATTATTCTCTTATTAAAAAGTAGATCCTTGCAAATATTTTTAAAGCTATGTAGGAAGAAGAACAATGTAAAAAGATCCATTAAAAAATCCCTAGAAAGGATCAAAATCCGAGAATTGAATTAACAAAAATAAAAATTAAAACACGAGAAAAGAATCCTGAAATGGAAATTGTATAGATTTGTCCCTTTCTAAAATTATCATTATGAATTTGCTAATAAAAAAAGTCCTTCTGAACTGGAAATTACTTCAATTTGAATCTTTATTTGAAAATCTTCATGTGTTCGTTTTTTTTTTTTAGATATTCACTGCGACAATATTTTGTAAGCTTACATTAATACATATTAAGATATTTTTCAGGATTGATTTTTACAGTTACAGCATGTGTTTATATATATGTATATTTGTTTCTTTGATGTTTAAAACACATAGATTAAAAAGGTTTTAATGTAATTCAATGCAAGAGGCAAACAAACCAGAATTAAAAGAATATGTTGGGTGCCACGATATCAAACATTGTATGGATATGTGCGAACACAAAGACACTCACACACACACACACACACACATATATATATATATATATATATACATTTGGGGCTGATTGAATGTATATATATATATGCAAATGTGAATGTACGTATATATGCATTTAGATTCAAACATACTTATAGATTCGTGCAAATATTTGCATAACTTTCTGTATAAAACTAGCAGAGGAATCCAACATTGCCCGGGAAAAACTCTAAATCTGATAACAATGACATGCAAAAGATATTTCATGGAAAAAGATCACATAAAAACTCCGGGAAGGTGTGCACCCTCTCTTGAAACTCTAAAGATTAATTTTCTGAAAACTGAGAAATCATTTGATCATTTTGGCGTTAATGGATCGAATATCATTTGAAGTGAACTATCAGTATTTAATTGTTCCTATGTTTTATTGTTGCGTTTAAATTTAGATTAGGATTAGAGGTGGAGTTACTGTTTTTGCTTTGAGGAAAACATGTTTTATTGTCAGTTTAAGGTTAGATTCCTTGAAAAATTCTGTCAAACTGACATAAGCGCGGAGGGAGTGAGAAGGATCCTCGCCGTGGTCTGTACGTCTCTTAGTAAGGGTGCAGTTTTTGTATAATAGCTACTCTGAAAATATAACCCTGTCTTATAAAACCTTCGAATATTTCCGTTATGAATGTCGATCTCTTGCATCTCACTTTGTCGTAGAGAATCTAATTTTCATGGTCTGTCATAATCTATTCAAGAATGGAATATTTTCGTTACGTTTAATTTGTGGATTGCAAAATTATATATATATATATATATATATATATATATATATATATATATATATATATATATATATATTGCGTAACGTAAGTGGAAGTTGCACATCAAAAACCAAGCTCGTGCAAATGATCTTCAGTTGATTCTAAAACATATTTTCAACTTTGGTTGTTCTCAATCAATGTTTTGATTTTATGGTCAGCAACCTCAACTGGTCTACCCAACAGTATAGCATCACTCACAGTACTTTCCCCATAAACTGCTCAAATCCTTTTTTTTTGCGTTTGGGTCGTATTTTTGTTGTTTCAAAATTAAAATGCCCAATTTACCAAAGATATTGCATTTTTTTTCAATCATCAATCAATAAGCAAAAACCACCAATTTTTAACATTTCTTCATTATTATATTACAGCTGTCACAAAAAATCAAAATCCGATCAAACTTTACTTATTAAGTTCGTTAAACCACGACGCTTCAGTAGCAATCTAACGCCGAGAAGAACGAATATTTTTAGGCAACCCTATTCATTTTCACGATGAAAATTATAGGCTCAACCGCAAGATCAACAAGGGATCAACCGTAGATATGAAAACGAGTGCCCTTTGATGAACAGAATGCAAGAAATTACTATCATGTCTAAGATAAAATTCAAGATGTGCGGTCCCCCAGAGGATATGTGGTCCCTACTACGGAGCTATTAATAGTTACTTTTTGGAGTGTCATCTACTTTCTTTTCAAGTTCAGGTGTGTGGTCCCTCCTACAGAATTATCAATAGATACTTACTGGAATGTCAGCTGCTTTATTTTCTCATCTCATACTCCCATGAAAATAACTAACATGTCTTTGGACATCTTATAACAACATAGCCGACATTCCTGTTGTACCACATTTCATACATAAAACCCTCAATTCCACAGCAAAATTTGCGGACCCAATTACTCGTGCTCAGTTGAATGCACGTGGAAGAATGGTAAAAAAACCTTCTTCCCTACGTTGGTAGTGCATTCTATTATGTTACCATCTCATACAGAGGAATTAATGTAGCGGTACAACACACAATGTTGTATTTGACAATATATTGTTGCACATTTCTTTATGTTATGTCTTGCATCTTATCTTAAAAAAGATGATAATTACTGCTTGGTATTCATTTTCATTGTAATACCTTCCATTCCTTTTGAATAAATCAATAATTACTTCTGGCCGTTCAACTTATTGTAGCACGATCAATTGTTTTAAAATAAGAATATACTATAAAGTGAAAAATTAATTACTGATTGAAATTAATTTTCACTTCGTAGATATTTGGGGTCACATTAATGGGTTTATGTGATAGGAAAAAAAAACAGCCGATACTCTAATAACTAGCTATTAATAGACCTGTAAGAGGTACAGCCCATCTTCTAGAGAACAGCACTTCTCAACTTGTACCCATGTAAAAACATTATGAACTCTATTCTGATAGGAATATTTTGCTGCATTGTGTCAGCGATACATGCATAGCAAAATCATGTATTATAGCATCTTTAAATTCCATAATCCAATCAAACATTGTTAAAGTGTTAGTGGTGGTAAAAAACAAGCGATATCATCCAAAAAGATTAAATCTGCCAATTCCGTAATGACGTCATTATGACATCATAAACCTATATCTAACCATATGATAAGCTTTTTTTCTGTTTATATTCCTCGTTGTTTGTTTGCACTGAGTGGATGATCTCATTGGTTGATTTATCTTCCTGTGATGGCATAGTAAGGAACATCACGTCATAGGAACTCTTTTGACATCATGTCGGTCTGCCACATATTTGAACAGCTTCAAATGAGCTGTGAATATAATGAAACCTAAAATTAGGATATTGAAATTAATTACCCAATGACAGATGTAGGTTGTTTGGTGCCGATCCATACATAAATAACTCTGTCATTTCCAACGGTTATATTCTAGGTGTATTGTGATACCTCATCTCAGTTGATTCTGAAGTCGTAGTTTAACGAAGGTTTTAACTGTCTTGAATAGCAACTTCCAACTCTTTCTCACAAACGTTTTCAGTTGATTATTTGCAGCTATTTCTGTACCTCTCTCACTCTCTTTATCTTGAAGGTTCTCATTTTTATTTGAGGATTTCAGAAATCGACGACGTACTATGTATTATAAAGTAGTACGTTCACCTTGGGCTTGATTCATATTGAGGACTACCTAAAAGGTACTGTGACCAAGTTTAAATGTGTAACTTTTTAATCTTTATTCTGTCTGAAAATGGGGGCCAATAAACGACTCACGACATGGATCTTCCGAGATCACATGTGCAACCGAGGCCGACAGAATATTAGATGGAGAGACGAGCTAGACAAGTTCAGGAAGTACTGGCTCCGCGACGCCCATGATAGAGAAGTGTGGCAAGTCCTGGGAAAGGTCTATGTCCAACGACGGATGTTAAAAGACTGATGATGATGATGAATGATGAAAGTGTGCACATCACTACTTGTGAAAGAAAATATCATCAATCAATAGATAAATGATTGAATACAGGAAGACTAGAGAACTATTCTGCAAAATGCTTAGAATGTATTATAATATAATCAGCCTTTTTTTTCAAGCAAAATATGTCTACTTAGGTTTCTCAATGTTTTGACTTTATGGCTCGTAACCACGTGACCAACGTTTCTTCGATAGAAAGCCGTGTGCGGTGATCAATTGAAAAAAATGGAGCAAAGGAATGGTCAATGAATACTTACTTACTTCTCTCGCCTTTCGTTGGGCAGTGATCACGGAAAAAGTCAGAATTTTCCAAAAACAAGCGTGAAAAATACCGGACACAAATTAAGGGAGCAATTTAGCATAAATTTACAATGCAAATTGAAGTCCCCACCAAAAACCATCTTATAGGGAGATTCGAAAAAAACATAACAAGGAGTGGATGTTCAAATTTTCAGCCCTGTAGCCCCATTAGTGTACCCATGACACATACATGCATAGCCAGCCAGCCAAACCAGCTTGAAGACTGAAGGTATATAAGTTGGCAGTTTTGGTGAAAGTTTTGACTGACAGTTTATAATAATCGAGATATTACATTATTTTCCATACCTTAACGCGAGGATTTACCACAAAGTACAAATAGTAATTCGCATCAGCTGTGTCAAGCTGAACAAATCCTGGAACTTAACCGACATATCTAGAACATTTCTTTATTTTTCTGCTTTTTTTTTTTTGTTTGCTTTACGGTAACCAAAGCGTTAAGTCTGTTATCTACTATCAAGTGGGCATTCAGGAGAGGAAAAGTTTTTGAAAATAAATCCATTATTGACCCAACAGTTTACAACTCTAAAATGATAAATAAAGTCATACTCCCGCCGAGAATAGACCATAATATACAAAAGTGAAACAAAAAGAAGAAAACAATATGAAGGCTTGAACAAAAAACGATCTCTCTCTCTCTCTCTCTCTCTCTCTATATATATATATATATATATATATATATATACACTTGTATCTTTGTATGTAAGTACGTATATAAGCATGTATGTTTAAACATGAAAAACTAGATGATGACACAAAGTGAAAGATGACGATACAAAAACTAACGTAGAGCAAAACACTTATGACAAAAAGCCATGATACAAAATCTACATACTTCTAAAAAACTAACAAAAACAGTGAAAGAAATTAAACAAAGCTAAAGCAAAAATAAGTTTGTTTTGAATCTATACAAAATGTAGAGCTTCGCCACACTCCGACCATCTGTTCGCACTTGGATGAACAGAGTGCGCCAGGCAGCACATGCCCAAAACTGATGGCTGTGGTAACGAGCACACGCTCACTTAAGTTTGTATATTTTCAATACCTCCAAATTACTTTGTATTTATGTACCGGCCACGCTTGTCGAACTATTATGAGAAGGACAGTTGGTCAGAGTGTCTGACTGGCAGACGAATGTAAAGAATTGGACACGTTTCAACGTCTGCTGTTATATACAGAACTCTTTGCATTTGTTCCACTCTCTCTTTCTTTCTCTCTCTCTTTCTTTCTCTCTCTCTCTCTCTCTCTCTCTCTCTTTCTCTCTCTCTCTCTCTTTCTCTCTCTCACACACACACTCGCACACGTAATTTGAGTGCACATATTCTGGCTTCTATAGATGATTATAATTTTTAACGCCTTCAGAATAATTTTCGGTATAAAACTAACAGAGAACTAAAGTTTTAAAATACATGAAAATCACCAGTATCACCGGTTCAAATACATTTACTGGAAACAATTGGTGTCCAGACCACGTCGAGAACAGTTCATTATAACGTTATGCATATCATGAAATTGGTGACTAAAGGAACAAAAAGTCGCATAAATAACAGATTGTTTCAAACGCATAACATATCACATCCTCGGGAAGTTACTCCCAGCTTAACGTAGTCCTATCTTAACATGGATGTCGCACATTAGTCATGGCTACGAGTTGCAAAAACTTAAATGCTAAGAAATAATACTTGGTTCTGCAAACAGAAGTTCTATAGAATTCAAATATTTCTTCGAGGAAGGTTTAATCAAAATAAACTATGGTATAACTAAAATTTTTCATTATAGTTACTTAGCATGAAAATAATGAATTTGTCAGAATGAACTATCATTTTGATATACGGACACATAGGAAGTTTATTTCATGCTCTGATACTTACCCGATGTTATGATACATGAGTGCGTATAGGAGCCATGTTCAGCTCAACAGTTTCTTCTACTGATACAGCCAAACGTTTTGAGCATGAGATTTTATTTTCCTATAAACTCAGTTGATAAATCTCGTTATCTCTAATTCAAAAGTTTTCTCATCTGAAATAACAGTCTTCTCCAAGGATTTGCTTACTCAAGGTCATTCCACGATAAGACGAAAATACTTCAGCATACAGTGTGGATCAAAACTAGCAATTAATCGACCGGGACTAGTTTGTTACTCATCGTTTGATGACTGCCACTTTTTAAATGTTTCCTCCAGAGATCAGATTGGTAGCTCAATGAATATGAAAGAGGTGTGAGCCTTAATATTGTCATCTTTGCATGGATGCCTCGGCTAATAGCCTCATGTATGTTTTGAAGGCAACATTTCGGACGATATGTTCATTCCTGGCGGGTATGTTATATCTGGTAATATTTGAACGATCGCCCAATACATTTTCGTAAAGACTCTTCACCTGCTGATTCTGAATAATTTGGTGATCCGAGTGTCGAAACTTCGTGCTGACTCTAATTTGTTCCAATTGGGGTTGTGGCGATAGTTTTTCTGCGTGATATTCAAGGGTTAACAAAAGCAATACTCTCTTGAGGTAGGTCGAAGAACAGAGCTACTGGAACGTAATGATAAAAATAATGTTGATAAGAGCTCTAATAATTCGTAGAAGTTTTCTATTTTGAGCTAAGAATCGGGTTCCATCACTGAAACAGTTAAATACAGTCGTCTGTTCAAGCGAATATGAATGAATAATGAATAATGAATATCTACTATCATCCATTCCAGAAAAAAGATTCATAATATCCTTGACTAATACATAAGATGGAAAAATGTGTAAAAACTGTCTATGAGAGAAACCACGACGTACATGCTTGAACTGGTGTTTATTCATTGTATGCGTGATGGCACGTGATGGATCAGTTTTTTGTTTTGCATACAGTAGAAATTTCATTGATATGATTTATGGAGTCTCTACGAGCCTCCTATGAACAAGAACTCAAAATTGATTCAGTTCTTTTCCAATTTACTGAGTACTCTAGAGTTTCACATAGCACTCCCTCTTCCATCGACCTGAAAACATATTCGTGAAAATTGAGCGAATATATTCTTTCCCTCCACTTGGACAACATTTATTGATAATTTGATGTATTCATATGATCTATTGAGTATACACTAAGATGATGATACTAGGCTTTTTCGAATAGGTATTTTAATCGTAACAATAACAATTACACATCAGAACAAGACTGACTGCTTCAGGGCTGGACTCCATTGGTGCAGCCTGGACACCTTACACACACATAGATTCAAAAAACTGTTCAAGGAAATTAACCAAATGTTAACCCCCCCCCCCTATTTCTCCTAATCATCGAAGGGAGTGTGTGTACAAAATTTTAGGTTTTTTCTATGAACGGTTAGAACTGTAAACGTGAGATACACATAGAAATAAAGATTTCAGCCACTGAACTCAATTAACAAAAAACTGATCCCCTACTCATGGTGGAGAGCATGTATATGTGTGTGTGTGTATGAGTGCGTGTGTGTGTGAGTACGTGTGTGTGTGTGTACAGCATCATTTTTCACATGTTTTTACTATGAACAGTTAGGGCTGTACAAGTGACGTACATAGAGGATTGTAATTTTTTCTGTCACTAAGCCGAATGTCCTCCCTCCCAAAGAGTTTCCTCATTCCTTGAAGGGAGCGTGTTTGTGTGCAATATTTCAAGTTTGTACCATGAACAGTAATAGCTGTACACGTGATTCAGATCGTTTCATTTTTTTTCTGTCTGAACCTTTTTAAAGCAAACCTGAACATCGTTGTTGTTAGATTAAAAAAAATAGATTAAAAGGTATTTGACAATAACACATATTGTGTTTCCTCATTTTCTATGTTTTCAAATGCATTTGTATGTGTGCATTTTGTGCAAGTGCGTAGGTATACTGGAGTTTTTCTAAATCAAAGTGCATGTATTTATACCAGTGTGGAATATTTCATAAACGCACTTATGTGTAAATAACTGTATATCATCTCTGCATATATGCATGTGTTAATCTTAACATATGTTTGTGTTGGTACGTCTATAAGTGAGTTATTGCTTCTATCGAGGCTGAAAGCTGAGATGATTTGTTCATTTTGAATAAACCTAAAAGCACGTGATTAAATCTTGAATCAACCTGATGAAGTAATAACTTTTGAATTAAGGTTCTGCGTTTAAAATGGAATCAACTATTCAATAAAACTATTCTATTGCTTTATTTGGCAAAGGTCCACGTCATCTAGTGAGGATCAACTCACTAATCATCATCAGCATAGCAGCAGCAGCAGCAACAGCCATAGGAGCCTTTTAACATCCATCGTTGGACATAGAGCTCAATCCAGTTTTGCCACATCTCTCTAAAGTAACGTCACCAATATATCTAAAACCAGTCCAACTCTTATATCTGCCAGCTTCATTTCCACATATGATTAGTGCTGATCCAAGCTGTGAGTTGTGATGTCCAGCGGTCATCTGATATTCCTGCAGCATGATTAGCCCATTACCATTTGAGTTTTCTAATGGATTTAATGATGTCTCAGACTCCTATTTTTTCCGTAATATACTGTGCTGTTTCGTGACCTCTTTTTGTGATCTCTCGATGTTATATCAAGGATGATCATCTCTGGGGCACGTTGCATAATTCTCAATTTGAGAGACAATCTTTTAGTGATCCGGTTTACAGTTTACTAACTGAATTACATCAGCGCCTGCCGATGATTTGATAATTCTTAGTGTGCTTTGATTTAGAAAAAAAAAAGCACAACATTTTTATGTATGCTTGCTTTTTTAAAATGTATACTTGTTTTGCTCTGTGTGGGTGTACTTTGATATCTACTAGTATGTTTTATATAATACTTACATACGTGTGTAAATGATTGTGCATGTATAGGTATGCGTGTATGGATCTGTGTTTAATTCTTCATGTGGTTGTGCCTAAGTTCATGTGTGGGTACTTGAATGTACTGTACAGTTTTATGCGAACAACTCCTTTCCCAACAAGATGGTGTTTGAAAGAAAGTCGGATTTGTAATTCAGTATTGCTTGCATTTTCATCTCGGCGGCTGTCATCAAATGTCTACTTGAATATCAGGCGTCTTGATTTGCAATTTTATGCGATCGCCTCTCGTCTCCGCTGACGAATCTGACGTGGAAAAGTCTCAGCAATTTTGGTCACATCAAAGCGCATTCCAAACATACACACTGCAGTTCCTTGTCCAAATAAAATGGCCGCACAACACACCGTCTATTCAGTTGATACGATGATCAGAATACATTTACTTCTGTAAATATCTGCCAAATAAGTTTTTCGTTTCTGTTTCTCCGAAAACTTCTTTTCGCAAGATTGGACAGAAAGACAAAATTGGTTAGACAGGCAAATAGAGCGACAGATTGATAAATAGACAGAAAGATAGGCAGAAAGATAAGCTGGAACGGACTGTAATAGATCGATAGAGAGACGGATAGAGACAAACAGGGCGAAGCAAAGGGATGTGTTTAAATAAAGGCAGGGGGGGTTAGACCCTGGGAGCCTGGGCAACGTTACGTTCGGGGGCCCCTCATACACAGAAATGAAAAATATAAAATAAACGGCAAATCACAGAATTCATAGATCAAACACCAACCATTTATTGCATGTTATTGGAAGTGACGATTTATAAATTCACGAATAGGTTAAATAAGTTACATATTTAAAGTAAATACATTCATTAAAATACATGCCAACAAACTCTGAGTAGATGTTTAATATTCCCATACTCCGATCAATGTTGATCCAAGTGACAAGCAGTATTTTTATCAATTTATCCAAAACAATTAAACGTGTTAATGATAAAATGAAATCCGAATTGAATTCCAAACTGTAATTAATAATTAATTTCTCGTTTAAGAAACTATTTTTTCTAAATTATCATATTTTTGTAATGAAATAGCCAGGGGCAATTGCCCCTTTTATCAATCCGACTCTTTAGGAGTTCAATCCATACTGAAATCATAATTTTGGAATTGTGTTTGACTAACTTCAGTTTTCTTGCAGATCATTTCTGGGTGCACACAGCAGTGTCTTTGTATAAGACTAAACCAATGTTTGTATTGGAAACATCCAGTCGGAAAGTAAAAAGTTTATAGAAATTATGGTTTCGGATAGTTCTTGTAGTTCTTGTAGTTTTCATCGAGGAATGGGCAATGGGAGACAATGGATTTTGCTTCCACGTGGTTTGGTGTTAGAGCCGATGTCACTGGAAAAGTTGATGAAGAAAGGGAAATGTATCGAGAATGTTTGCACTAAGTATAAATATGGATGCATACATAAAATGGAGTTAAAAGACACAAATATTTAGATGTGAAAAATGAGAGATATGTTCATGCACAAATGGAAAATTTAAATGAAATACATGGGATGGAAATACTAATATATTCGATTGTGTTAAGAAGATAAAAGAAGAGGTCTGTTAGGTTTAGGTTATTCCTAGGCGTAAAAACGAAATATAGGAAAGAATGAAAATTTAAGGGACACGCGGCGTTAAGGGTCTAATGTCATATTGTTTATCTATTGATTGGAGCATGATGAGCCGTACCAGATATAATGTGGTATAGTTGACCAAGCTAGATTGGAATTAGGCAGTTAATCAGGATAGATGCAAGGAAGAACAAAAGGGGCGAAAACAATGAACACAGCGTTTGTGTGGTCGCCAAAAATAGTAATTGCAGTGTTTGCATTTGATAGCTATGAAGTTCTTGCAAGTACTCATATCGAGGAAGATAAGTGATAAGACAGTATATATATATATATATATATATATACATATATATGTATATACATATATATATATATATATATATATATATATATATATATATATATATATATATATATGGTCAATGAATAGAGACTACGTCGGCTGTAAGTTCAGAGACGGGTAAAGGGAGAACTGGCTCTTGACCAAAAATATAAGGGTCGTTACATTGGTTAATACCTATGTAGATATATAAGTGCACAGAAATGAAAAAATATTCACGTGCAAACGTATATTAGAAGAATAGGGTGTAAATGTTAATATCGCAGAATTTGTAAACTCAGTTGCTGGCTGATATCGCGAGGAGAGTATGCAATAATTATCTTCTAGAAGGTAAGATTCAGCACTCCTGAAGATTGGCATTCCTTTACATGGACTTGAAGGTTACGGGCGTATCAGTGATCTGGCAGAGTCCGGATAAACTTATCAATACAGCAGAAGGAACATCGGGAACACCCACATATAAGTACTGGGAAAGGGAAAAGAGGAAGGGGAGTGAAGTTGGCAGGGGAATCATAAGAAATATACATGCATATAGAGATCAATTTAATGCAAATATATTTCCTTCTTGCCTTAGCATGTTACAATTTACCAAGAGTCTGTCCGTATGTACCCGCCTACCGCAAAAACTACCCGACATAAACCGTTGATACAGATGTGGCCCCGAGTAATGCTATAAAGTGAATAAATTTCTAAAAATTACCCCCGACCGATGTTTTCCTTTATGTCGATGATTGGCTTACAATGCAATTCTCTCTACTTTTCAATGAAGCATCATCGAAAAAAAAAATACTTGGTTGCCCTTTTTTAAAAATCATATCTCGAAATCAAAATGTGACGTAAGGATGGGTTCGTTATTTGTAAAGAAGCTAACATGCATAGTGTCACTGTTTATTGGTTGTACAGGAATACCTTGAATAGTACTGTTTTGGTCATTACGAGTTTATATGTAGTACAGTTAAGATATTGCTGAGCAGCTATAGGACTCATCTTCATTCCTTTGAAAACCAGAAATTTTGGAATCGGCGTTTATTAAGAATATATGGAAGGAACATTTATTTTTCACTTGAGGGTCAAAGTCAAGAGAGAACATCTATTTTCCACTTTTAGACGTCGAAATCGATAAAAAAACCCTCCATTCCCCCTTTTAAATATCAAAGAAGGGAGATTTATTTCACTTTTAAGGTTCAAAATCTACGGCAAATTTGTTTTTCACTTTTAGGTGTCAAAAATTAGTTGAATTTTATTTCCACTCTTTGTAGTCAAAATCGAGGGATTTTCTTTATAATAGGAGTCAAAATCAAGGGGAAGGTTTTATTTTCAATTTTAGCGTTAAAATCAAGTTAAAGTGATTTTTTTCACTTTTAGGGGTAAGAAATGAAGGGGAACTTTTGACATTAGGCCCCCTTTTGGACATTGGCCCCATCTTTTTGCTCTCGACCCACTTTTAGGAATCAGCTCCTTTTTCAACATTACACTCCTTTTTAACATTAGTTCCCCTTTTCTTAACATTAATTTTCCTTTCATAAACATTACGCCACTCTAGTTTTTTAACGTTATTCCTCTACTTTTAAACTTTTTTATCCAACATTAACGCCTTTTTTTAAAAAATTCTAACGACCCATGCCCCCTTTATGAATATCTTAACATTACCTCCGCATTTTTAAATTCGCCCTGTTTCACGTTTGCCTAATCTCCTTTTTTTTTCATTACCCTGTAAATTCTTTTTTCAACAATCGTCTCCCGTTTTTTTTTCTAACAGCTTGAAGAAAGAGTGATGTAGTACCCCCTATACTTTTAGCTACGAATTAAATACGTAACCCTTCTTTTAGCAACCCATCAAAAACATCATTTCCTTCGACGACTCCCAATAAAAACCGTTAACGCAAGTGGTCAAACGCCTTTCGAGCAGGTTATCTTACCTTCCTTTCTTTCTCGCGCACATGGTAATCGCTCACTGGTGCCGACACTCTAAGTTGGTTACGCCTTTTTGGCACCAGTACTAGTTGCCGGCTACTCTTTTTCTCTCTTTCTCTCTTCTTAAGATCGATATCATTTCGCCAGCCTCCCGGCCGATCCGATCCTAACCATTTTTCCATCGTAACCAATCTCTATACAAACTTTGCTCATGTCAGTTCACCGGTGTTGAGGCATCTAAAATACGCACAGCTACACAGCTACTCAACTGTACCCTCACCACGTGCTCCAAACGCGTATACACCTCTCACTCTCATGAATGAAATGGCGATACTTTTTACTATCCAATAGTCACGATGATCTCTCCCAATTTCCTTATTCAGGAAAACACGCAGGGATGATACTCCGTGTTCTCTGTCTTTCATGGTCTGTTCGTCGAGTGTCTACCAATGTCAGAGACTAGCCCCTAAGTTGCACATAAAACTTGGCAGTTTGTCACACACACTGAACCTGGTCTCCATAACAATTCTTTGGTACGCTCCAAGCCTTGTGAATTCAAAAGCTGTTTTGCTTCGTCCCCAACGACTGTACTATTAATGACAATAAAGCTCCCACCTTTTGCTATCTCTTCTCTCCTCTTTTCACGATCGATCTTATTAATGTTATCATTATACGTATCTCATTTTCATTCGTTATTTTTCATTACTGTCCCTGTAGTAAATGTAAGTTTTATTTGTCCATCCAAATACTTGCATGTGTCTTCCTACTTTGTTTCATCTCAGTGTCTACATTCATACTCGGTGCGCATCCCCTTCTTACATTGCCCTTCCTCCATCAACATTTCCAGCGACATCACTGCAAATACCAAACCACGTGGAAGCAAAATCCTTTATCTACAACTGCATCTTCTCACTACATCTCACCAACAGCTATTATCTGCTCTCTCCCACGTAATATAAGGGCAATTGATCTTATAGTGGTATTAAATCAACTTTAAAAACAAATCAAATTAAACGCGATGTAATTTGCATTTATCTATCTTTCTTTCTTATAATTCTTTTTTGTACAGCAATTTACATCGTCCGTTAGCGGGTATTTAGTTTAGTTTAGAGAACGCACCCATGACAAATCATATTGTATTAGGTGTCGAAAAATACCAAGCGCTCTCATTTGAAACTTAATACTGAATACACAATTGGAAACCGGTTGAAAATCTGCTATGTACCGTCGTCTCTTTTCCTTTTTTTCAATAACCCCTTCATATATCATTTGCACTGGAATGATATTTTTCCTTTCATCACAAATACATTCATTTTTTGAGTTCTAATTTATCTTTTGCCTATTTTTTCCTGCTCGTTTTTTCATTTCCATTTTTACTTCTCCCCTCCTCCAATCGTGTCATCTTCACTTATGGTTCAACTGATTTTTTTTCTCTTTTTCGAGTGCCTTTTTCATTATAAATGTCTATTTGTCCTTCATCCAATAATTAACCTTCCATAATTTTTAAGTACTATTTACTTTGTCTTTACCGAAAGGGCTTTGCCCACCTTTGAAGTCCATTTTTTTTATTTTCTATAAATTCCTACTCTTTTTAATTCAATCAGATCGATCACTCTATGTCCACCATTTTCCATAGTTATGTTTCTTTTATTGAATATTAACCTACTTGAACATGAGAATGCTGTCCATTTCGACACTCCCAATTTCAAGGACGTTTTTTTTTATAGAGATACCACCCTTTTCTTTTTTGGTTCTGTATACTTTCAATTCTTATTTCGCTATTTTAGTATCTCTTACTCATCTCTGCTTTTCATCTCTTCTAAAATTTCCTTTAGTTTGCAGGCTTCATATTTTCGTTTATTGTCAGTTTGTACTTTCTTTTTATTCTCGACATCTTTTCCCGACTTTTTTCACTGTTTTCTTCTTCCCTACATTTATTTTACTTTTCTTTCTTTGCTTCACTCCATTTCTTCGTGTTTTTTTGAACACCGTCAACCCTAAATGTCAACGCAGGTCTCTCCAGTTTTCAAGTAGGTTTGGCCTTCTAACTGGCTATGTATGTGTATCATGCCTATAGGATGCACCAATGGAAATATCAACATTTACTCCTCACTTTGTCTATGAGATCTTTTTTTTCTCAAAGTTTCTCACAAAATAGGTTTCAAGTTAGGGGGTTGAATTTACAATGTCCGTTCATACTAGATTAATCCCTAGTTTGTGTCCAGTTGCACACTTGATTTTTTTTTATTTAGTGTCCATCAATGGTGAGAAAAGTAGTTTATTCATTGATCACCCCTTATTCAAAATTTCGATTGATCGCACCCGACACGGCATACTGCCAAAATACGTTAGTCACATGGCTGTTTTAATCAAGTAACTTAGTACACCTGTTTCCCTTTCTTTCTATTGTTTTTACTCTTGTTAGTCTCTCCATTTTCTTCTTATATCTCTTAATTCTTCCTTTCTTTTCCCTCATTTCTCTTCTCTTTTTCAACCTCCATTTTTTTTATACGGCTTTTAATTTCTTTTCCCCGATTTAATTCTTTGTCTCTTGAATTTCCTATATCTTTATTTTTTTGCTTGTCACTTTCTATTTTCCTTTATTCAAGAAAAAAAAGTGTCCTGTTTATTAGCGTTTCATCTCAATTGCTATTGTCACTGCTGATATCCTTGCCCCTTTTTGTTCTCGATATTATTTCTCTTGTAAAACAAACCATCTTTTATGCCCACATAAATCCTAAACAATTTTTCTCTATCGCTTTTTCTGACTTAATATTCACTTAACCCCATCTCCTCAACTCAAATATTTCCTCCCTTGCTTTTCCCTTCTGCACTTTTTATCGGTAAACTTTGTGCTATGTTCTTCGCCGTATCTTTTTCTTACTCCCCATACAAATGCTCTCAAACATCATTCTCTATTTGTATTCTTTATCCTCTCCTGGTGTCACTGTTATTCTTCGGGCACATTCTAACTTTAAAATATTTCTTTCTTGTTTTACTTATGTATTATTCATTCGATTATTCATTATTGTGTTTTCTTCGAAAAGAAAAAGGAGCAAAAATTATTATTGTTTTCTTTTAAAAGCAAAAAGGAGCAAAAAAAAAAAAACGATGGGAAAGTCTAAATTGTAATCGAATCAAAACATGTGAGTAAACCTTGCAGTGTGCTGGCTATTGTGCTAATTTAGAACTTTATTAGTTGTTCGTCCGAGACTCATGGAGCGTATTATTGCGCTTTATCCAAAATGACTCTACAATCAGAAATTCCGTGATGTCTCATACCTGTTCACGGCTGGGGAAAGAGAGACTCTGAAACAACTGGAATACGATTGAGTTGAAATATAATGATTGATATATTAGTATTCTTTTCTGAATCTTTGAATCTTCCTTTTTTTAAGAACAGTTCTTTCAAAAAGATTATGAATCCGAGGAGATATTGTTTATGCGACAAATTGTTCAACCTAACAGATCATATGCATAGATGAACGTAAATAAAGAGAGAAAGATCGATAATGTTTGGGCAGATCAATAAATTTATAGCCTAATGATTATAAACTTTTATTTCACACAAATATTTATCATTCAATATTATCTCCCTTCTCGATGCAATTCAATTGTGAATATTAATTGCATAGATCGAACATTAAGCAAGACAAGATTTCAGTTAACATTTCAACTAATACCCACGTGTCAGTCAACGGACTCATTGATCAAGCCTCGTTTTCATTCCTTTGTCCTTATACATATATTGCTGTATTCTTTGACTTTTTTCCGTTTTTGATTTAAAACTTTTTTTTCTTATTGCGGATCACAAGCCTAACTTTTCTCTCCATTTCTGTATTTCCGAAAATCCAGTTTTTTTAAAAATCAATCACATTTTGTACCATGTTGGTTCCTCTGTGTTTCTGTCCGTCAGATACTCTCTCTCTCTCCCCCCTCTCTCTCTCTCTCTATATATATATATATATATGTATATATATATATATATATATATATATATATATATATGCGCGTGTATGTGTTTGTGTGTGTGTGTGTGTGTGTGTGTGTGTGTGTGTTTGTATTTATAAAGGGATAGACGGATCAATAAATTCGCAGCCTAGTTATCTTAATTTTTTTTAACATAATTCCCTTTCTTTTCAATGATACTGATTTCTAACTACACAAGTAAATTGACTGTAGTTGTGTCCACTCGAGAAAACACATGGAAATAACATGTATAGCAGTAAAATATTGATTGACACTCATATACGAATGGGAGCTAACCTAATCAATTCCAATATCCCCGTAAATAATATGAAAATCTCGGTGCCCAAGACTTGTGGCCTGGTGATAGACCAAGCTAAAGTTTGCAAATGCCAAAGCGTTAATGGTTTGTTGAATATATATATATATATATATATATATATATATATATATATATATATATATATATATATATATATATATATATATATATATATATATATATATATATATTCAAACAAATACAAAAATACAAAAACAAAACAAATGTTGAATATATATATATATATATATATATATATATATATTCAAACAAACCATTGACGCTTTGGCATTTACAAACCTTAGCTTGGTCTAATATATGTATATATATATATATATATATATATATATATATATATATATATATATATATATATATATATAAATATAAATATAAATATAAATATGAATATAAATATGAATATAGATATGAATATAAAAATAAAAAAGTAGTAAGAATAATATCATGTTGAAACGATCACTGTTATCACAAGGTGAACGTATCATCTGGCCTATCTAACGTGAATAGAATAAACAATTGAAGTGAAAGGGACTGTTGCAGAAATTGAACCAGCGACTGATAGCGTGAGCACTTCGACGTAGCAATGCTCTCACCATTGAGCTAAACAGCTGGGGTTAGTGCAAAGGCCCAAATAACTGTTTCAGCACCAAATTCTCATTTTGCTAATTAACTATCTATATCTGCTCTATTTGTTTCTTGCAAGGTAACAATTATGTTATTAAAAATGGATATATGATCAGACGGAATGATCATAAATTGTGTTGTATAGGAACTCTCATTTGAAATTATCACCGTTATTAGATGGTGAATATATCATTCAGCAAAGGGAACGTAAATCGAATAAACAATTGAAGAAGATGAGGCTTCTACAGGGAGCACAATTTATTATCATTCTGTCGGATCATATATTCATTTCTTTATAGCATGTGTTGTTTTCATAAATTACTGGCAAAATATCTCACGATTAGTTTCTTTGTATTGAGTCATCCTACTCTGTAAGTGAATCAAATTATTTTTTAAAACACAGTGGTGAATGTTATGGAATCAGTGATCTTTCCAGGGAAGCTGGTGAGAAATTTCGCCGATACGACTTCTCATAAAAATATTTCAGGGTTTAGTATTAATAAAGGTTGACGTTCTGGACTTCCCTCAGGATTTCACCTTTCCTCTAATATTTAAGCGAGAAATAATATTTTTCTAAAATAACTATCTGTTTTTTTTTTACTTTACCAATTTCCGACCTGAGGAAGAAAACATTGCAAATTTAAAGTTGAATAAAGTTTTTATTTTGTTATGACATTCTGATCATTATTAATGATTCGGTCGCAAACTCTTCAAATGTGTTCATATATGAAAAGGATTCACTGATTTGGCAAGGTACCTTAGAGTCACCAACAAAGAAAATGGAAATTTCATTCATATGTTTGTCTATTTGTATTTAGTAAGTTGTAACACCGAATGAGACGATGAAATAAAAAACGAATCTAAAAAGGTTGTGGAAATATGAGAATTAATAACCGGTTCGTTTCTATTCTGCCTCCATTTTTCTCCTTTTCTTCTATTTTCTCTACAGTATTTTACTCTGTTACATTTGTGTTTCTTTAACCCCATTCCCACCGCTTTCCTCCGTCCTTTCTGCTCTCTATTTATACTCCTCACTTTCACCCTTTTCTCTGTTTGGTTTATTCATTTCCTTTTTTCTCCTCTTCCTCATGTTTCCTTATTCCTCTTTCTACTTTTCCTTCTTTTACCGCTTCTCGTTGCCGAAGCGAATCCTCATTTAATCTGAGCCACGCTCCAAACAAACGACAACATTCTCCCACCCGTTCGACTTCCCCTTCCCGTTTCTTTGGTTTCATGTTATCTCTTCCACACACGCACACAAACTTATTTTTCTTTCAAAGCCTGGGCGACAAATTGACAATCTTGAGACACGTATACTCAAGCAACACTATTCCATCAGACCCAGTCCAGCCCGATACAAACCCCGAAAATCAAAATTAACCCTGATTATTTGGGACCAAGTACACAGATTACCAAGGACAAGACAATCAAGTGGGCAATGTTTCACAAGATAATCATTCCCTTGAAACGTGTACGTGAAGAACTCAATCAGATTAATCTGATCGGTAAAGATCAATAATATTGTGACTTTGTTCGATCAGCCTGGCTCTTTTGCCCATCTTCCATTATCAGTATTCTTTGGTTTCCCGCTTCCCTTACTCCCACCCACAATCTAATGTTATCTGTTTTTGATGGATCTTTTTTCTTCAGCCTTTACAACAGTTAACGCGGCGGTTTGCGTCTGATCTCCTGTGACAGCCATTATGGAATGTAAATGTCACGTATTGTCGTATACCTCCAATCGATTCAAAGTCCTGGCCCAGGTCTTCTCTAAACATGAAATCTGTTAATGGAGATTAACGTCGTATTGTAGGTAATTCCTGATATTTCTGACTTTCTGTAGTTTTTTGACTTCCAAATAATAAATTAGGTGTTTATTTCGAATCGAGGAAACTTTGTTATTGTTTCGGATACACTTGTACGTAAAACTCTATGTAATAACATATGAATTAATATCAGTTTATACTTACTCAGCTCAGCCTGGGTCGGCACAAGGCCAAATGTTGGAGAATATGAAAATGAAAATTATTACTGCTAAGTTTCGTAAACGGGAAAGGCTTGCCACCATTCAAAATTCTAGTTTTCACCTGAGTTGAAATCCTTACTTTTTGTGCTGGAGGTAAATATCTATTCTAAGTACGAGGTAGGCCTTTTGATATTTTCGAAGCTTAACATAGTAAAGCGTACGGCTATGAATGTTTGGCTCCCGTTGAGGATTGAACTTGCTACTCCATCAAAGGTCTGTAAGATTAGCATGCTAACCCCATCCACACATCTTAATATATCCCGAATTTAGTACAGCACAAGATTAAATGGAGGAAATGGGAGTAGAGAGCGAATGTTGCATTGAGCTTTCTAGTGGTGTGGGCCTGTCTATCTTGAAAATCAACGTTCAAGTATCTGGCTTTCAACTTGGCTCGAATACCAACCACTGGTGACTGGCGGGAAATATACATATATTTCACCCAACAAGCAGACCCTAATAGTTTTTGTTACTATGGTTATCTTGTAGCACATGACCACACGTGTGGGGCAACTAGTGATGATTGCACTCACTACAGTAGTAATATGTTTCAGAAACCAACTTCTTAACAATGGAGAAGCACCATCATGGGATCAGTAATATGATTTAATTTGGAGCAACTAAATATTGTCCAGTAACGAATAAAGTTGGAATATCGAATTTTATGGAAGAGATTTCACTGCTCAATAGACCAATTCGTGCATCGTAATCTTCCAAAAAGATCCGTACAACTAAAAGCTTGTCAAACCTATATGTTTTAAGTGATACATAATTCAGTCTAATGTTCATATTTGATAGGGATAACAAAACATTTTTCACCAGGACGAAAGCTTGACCAAGAACCCCAATTGTTGCAAAAATAACAAAGGCAAATTCAGCCTCTCTAAAATTAAGAATTGGGGAACTTTAGAGATATGTGAGCTACAGACATTCCAATCAGATAAAACTGATCATGTGTAGAGGAAAATTAAGTCAAAATAATAGAAAAAACATCGGAGAATAAGATGACCAAGTGAAGCAGAGCACATTCTATGTTCAAGCAATATAGTCAGTAGGACTAACATAGATATGTGCAACATATTTCAATGTCGAACTAAAAGAAGACAGACATTAGGTTCTAGGTTGAAGAAAACTTCCCTGGCTGTTATAGTGGATAAAAGTGCTGGTAAAGCTTATATGGTTCAAAGAAAATCTTGAGTTCAATCAAGTAAAGGAAGAGTTCTCATTGAAGTTCCTTTAAGGTTACTGTTTACAAGCTATCAAAATGCTGTGGCAAAGACGAGAAAACTCCCCCCAAATAAACATTGTATCAAAATGATATGCCCAAATAGTAAAAACGAAGAAAAAGAATGGTTGGAATTTCTATTGTAGGATTATTTGGAACCAGTTGAATGTATTGATATTTTTCCTGAAAGTTGGGAACAGTTTAAACTAGACATTGCCCGTGTGAGTGACCAAATGGTCGTAAAAAGTAACAGAAACGTAGCGAAATTTAATATTTCTGTTCAATTTTCATCATCATTAACAACCTTTTTGTGTCCATCGTTGGACATATACCTACCCGGAGATCGTGAGCGTCGTGGAGCCTGTATTTACTGAACTTATTTAGTTCGTCATGCCATCTAATCTTTTGTCGGCAACCGTTTCGCTCGTGATCTATGGGGACCCACGTTGGGAGTCATGATATCCTGCGGTTGTCTGAAATTTTTGGAACACGACCAGCCCATTGCCATTTAAGTTTTCTTTTGAATTCTATAACATCTCTGACTATTGTTCCCCTTAATATACTGTGCTGCTTTGTGAGGTTGGGCATGATGCTCTCTTGTACACGTTGCATGGTTCCCAGTTTAAGGCTCAGTCTTGTGGTTAAGCTCCATACATGACTATCGGGAAGATGCATTGGTGGTATAACCTTTTTTTTAACTCTATTTTAAAAAGATAAAGCTAAAATTGGCTGAATATCCGAAAGCTTTCAATAGAAAATCTAGAAGAAAAAAAAAAGAAAATAGTTGAACAAAATATATATCAAGCTTTTTTTCGTGACTTTTGGAACACCTTAAGCAAGGAATTATGTTATCGACTTTGGGAAGAGATAGAAGCCACGATGTAACTAAATATACATGGAAATATTACAAAGAAGTCAGACGTGCTGCTCACCATCCTCAAACGAAAATGTGGAACGATATGTTATGTAAAAGAAATACAAATTGAGAATATGCAACTGAGAAAATTCACGTATAGTAACGTTCATTTTCCCCAGTTTTTCAGTAAGCTAGATTCAGGTAGAGACAAATGAACGATGCGACTAAATTTACAGGCCATTTCTGTACATTCCCAACGAATTCCTATGTCTCTCAAAAGACTGCCAGCTGAGACTCTGTATCAGTAACACTTGGCAATGCATATTTATGAAAAAAGAAAAATGATATATTCCCAACGTATACAAATAATTTTTTCTTTGGTATTGAATACTGTTCTGATCAAAATAGTTGAGTGTCAAAAATAAATCAGACGCAAGTATGATTATTTATATAACAGAGATAATTATATTTTCCTTGGCATCGACCATTAATATTGGTTCTAATAATTTTCTGATTTTTAATTCAAATTAAAACGGATCTGGATACTTACTCAATAGAAACCATCATATGATCGAATTCTTTCGGCACCAATTTGTGTTATGATCGATCAATCAAGAAATTGTAAAATAGAGTGATCAATGAATTTCGTTGGATGATGATTATTAATAAATGTATGAGTTTAAAAATAAATAAGCGTGAATACTGCCGGACACAAACCAAGGAACTAATTTAGCATAAGATTACATTGCAAAATTGAACCCTCACTAAAAACCTATTTGGAGAACAGTTTGTTTTCTCTTAAACAAGAAGACCCTATTTGAAGACATAATATGGAGTAGATGTTCAAAATTTCAGTTCTTTAGCTCCATTGGTGCGGACTGTACTCACGATACATGCATAAATAAACAACCAGACAGTCAGCCTGATCAACTTGAAAACTATAGAACCATGTTGACAATTTTGGTGACGATTTTGATTGAAGATTTCCAATGCAAAATCATTAAGGGAAAGTTCTCATGTTTGTCCTCTTAAGAAATATGGAGTTAAAGCTGATATTGTTGTTTATTGCAATACAATAGTTTAGATTATCCTTCATAGATTTCTGTTCTAATAGATTCTTTTCAAAGCGCAATGAAATATTATTTCGTATTGATTTTTCATATTCCAAGAATGAATTCCGATAAAAGGGACACAAAAGAAAAAAGAATGTTGATCACAAAATAAAGAGGAAAAGAGAAAATGTCAATAAGTGAAAAGAAGAATAGAAATTTGCTGCGAAGATGCTTTCTTATATTGGACGTATCAGAGTGAAGCAATGTTCGCAGTAATGTAAAACGATTTTTTTTTATTCGTAGGAATTTATTAAAGTGATGCTTGTAGGTATTTCATTTCTTTAACAGTGATTTGAAATTTAGTAGGGAAATCAGATTAAAAAGTTATGCTTTTAATATACTTACCCAACAACTTATCAACTCACAAACAAATATGAATGTGTGCTCTCTCGAACGCCCATAAACAAAATCGCGCGTACACACACTCGTATGTGAATATATGTATGTATATGCATATATATTAGAGACCGACACTCAAAACTGTCAATATAGATCGACATATTTCTTTAGGTTTTAAGTAATTCTGGCTATCTATCTATTTATCTATCTACCTGTCTGTCACGTGTATAAGCCACGTAGAAGGAGCTAGAGGGCTGGAAATTTGAACATTTACTCCTTATTATGTCTAGAAGGAACTTTTTTTCCAATGTATTCACATTTGATTTAAAAAAAAATCAGACTTTTGAATGATCTAACGGAGAAGTGAAAGAAGTAACTTCGTTGATCACCCTCTTTCTAAATTATTAATTAATCACATGCTACCAAAAGACGTTGGTCTCGCGACAGTTTCTATTGGGTGACTCACCAGACCTGTTAGCGATATAAGTCTACATCAATAAAAACATATTTGAACCAGTATATAAGTAAATTCATATGTATACTTTGAGTCATTCATTTGTTTAAATTTATTACTTGTTTATAAAAAAAATATCACCACATTCTATCTATCTATCTATCTATACATATATATATATATATATACAAACACACACACACACACACATATATATATATATATATATATATATATATACTTATATATATATATATATATATATATATATATATATATATATATATATATATATACCACTCCACTATATCTCTCCAGTATTTTCCTTCAATATATATATATATATATATATATATATATATGTGTGTGTGTGTGTGTGTGTGTGTGTGTGTGTGTGTGCATGCGCGTGTGTGTATGTATAGCGTGGGAGGAAGATAGTGTGGGAGGAAGAGAGAGAAACGTAATTTCTCACTTCTATTATCGATTCTGACAATGATTTTTTGTCACAAGCATTCAATTAAATTACTTTCAATGTTCTTTTCTAATCACATTAGGAGGAAAAATAAATGAGAAAAAAAAATCACAACTTTTTATTTTGTCCGATTGGTATTTAGAGAAAAAACAATTCCTTAGATTAAAGGATACATTTTTCCTTCTGTATTATCCGCATTAACGCTAGTAAAATGCGTTTCCGATGGAAATGTTATTACAAAGAAAAAAACCCCGCCACAAATGTCAACAGATGCAAATGCATGCATTATATTGCAGATGTCTTCCAGATGTACTTAGGCGTAACAAAGTAAAAAGGATGGTTTCTCTACAATATATGTGTCTGTGAGTGTTGTATTAGCATGAGATAACTTTGAATTATACATTCGAAATATCACAGCATCTATCTTAGAGTTAATCCATTTACACAGTGAATTCTTTCTTTCGCAATGTTCTCTTGGATCTAACATATATCTTTTTTTAAAACTAAGTATATTGAATTTATACCCAGTGATTGTTATATTTGTAATTTATCTATGCTCAGATATTTATAGTATGCTAGCCATGAATTGGAAATAATGAAAGTAAAATCAAAATCATTATTAGTTTATAAACATTGTGTGTTTTGTTTTTGATTTGAAATCATATGCGTCATGGTGAGTGAGCTCCTCTCACTGACAAGGCTTTGAGATTGATCCTCACCAGTTGCCCTGCACCTATGGACTCGTCTCAGATTGAACTAAACACCCATATAGACATGTGCATATGCATTTGCATATTTGAATACGTATATACATTTGAACAGATAAAATGTATTGGTGAGACTTATCTTTGTGTGGTGTCACATAGTGAAAAAGACATACATGAATCAGATTTGAGTGAGATAGACTTACCTTTCATCATTCACTATATCTTTAATTTGTTTTATGAGTGAATAATACATGTTCATTAATCATGATCAGAGATATATTTCTTTTATTTATTCATATTTATTTTCCGTTGCTTTCAATCTAATGTCTATTCAGCAATCAGTTCCACTAATATACAGTGTCGAGTGGTGAGTTTCTTGGCGGGCATGTTTTTTATTTATCGGAAATTACCTGTTCATTTTGGAGCCAGAAGTAAAGGAACCAAATTATATAACAGCCATAAAAATAAGTAGTTACCTAATTCATTATGTTCCTTATAATCAGTGATATTGAATAATTGCGACAACCAACAGCCATCATATTAATGAAAGCTACTGCTGTATAAAGTGGCAAGAATTTAAAAAATCAAAAAACTCGAGGTGACTAAAATCATTTGCTAGAAGCAAGTATCTGTGGCAAATGTACCGAATACAAAAACAAAAAAGAAAGACGAAATATATGTTAAAAAGAAAAGATATAATGAAGATTAAGATGACCAATTCTGAAGATGAGTGCATTAAAAGTAGTTTCACCGGTACAAATTATTAAACAGGAATCTTTTTTTAATGCAATATTTTGAAACATTTTCTGGAAAAATTCAATAATTATCTACCTTACTTCACTTCTATTTTTTGTTGCTTCCAGTCGTATAATATCTTTCTCTCACTATCATTCCTTTTAAAAATTCTTCAGTGTATTACTTGTCAATAAAGATTACTTTTTTCACTCTAAGTGAAAGTGCAGCATCTTTCTTATGAAATATTCTATTCTGCTATCATAGAAAAATACTTTACATGTACTTTATTATTATTGATTAAGATAAATTAGTACTTAGTGAGAACACGGCAAATATATATTTCATTAGAAACAGCGGCAACATGAAGTAGACATTAAGAACAACAAAAGAAGGAGAAAAAGGGGAAGAAAGAGAAGAAAAGAAGGAAAAAGAAGAAGAGAGATGATGATATCAGTAAAAATATTGACATAAACAATTTTTATAACATTTTCACCATAATTAGTTACATTGTAGCCCCAACAGTGCAACAATCTCACAAGTCTAACAACTGCTAACTGTTTCCATTAAGGTTATTATTGAATCACTACTGCCAAAGCTGGTGAAATACTCTGATACTTATTTTGTAAATTTTGTTAATATTGATATTATTCCCATAATTTTTTCCATCGATTTCGCTTCTAGCTTGTATTGATTTTATCATTTTTTTTTATCCAAGCAGTTTTTCAAACGGTTACTTTATTTTTTTAGATCGCTTTCCGAAAATGCTTGGTTTCCCCGATTGAATAAAATATGAACTTACGAAGCAAAGGGAGTTTTTACAGAAAATGACATAGACAAGAGAAAACTGAAATAGTGCACAAAGAAAAAAGAAAAAACGAGAGTGAAAATATAGAAGAAGAAGAAGAAGAAGAAGAAGAAGAAGAAGAAGAAGAAGAAGAAGAAGAAGAAGAAGAAGAAGAAGAAGAAGAAGGAGAAGGAGAAGAAGAAGAAGAAGAAGAAGAAGAAGAAGAAGAAGAAGAAGAAGATGAGAGATAGGGAACGGTTAAAAGAGTAATTGGAAGAGAAAACTCGAGTGGTCGGAATGAGGAGGGAGAAATGAAGGAAAAGACGTAGGTATAAAGAAAATGATATACAAGTTTGGAGAAAGAAAGAGATAACACACACATACATACTGAACGTAAGAGAATGTTAAAATGGAAAAAAAAAAAGATTTAGTGTAAACTGAATTGGAGAAATAATAAAATCAAAGAGAAGGTACAATAAGAATAAAACGAATAAATATACTTGAAAATGGTGGGTAAGGATAAAAGGAATAGAAAGAAATATTATCAAAGGAAGAAGACTGGAAGCCAGCTATACGGAAGAACTAGATGAGTGAACAGACTGGTGATAGAATGAAGGAACAACAACGAGAAGAAGAAATAAAGGAAGAACATGAAAGAAAGGGACGATGAAAGAAAGTAGAAAGCAATGATAATTAAGAATTAAAGGCAAAAAACTTAAAGGTACCATAACAGAGATAAATGTATCGGAAAGTAAATATTGACAACTGATAAATGAACTAAAAAAATGAAAGTATTTTTTCAAACGAAGAAATACATAAAGAGAAAAAAGCAGCATTAATGGTGGACTGAAAAGGTAACTATTTTAACATAACTTGAAAAGCAAAATCAATGAAAGATTGTAAGAACCCAGTGGGAAAAAACAATAGGAGGAAAATATGAAAATACAACTCAATGAAATTATTGGTCGATAATTCTGAAATAGTGGTAAAGAAATATTTTAAAGTTAGACAAAGGAATAGAAGTTAAGTGAACTGCAAGGATAGGAGAAAAAATGAGAAAGACATTTTTAAAAAGAATGGAAAAGCAGAAAAAAATTGCAAAACGTGGTATTACAAAACAATTCGGGAATAAAAACAATAAAAGGAGTTGAATCCGACATTTGATTCCCCTGCGCTTATTTCTTACCATTGCCAAATCCCATCCTTACAAACTTTTTGTCTGTATGTCGTAATAAAAGAGGAAAATTTACCATTAAGTGACGTTATGAACTGTATCTATTTTACGAAGATGAAGATTCAAATGACAAAATGGTCGCAACTGACATCAAGAAACTCGATTTCCTGTTTTTAAGACGTACCCCTTCCTCCCAAGGCAGTATTACGCACGATCATGTCAATATGATGAGCATTGAAAGATAATTCACAAGCAACCACAGAAATCTTTTTCTATTTCCATAGTTTTTATTACATCAATTTTACTGTTTAATGCTAAAATATTTTTGTTTATATACAGAACAATTCTGTGATGAGGAGAGTTGTATTCGAATATACACATGCTTATGTGCGTGTACATGCGTTCTTATGCGTGTTTGCGTGTGTGGTAGGTATAACATATCTTGATATGGCATTGGACTATACTATCTTATTATATGAAAGTTCATGTCGATTTGTGGTCTGTTTATTTGTTTGTCCATTGGTTGGTTTCTGTCATGCTAGAGCGAACAAAAAGAGAAGATGAGGTAAAGCAAGTCTTGTATGTGTGTATATTTGCAAACATACATCTACTGTGTATTTTTGTCTACATTACTAATACTGCAAGTGCTGCTAAGATTTTAGTAATGGAACGGGAAAAGGTGGGCTTCTCTAATTTTTCACGAGTAAAATTGATGCTTTTCTCATCAGTAAGATGAAGATGTACATATTACCACTTCCCAAATCCAAATAACAGTCAGGGAGTATTCAGTATAAATAGTTATGATGAAAACGAACGGTAAAATAAAGAACAAAGTTAGCAAAATACTTCATCCCAGAATTCAAGTTACTGAAGAATATATCATATCATTTCTTTTTCCTTTTTTTAAAATAAGTTTCTTTCACACTTCTTTCGTTCTAAATTCTGTATGTTTTTACCTATCAAATTGAAAATTCATTTTGTTTCTCCTTTTGTTTTTCCTGTCCTTTTTATTTCAGTATCTTTTTAAATTCCATTCGTTTCTAGCTTCAATCACTGTCCTTTCATTTTCAATATTTCTTTCCCAAGATTTTTCTTATTTCTTCCTGAATAGAATATCTGCTTTATCTACTATTTCTTACCCTTTTCTCCATTTGCATTTCTTATCTATTCTTTCATCCATTCTATCTTTCATTATTCATCTCATTATCATTTCCACTACTTCACCATTCATTCCCTCTTCTTCTTTTGCTTTCATTTACAACGAAAAGAAACATAAGTAATAAATTACCATACTTTCCTTCACAATTTCTAATCCCTCCTTTCTTTTTTGGAAAAAACTTCCCTGCAATTTATCGTAAAACCCACCGGTCAGTCATGTCAACATTTATTCTAAAAGAGAGTTTAGAATCACTTCTCTATTTTTAATATCGAAGGGTGGACCATTTTGAACTGGTTTGTCTGAAAAATTCTGACATTGTGTCCAGTAATTCTTCAGAATGTTCCAGGTTTTGAAGTAAGAACATCGACAATTTTTTAGCGCGAAGCGGCCATTATCGAATGAACAAGCCATCGAAAAATTGGCCAATTCTTTTTGCGAAGTCAAAAAACAACGCTTAATGGCTTTGAGAAGTAACTTATTTCATTTTCCGAATTTGCTCGACGATCTTCATGGGCGAGTCGTAAATTTCATAAACTCTGCGTATTACGAGACGGCGAGTTTTATAGGCCAATTTTTTGTCTTTAATGATTCTAGTAGTGAGTTATTGCTTCACTGCGGCTTTGTAATATGTTTATTCCAGAAAAAAAAAGTGACTTTGGTGTTTTCTTCTTTTGTGTCATTGTACGCGTGAATGTATGAAAGCAAGTTCTCTTAGTGCGTGAACGAAGGTGCATAAGCATATCGGTCTATTTGTGTACGCTTGCATGTAATTGTATGTGTATGTTAAAATATAGCTGATAATGTATTTAGATGAGCCACTGAACATACATACGTATACTTCTGTGCACTTGCACATGGATACTGGCAAAATACCATCATTTTATCCCTTCCTTTCTTTCGCCTATTTTAATTCTATTTCCTCTGTTCCCACATTGCATCTCCGCTTTTATTATCTATTCTCTTCAATTCGATTTCCTCTTCTGTTTCTTTTACCGCTCCAAAACTTCACTTTCTTCTTTTCTCAACTTTGCATATTTTTCTATTTCTATTTCTATTTCGCCAATTCGCTCTACAAACCTGGATTCACTTTCCTTTACCCTGACTAAATTATCTTTCCTTTGTTTCTTCTATATATCCTTTTCTCTTCGTCTTACTATCTCTGTTGCAATTCTCTTTCCTTTCTTGTTCGTTCTTGACAATCCACCCGAGAGTAGAGAGCGTTGCACATTAGTCTTACACCAGTGGTCTAATGCATTTGACTACAATAGGCATGAAATAGAATAAGGATCAACGACTAATAAAAAAAAGGATGCTTGACGAATTCACTGAAACTGATTTTGAATGCATCTGCTCATAGGACAAAAATTGCTATTTGTCTACATCACCATAGGTGATCTGTGAATCCTGCTAATGTTCAAACCTGACCGAAATGGATACTGGTTTTTAAACGTCGATTTTTTTTTCTCTGAAAACATGCAATTGAGCTGGAATTAAGCTCATAAAAATGTTTAAAAATCTGTATATAAAAGCAAGAGGTGTCATGGTGTTTTCCGTCACGTTACACCAACTCCATGGGCGCAACCCAACCTAATTTGGCATGCATGCTATATATACTAAGGGAAACGTTTTCAGCAAGCAAGCTATTTTTTGAACCTCTCCATGTGTTTTTAGGGTCGGAGTCGATTTCCAATGTGATTTTATACTAAATAGGGGCATGTTTTGAGATAATTCTTCAATGACGTATTGAGACGTTATATGATTATTATTGATTTTTAATCAATTCACAAAATGAAAAAATATGTCGTGAAAGACATTCTTTTTTAACGAGCTTTTAAAAATTTCTTAGTCGTAATTAATCAAATGGGACATGCTTTATTCACAGCCAAAACAGTTATGATATTTCGAAGTTACAATCAACTTTCGTTTGAAATTACAAATAAAACTGTATAAACGACACCAATCCATTTCAATATATATATATATATATATATATATATATATATATATATATATATATATATATATATATATGTATATATATATATATATATATATATATGTATATATATATGTATATATATATGCCGTAAAAAGTTTGTTTTCGAACTCGCACGCACTATCTGACTCCCCCTCCCGTTTCTTTTACTTTTTGTACTCCTTTCCTTAAAAAAAAACCAGCTTCAGAAGTGTTTAATTTCTTAGTTATATATTCAATTTGTTCCACCCTGATATAAAAAAGTTTCGTAGATGATAAATTCTATTTTTTACAGCACTTACAAAATGAATAATGGGCCAAGGAAAATGTGATTAAATTTTGAAATCTCACCTAGTGAAAATAACACAAAGAGAAATGGATAAGCGATTTAGGGGAAATAGACTGATAAATATAGGATACGTTTTTAAATCTTGCAGAGGATCAAGGAATAGCTCATAGTCACTTACCCTTCATCGTAGCTAAATGTATGCAACACAATACACCTAAAAGTTCTTAATGAATTTGAAATTCTATGAGAGGGTGCAGAATGCGTTAAGGAAGAAGTGTTAACATTTTTGGACGGAACCAGGAATTTTTGAAGTCATCTTTTAAGTATATTGTTTAAAATGAACCCCATTGAAGAAATCTTTTTTCTAAAACATGAATTTTACAAAATTTTATTCTTGATAAAGGTTTCTATTTACGATATATGCATACTGCTCAACTGGACACTCTCTTTCTGTTCAACAAAACTTCGAAGTATTTTACTATAAATGATGTAACTATGCTGCAGAACTTGACATATCTAGGTCTATTGTAGGAACTAGCTGGAAATCCCGACCGTAGGCAGATTTGATTTAGACCTTCTAAAATTTCTAAAATTATTTTGAAAAATCCAAAAGTCAAGATTCACCTCCTCGGTCAATTGAGTATGCATTGCGTCGAATTTAGGTTAGCTGCATTAATGCTCAACCTAAGTTCATGGAGGTGACAGAACCACAGAGCCAGTTGTCTTATATAAATAGAAAATAATATGAAAGAAAGTATATATACTTAATGAATATAAAGTAAGTGTCAAGTTTAGCATTATCGTTACATTATGAACAGAAATCCCGCCTTAAACACTTCTGTCGCCCCCAAACATTCCCCTGGCTAAGTTGAATATCATCATCATCATCAGTTGCCCTTTAATTTCTGTCGTTGGACATAGACCTTCCGCATAATTTGTCAGATCTCTCGATCTTAGGCGTTGCAGTGCCGATATTTTCGGAATATGTAAGATGTCATGTTATTTTTTCTGCCGGCCACAATTTTGCATATTATCCCTGGTGATCAACATGGCGAGACGTGATATCCAGCGGTCGTCGTTTGTGTAGGAATTCAAAATTCAGTGGAACTGCAGCAATGTTCAAGAGGGGACTCAGTGACACAAAACATTGAACAATAGACAGAGCCAGTTGTTTTATAATAAATAGCACCATACAACATGATTTTTGTTTTTTGATAGTGAGTGTTAAAAAGATGTAGAAAAAAATTTCAAATTATACATAACTTTTACAAAAGTTTTAAAGGGGAATAAATGAGATTCTCTCCACTTTTTGGACAGAATCAATTAGGAAATAACGTTTATTACACAGGAACAAAAATGTTGCAGAGTATTATAGAATAATTGAATCTATACATGCATATCAAACAGATAGTAAGGGTTCCGTTCCGCATTATAATTACATGTAAAAATAATCCATTCTTCCAATCTTCATTTTTTCAAAGAAACCAATTGTCCAAATTATTTACCATAAGTCTACTAATTTAAAATACAATTTTTGAACATGAATAAAATAGATAGACATGATTGTTTTACATAAATAACTGCTTACGACATGAATTTGTTCCTAGGCCGTGAATGTTATTTTCTTATTGCTTATGTATGAAAAACATATTAAAATGGCTATTATTCCCTTCAAACATTGCTTCCTTGACCAGCTCAGTGGTATTCTTGTAAACAGTATTTTGCTGTATATTAGACACACTTTTTTCTATCTTGGGAGGCAAACGCTCAATTAGTTGTTTATTAACATTACTGCTTAATGCAAATAATGTAAACAGCCAGTCACTACGGGGGTTTAATATAGATTTGAATCAATAAGAACATTAAAATAATCCCGATAGTGAGGAGGGCTCTGAAGATCAAGGAGAGAAAGAGGGTGTTTTTTCTCTCAAAAATATGCCTGCAGATATTGGGGTGCGTCTTATGTGCTGTAGAATATGGAAATTCTTTCCCTTAGTTTGTTATTGAAATGAGAAGATTACAATTGATCACTGTCCTGGTCGCAAAAACAAAGTTTTAAGGGAATGATTGGCATTTTTTAAATTACTTTTCAAACATAAATAATTTGATAATAACAATAATTTCCCAGGAATAATAAGTTCCATAATATAATTGAATTTAATAATAAAATCTACTAATGTATATTGAATGGAAAGTATGGGTCATTTGGGGAGAAATGTCGCTTTAATGCCTTTCCCAAAGTTGCTGAGTCGCTTTCTTGATCAGCAGCATCTCTGGTGATTTTTGTTGGATTATACTAAGATAGTTACTTATCATGTGAGCAGGAATGGCATTGGCCACAAACTAAGACAAAGATTGAAACAAACAATGGGCATTTTTTCTACTTTTTAAACATTACCAATGAGAAAATAACACTTATTACCCAGGAACAGAAAAAAGTTAAAAAAAAAAAAAACGAAGTTGCACAGTGTGACATGTATATTAAATGGAAAGTATGGGTTCAGTTTCGTATCAAGTTACATGTCAATAGGTCAACCCATCTAAAACACTTGAAAATGTCGAAAAAGTAATTAATCCAAATCATTTGTAAAAAGTGTAAAAAGTATGCTTGACAAACTTGGTTGATTTGCGTGAATGTTATATCATTGCTCAAGGTGGAAAGAGACAGACAAATATTAGCAGCCATTTTAGATAAATGAAAATGAAGGAAGCCAGACGTTCACACTCCGAACTTGCCGGTTTGGATATACACTGACACCTGCTTGGACTCTTTTTCGTATGAATATGCTACAAAACCGAACATTTATGCAACAAAATTGAAGAGAAAAAAAACCCACAGTTATGGGAAAAATAGCAGAGGAGACTGGACTCCTTAACAAGGTATAATACTGCTATCCCAAAGTGAAGTAAAGTGGTATGCAGAGGTGTTCCTTTTTAAGACTCTGAATTTTCAACCCGGCGTAGAACGAGTACGCTAGCAAGTCAAGACAATGTATTATTATAGACCCTAACATTCTTGATGCATTTTACTGTCTTCAATGTCAATTGCTGTGTCTACGTTACCTGGTTAACTGGTATTGAATCAGAGTATATATATATATATTTATACATAAGTAACACGATCAGCTAATAATGTATGTTGTTATATTTACTGATCCGTCATTGTTAAATATGTTTTTTGGCTAACACCCGTGAGTAAGCCCTGTTTCAAAAAAAAAAAAAATGATGTGTAGTATAAAATAACACCCATATACGATACATTATGATAATACCCTTTATAAGATAACAAACAATACATAGTATATAAGTCATATATTAAAATCATAGCTAAAAGAGAGATGGTATCTGATGAACACTGTTGAGGTCCAATGTTTATATAAGTGTTTTGTTTTTGAAATGGCCGAAACATTTACATTCTGTTGGTCTTCAACCTCTCGACTTCTTTTGCTTGGATCCATGACAATAATGGCCCACAATCAGGTGCCGTCTGTCACAGAAGGACGTCCACAACGGTGCTCATTTTCAAGGCTCTCGTCTCCGTTTTGAATTTTTTGGAACCTATGTTGAGCTGTACATTATGTTGACGGTCCTCTGGCTGTGATAGTCTTGTCAACTCAAGAATTTCCAGTTTATGAGTCCACTCGCTGAACACAGTGACTATATCTTCTTACTTGACAGTTACCATTGCTTTACTCCCCATTTTGAAATCATGCAGAAATCTCTCGAATATGATTTTTTCTATCGTTGACAAACTCGAATAAACAAGAATAAGCAGTGAAAAGAAAACAGTCAGCTAAATTAATTAGAACAACATTACACCGAAAAGAATGTTTCGCAGAAAAAAATATAAAAAATGTATTAGTTTCTCTAAGAGTAGGTTTACTCGTATAATGAAAAAAAAAAGTGTTTTGTCGGACCAATTAAAAATTACTCTAATTTTCTACCAGTAAATTTATCACAAATATCTAATATTTATCATATTATGATATATAAAATTGGTCCAAAGAAACAATTTCTTCAGTTTAGTCAATATCAATACATATTATCGTAAATGCATTATATCACTTTGAAACTATATTTGAAATCATCACCAGTTATCATACAGTGAATGCATCATTTGGCCTCGACAGCGTTAATAGAATAAACAATAACACAAAATGGGTCTGCTGCAGGAATCGAACCTGTGACCGATACGTAGTCACTTTAACGTTGCATTGTTCATACTATTGAGCTAAAGCACAAATAACTGCTTTATCTCAAAATTTCTATTTTTGTTCATTCATTGTCTATATCAGCTCTATTTGTTTCTTAACGCGGACAATTATACCATTACAAAATGGATATATAACCTGATAGAAATAACACATAATTATTTCTCCGTTTACAGACCAACGTTGTGCATTCAATGCATAGCCACTCTGGGAGAGGTACTTGTCATTTTGTCAGATCTTTATACGCGCACACATAAAAGAATATACACGTACAATCGCATACCCCCAAACACACATAAGCATTAAATTGTTTTGTGTTCTGAAGCAAATTGCTAGCATTATCTCTTGGCCATCATAGCCACCAAATAAACGCAGAGATGCATACGCACACAGACTTGTCATATGCAGACAGGTGCGCATACACATACAAACGTGCGTACACACATGTACACACATGAACACATGCATGTACACACATGGAAATAGATAGATACAGACATGCATATAAATGCAAAATTCAAATATATAAACATGCCGATATATGTGTGTGTGTGTGTGTGTATGTGTACGTGTGTTAGAGCTTTTATGTGTGGGTTGGTGTCTCTGCACGTGTGTGTGTTTGTATATCATTCAGTTATCGTGTGTTTTGTAGTGTTTATGTGTGTTGGAAACGAAAAACACACACACACATATATGTATAGCAAATACGCACACACACATATAAAAAAAAGTAGCCGCTTTATGTAGCATTGCTCTTACCATTGAGCTAAACAGTCACCGGTAATGTGGAGATGAAACAGTTTTTGAGCTTTCGCATTACTGGTGGCTTCTCAGCTTATATATATATATATATATATGTATATATATATATATATATATATATATATATATATATATATATATATATATATATATATATATATATATATGTGTGTGTGTGTGTGTGTGTGTGTGTGTGTGTGTGGTGTTTCTTTGGAACAATATACAACACGTATACATAAACATTGGTTATAGGCACACATGTATAGATGCTATCTATTAGTGAAAATGCATGAATTAAAAGAGAAAATACATATAAATACATTTAGATACACGCAATCATACCGACATGCGCACATACACACACACACACACACACACACATATATATATATATACATCGATAGAATATAGATAGATTCTTGCCTGTGTATATATTCTTACTAGTGAATATAATATGCAAAACTCGATTTCTATGAAATTGTTAATGGAATTTTTGAGCACGCGTGAATGATTATAATGTGTATGTCAATTGTTTGTTCTTCTGTAAATTCGTTCTTTGTGTAAATTGGAACGGGCTAGTGTCATTGGGAGCCATTTTGATATGATTGGTTTCTTATTGAGTTTAACGATATAAACAGTTTAATAAAAGATTTGTCTGAAGAAAAGAAGAAAACTGCACAAAATTTTGATTACGACCCATTCAAGCGGAAGACATACAAAATTAGACACTGTTAAAATACGTGCCGACAATTCTCTCTCTCTCTCCCTTTCTCTTTCTTTTTCTCTCGGTTTGTACTTGGTTCCGAAGGCAGTTTACCTCCTCCGCCCTTCCTGCCCGGCCATTGAATAAAGTATTAGATTCTAATTCTTATCTCATATTCATTTCTTACGGTAACTTTATGTTTTTTCTCATTTCAACTGAACAAATACAAGGTGTTTGGAAAGTGGTGGTAGATAGAGCTTCTAATGCTCTATAAAATCGGTAATGTTCTAGGCAGCGAAAGATAATTTACGATTGAAATACTTGACAATAGAATAAATAGAATAAAGATTGATAAGAAAGAGCTACAGCAACAAAACGATGAAATAAACATGTCTATTGTCTCCTTGTTTTGTTTTTTTCAATCTGAAAATGTGAAACATAATTAGTTCATATTTATAACTTATATGATTTAGAACGATTTTTTGCTTTTCTATAAAAAAGAACCTAAAGAATACCAACAATGCTATTAAATCATCGGCCATTATAGGCAGTCCTCGTTTTGTTAAAAAGACCGTCAAATATAATGGCTTTTCTAAATTAGAGCTATTTTCGATAATTCATTTTACCATTATTTACTCTCTGCTGCGTGTCACTTCAGAGAATAATCGACAATAAAATAGACATTTTTTGTTCTAGCTCGATGAAATATTCTCTTCACTAAAACGCAATTTGGCGAATCAGTTATGTTTTTGCGATGAACGAAGATATTGATTATGAAGCCTTAGAATAACATCACAGTTGCCGATATTTTAAAAGTATTAAAACGTAAGCAAAATGATATTTGGGGATTTTATCAATAGCAATAAAAATACATTTATGTAAGCATATCCTTGGAATGAATGAATTTACAATAACAGCACACAAAAGTATTCGTGGTTCATGTAGTATTAAACGTTTGAAAACAGGTTTTCACTTCTTAAACTACCATACTCTGTTTCTGTCATCCAAATCAATTTGAAACACAGTTACAAATGGAAAAAGAATTTACGGTAGATTCATGAGGAACATTTATATATCCATCGATTACGTTGGCCTGAGAAAGAATTTTTATTGTTGTCTGTTTGAGTGTGGGATTCTAGATTCATGTACGCACAGGTTAAATATGATTTTCTGCGTTTCTTACGTAATTATTAATTGTGTCCTACCGATAACTGTACAGATCAAATGTAATGTTCAAATTCAAGTGACAATCGTTTTTTATATGAAATACGGTATTATGATTAGAAAAAAAATCCCACATCATTATACAACGCAAGGCAAAATTTTCACCTTTCCAGGACTAGCATTTTGTCTTGAACAAAAACCTTGGAGAATATCATGAGCTTAGAACATACAACAAGGCTGCAATGTCTTTAGCAGAAGCGAAGATTTGTAATGAAACCATGACTGCTGCATATCATTGGATTTATCAGAAATGCGAAAACTAATTCTAATTTTTGAAATGAAACAGACTGTCTGATTAGACTTGGAGATTTGCTGATAAAATGGAAAAACAAAAAGATTCACTCCTCATCGGTAAAATTGAAAATTCCTTAGCTAGTTTTAAAAAATGGGGGAAAATGTCCGTAATTCTTTTTAGAAAAAAATGTCCATAGTTGTTCCTGAAAATAAAATAATGTTCTTCCAACAAAAAAATATCTGTGAATTCTTATCTTTATCCTGCTTTTATCTAACAAATGAAGTGTCTTTTCTCTCCCTTTTCCCCATGTCGTTGTTTAGCTCCTTCGTCCCTTTTCCTCATGTTAAGACGATTGTCATCAGCCACGGTATTTTTCCCCGTCAAGTAGTGCATTTTTCCGTATTGTATTGATTGCTTTGGTAAGAAAACTGACGTTGTTTTAATGTGGTGACTTATCTAGGCTCAATTTCTCCTTGATCAGTGATGAGAAAGTGGGTCACTTGTTCGAAATAAGACCTGACCTGAGTTCACAAAAATAGACTTGGTCGATGACATCCAAAAAGGACCTGTTGCGTTGCAGCTGCATCTTAAACATGCAACTTTGAACGCCGTTACACTTCAAGGCGACTGCATCCAGTTACAAGGGCAGTCTTACGAAAACAAGGAGTGAACAGAGTTTGGACGAAAATGTGACTGCGGACACGGAGAATCCGAGGATGAGAAAAACAGATATCTTTGTTCTTTAACTGCATCTTCCTCAACTGATACTGTCGTTTGTAATGAAGATAAACATGTACATTGCATTATATCAGGAGCAATAGATCACTCAAAGTCTACCGTATGGGTAAACTGTAAACTATATTGTATCTATCTCAACTCAGTTTAACATTCCCGGCTATCTTATTCTTAACCTTCATACAAACACTGAACGGATTTGACTGTGATACGTTCGACTGCACTGAAAAGTTCCGCCTATATCATATCTGGATGTAGGAAAGCTGGGATCCAAAATTGCAGTTGAATCGGTGCATGTCTGCCAGCAGCACATAACTTTTAATTCTTATTCATATTTCCCCAAGTCTAGTTCTCCGCAGCTAGGTTGTAATGGCTATCTTCAAACTGCTGACCTTTATCTGCACGGTGAGAAAACTTCTTTCTTTTTACTCTCTCTCTCTCTCAAACACATACATACATATAGATTGGTAGTGTAACATACACGCACGTACATATATATTAACATATGTATATATATATGATATACATAACGTTCAAATCTATGTATTCTTAAAACTATTTCAGTCACCTTACGTTTTAGTGGGACAAGGTGCCAATAAGACCCCCATTATGTTGCAATACATCTACCTTTTCTCTATATATATTGTAATATATTCAACAACATGGTTTTACCCTAGAATGCCGTGGTGATATACATGGTCGAATAAGGGCAATGGCCGCAATCAGGTCACTCTGTTTACGCATACGTATACTTTCGTTGTTTTCACCATAGACATGTATGATAAGAGACCAACTTGACAGCAGAAGCCGAAACGGACGGACTAAAAAGTAAGTATTGAACCCTTGTGATCGGAGGTGGTCAGACAAAATGGATTCCATGCTTAACTGAAGGAGAACAATCCTTGTTTAACATCTAATTTTATTGTTTTATCAACTGAGTGAGAGCTCACAACCTTAACCAAATACGTCCAAGTTGAATTTCAACAATCCTACCTCTAGACAAAGAAGATCACTGGCCTATGAAGATAAAGTATTCTATTGTACTGAATATTGTTTCGTAACTTTAGTTTATTACTGTATACTCTCCCTCCC
>OY735203.1:31162795-31190295 GCA_963457665.1 Thysanoteuthis rhombus
ATAATAATAATGATAATAATAATAATAATAATAATATCAATATAAGATGAGAGACGACAGAATAGGGCGGTATCTACCCAAGAAGATCTGCAAACATTATAAAGCCACATATGCTAAGAACTGATGCGAACAATGGCCTGGATCAGTCAGAGGAGCAAAAGATGTAACCATACTATGAGACTTCACTATTCATACTGATAGAACTGTAAACGCGAAATGGCCAGATATTATATTGAAAAACTTTACAGAGGAAGCGTGCCTCCGAGTAGATGTGAGTGCCCTAGCGGATAAAAACATTACCGTCAAGGAATTCGAGAAACTCGCAAAATATAAAGACCTTAGGAATAGAAATCAGTAGAATGTGGCAACTCGGAACTAAAATAATACCGATTGTTGTTGGAACCCTTAGATTATTAAAAAAAAAAAAGGATCAGTGAACTTGCCGACAGCATACCTGGAAATCCCAGCATATATGAAATACAGGAAATAGCCCTTACGCCACAGCACAAATCATTAGAAAATTCTAGTAATTTTGAAAGTATGCACTACATCTAGCATCCATCACTTTATATATATGTATATACATACAGAAAGGGAATCATGCTCAAGGAAAAGTTGTGTTGTCTGAAGCCTGGACTGTCATAACTTACGATATCGCCTGGCTGAGGTCTCTGGGTGAGACTCGGCTGACGACTAACATAAATAAAAATCAAAGCCAACAACAATGTAATAATAATAATAATAATAATAATAATAATAATAATAATAATAATAGTAATAATAATAATGTATAGTGGCAGAAGGAAACAACTGGACAACGAAGAAATCAGAGCTTTGACCACACTGAATCGATATAGATTCCTCGTGAAATCATTGAGGAAATTAAACGGGGACACCTCAGTATAAGATAAATATCAGAGACTAAACTAAATGGAAGAAATTTGATGAAAGGTATTTACACATGGACTATCTGTTGTAAGATCCACAAGTCTATTTCGTGGATGGATAAAGGATGAATTCCTATCAACGAACTAGGAAACTTATGATGACGCACAAGGCTTTACACCCCAGATATGACACGAACGAACAGCATGTAAAATGGAAAAAAGTGACAAATGATTCATGTGCAAAGAAGACTGTGAATGGGATCTGAAAATATGTGCAAGCAATCAATGAAAATACTATGCAACCAGCTCGAAGCAGTGTAATAAACGACAACAAAGTAGCAAACAAAGGATCAACCAAGAAGACTTCAAGGAATAGAAACGGGAACAGAAAAACACGGGGAATTCAAAAGACTGATAGGAAATACTGCAGACGAGCTATCATGGACATGGCGATGCAAAAGAAACCTGAAGAGAGAAGTAGAATTCCTCATCATGGAAACACAAAACAAATACATCAGGACAAACTATGTCTAGACAAAGATCGACAAAACCGAGGCAAACAACAAACACCACCGATGTCTAAAAAGGGGTGAAACTGTAAAGCGAATATACAATGAAGGTAGTAAACTGGCACAGAAGGAGTAGAGGAAATGCATAAAAGGGTACCGACTGTTATACACTGGGAATTCTGCAAACGACTGGGATTAGACCACGTTGACAAACGGTTCTAACACTAACCAGAGACTGTCCTGGAAAGTGTAAGGCACCAATTACTCTGGGACTTCGATATCAAAACCAAGCAACCCATCCAAGCAAGACGACCGGGCATAAGATTTCGACAAAGGAAAGAGAATCTGTCAAATAATATGCAGAAGAATAGATTGTCTGTAGATCACATATGGATATGAAAGAAGTCGAGAAGCTTAGAAAATGCCAGGACTTGGCAAGCAAGCTGTGGAAAAAGTGTGGAAGATGAAGGTTAGGTTGTACCAATAATAGTAGGCGCACTGGTAATTGTGCCGAAGGTATTTAAAACTGGATTGGAAGAGCTTGAGAAAAGAAGAAGGATTGGAGCTATGCAAACCACAGAAGTGCTAGGATCTGCACGAATTCTTAGGAGAGAAATTGAAATATGAGACATACGACCCCTTGTCAACAGCTCGAATGAAAATGATATGGGTAAGTAAAGCTGGGGAACGTTGGTTTGGTACGAACCACAGCGCTGCTGGAAGATGAGAGGAGGACTGGAGACCCAAGTAGACTTTCTGTCACTCAGCCGTCAGCCTTGGCCACCAATCATCTGATGAGAATGTAAACCACAGCACAGCACTTGGTCTGCAAGAAAGCTGAGAGGAGGGATGAAGACTTGAGATGACATGCTTTCACAGTCTCCAGCGATGACTATCAGGCATCTGGTATGGACAAACAACAACAATAACAACAACAACAACAGCAACAACAACAACAACAACAACAACAACAATAATAATAATAATAATAATAATAATAATAATAATAATAATAATAATAATAAAGATTTGTTAAGATGATGTAAAACCTGTAAAAACCGATGTCGGGTCTCCGTTTCGTACTTTCTATTACAATGAAGTGAACAAATCGAATCTAATTATTTCAAAGGACCCACTCATGTCAACCATAAAAAAATCTAATATCTTAATCCTTGATGCTCAAAATAATACTTGTATGACATGTACTCTCGAAGTCTGTGATGTAGCCTTCTTGCTAGAATCTGCAAACATAAAATATGACACCTATATAAATACACCTATTTCTTATGCAATTGCATAGTATATCAACAAATGGGTAATCATTGCAATCTGTTATTAAGGTAGCAGAACCACAGATTCGTTAAAAGATGAGCACATTTTGAAAGCCTGCAAAATCAGCTCGCTAACCACGATATTAGCCGAGCTCTTCCTCGAAGTATGTATTACTTGGCTACACAAAGCTGCATAAATCATTTACCATCAGACCAATTGTATGTTGAGTACAAGAGACCACCACACACTCTCATACATATATATATATGTTTAGATAGATAGATAGATAGATAGATGGATGAGTATTGATGAAATATTCTTATAAACAACTGAAAGTGAGAGAATTGACTGGACCGTGTAAACAAACAATAAATATTTAGAAGTTGAAGTGACTAAGGGTTCGAGGTTGGAAATTTGCTTTGTTTGGTCATTTTTTTTCAAACCATGAAACTAGCTAAACTTCGCTTTATTTCCAATATGAACTACCTATTAAAAATAACCACAAAGTCTTGGGTAAACGCTCATATTGGTTACACCTGCACATGCGCTTACTCACTTTCTATGTCACTCACGTATAGATGCCTACCTATCTATCTATCTTTCCATTTATCTGGGTTTATATTAATACGTACCTGTGCGCAGTGATCAAAACAAAAGTCTTAAAACAGATGAGCTGATTAGAATTTTAGAAAATATTTGAGAAATTGGAGACTTTAGAAATTAATTCTCCGTAGAATATAAATTCCAACCTCATAAAGAAGAGTTTTGAGGTTTATATGAAAAATAATTATTTAATAACACACACACACACACACACACACACACACACACACACACACACACACACACACACAGAAATAAGCATGAAAGGGGCACAGCTTATTTATCCAGTTAAGTCATTGTATTCATGGCAAGAGAAATGACGTTAAACGGGCCTAATCTTCTGATTCGCTAGTAGTACGAACAGATTAAAACAAAACCACAACGCATAGAAAAAGATAACAAAAATAATGGCAATAAAATGATTTTATTCAAAATATCGTTCTTTATCTAACTGAATGCAGTTTTAAGAATGACCTCGGGATTATTTTTTTCCTGCAGCATTAGGAAATCTCTGGACGAATGATATACTCTATAATTCATTGCGAAAAACAAACTATATAAAATATATTTTTGAAAAAGATTTTAAACAAAATTTCTCTTGGCCAATCTTCAGTAGATTGGCATAAGGCGTAGTTTTATGCTGAGTCAAAATCGCTTAGTGTACATTAGGCTCAAGACGACCAAGTTCTGTTTTAAGCTGTATTAAGCTTTTTTTTTCTTCTAATCTGCCAGTTAGCCTTAATCTATCTATCTATCTATCTATCTATCTGTTAGTGCAATTCAGTTTTATTTGTCTTTTTGTTATCGATCGATTTTTTTATGCATCTGTTTCTCATTGTTTTCACATATGGCTTAATATCAAATTTATATATATATACATATATACGGAGAGCGAAAGACCCAAACACCAACATACGTATCATATCTATATCTATCTATCTGCGTGCATACATACACACTCACGCACTCTACATACATATCTATGCAGTGTGTAAATTTCTCACCCTTTCTCTCTCTCTCTATACATATATATATGTATGTATGTATGTCTCTCTCTCTCTCTCTCTCTCTCTCTCTCTCTATATATATATATATATATATATATATATATATATATATATATATATATATACATGCAATCGTGTGGTTACTCATCAGTTCCACGCCGATACTGCGATCGACGGACAACTGTTTTTTCTGTTTACTTTTGTTTCTATGGGGAATCAAAAAATCTTTTTTTTCATTGTTTTATGTCTGAGTTTGAATGTTGGGATTAAAAGTAAGTTTTTATCTGGTTTTTGTCTTTGATGGATTTCTATTTTTGTTGAGTTGGTTCCTGTTTGATTTGTTATCTTGGGGGGATGTTGGGCTGGTCTTATTTAGATTCATAAGATGGAGTCCTGGTGTCAATGGAAATTCGGGTAGATTTATCGATGTAGTGAGTTAGCAGTCAATATCATCATCATTATTATTATTATTATGGTTATTATTATTATTATTATTATTATTATTATTATTATTATTATTATTATTATTATTGTTGTTGATGTTGTTGTTGTTATTATTATTAAATTAAAGTCCCTATGGTTATCTTTGCATGTGATTTTTATCAAAATTATTCTTCAAAGATTAACAATATATATTATTTCAAGGGATTGAGATGTGTATGAAAACCAAGCTTGTCAGCATGTTCATTATGTATTTATTACTTTATACTACATATTTTCCTAAATACTTCTAATAATTCCAGCTGGAAACTGATGGGAATGCCCTGTTAATATATTTCCTTTTCTCATGGAATAATTTGCATTTGTAATATTTGTTACATGAATTTGCGAGCATTTCAAGGATTTCGAAATTCTCTTAGCCTTTAATGAACGTTGGTCAGGTTGTCCAAAGAGTGGAAAAATTAGTACACGGGTTAGATTGGGCAGGTAGAGATTTGAGGCAGTGGTGTTCTGAATCAAAATGTAACTAAATCGTAAGTTCAACTCGCATATAAGTGGATGTAGCATGTTTATACTTGTTCATGGATTTGGGGTCTAGTGTTCTGGCTTATTTACTCATTTGGTTACAAAACTATATTTGTTGGTTTGTATTGTTATTTTTGTGCAGTCTCAAGTTCAAGTGTTTTTTTTTTATTGCTAGTTTGTTTTTAGTCGTTAGGGTCATAATCTTGTGGTATACAACATAAACCCCAATTCATACTATTTTCCATCCGTAAGAAAAATATCATAAAATTGCTTTTAAAAAACCAGAAAAGTGTACAATAGAACTCAGGGGTTTAAGAACAAAGTTAAACTCAAAGAAGAAGTGAGTTGTCTATGTAATATCTCTACTCAGTACGACGGATCTCAACGCAGCGTAAGAATATAAATGTGACATTGGTTTCGGGCATAATAGAACCTCTGTGATTTCTTTTACATTTTACTATTGGCATTCTGCAAAATAATAGCAATATTCTTCTCTTGCTACCTAACAGCATTTCATTTCAAGCAAAGTTTAAGCTTCAATACGTAATTTAATAACAAGCATTCCGTATCGCTGAATGGTTTACTGACACTTAACTTATTCCACGTATGCAATGAGTTCGAAATAGATTCGATCTATCTAAAAAAAAAATAAATAAATAAAAAAAGATCATTGGAATAAGGAAATTAATGAATAAAAAATATCTAGTCTAAATTTTGTATCGACTATCCCCATAGATGGAATAAGTTGACACACTTTTTCCGAACGTTTTAATGGTGATATAATCAACTCAACAAAATCAATCCATCCAAAGGAAACCTCTTTTTCAGAGGTACCTTTGGTCATATTTGAGTTTTAATGGAATAATTTCAGGAATTTACAGCCATCTAAATGAAAAATATGCCAAATAGCCCAGGTCTCGCCGATATAGGTATAGTTACATATGCTGATGCCAATTTTTCTATTCACGTTTATATGTAAATTTAGAAACAGTTTTCAATCATAATGTTTTCTGAAATTGTTCCCACATATTTCATCGTATTTAATACTTTTTTATTCTAATTAAGATATTATCACTCAGTGCCTACTGGTGATGATACTATGTTTTCGTCTTATCCATCTATAAAAAAAACAAGATTGTGAGAAGAAATTTTTATTGCAAGAATTGAGATGATGTGAGACTTGGATAATTCAGTCTTAGCTTAGTGATCTTTGAAATATTTTTGTCGAATTCTTTGGTTGAATACATTGGTAGAAACTCGACCGGGAGAAATAAATTCAGATAAATTAATATTGGTATAGAAATATATCAGAAATTAATTTGTATGCAGTCTGAGGTTAAATATGTATCTGATTTGATATTCACATTGGTAAACATGCAACAGAAGTAGCACGAACACAACAAGTCCCCTCGATTCTTATACTTCCTGATCCCTCGATGTTAATAATAAACGTTTTGGGATGCCTAGATGAGTTAGCTAAAAGTAGTATAAAATCAAATTCATGTACAATAAATTACTATGAAGCCCCATAAGAAATGACAAACTACATGTATTATGAGAAGACCCTAAAGAATATAAAAAGCTAAATATGAGAATCAAAGCTTAAGTGGGGTGTTTAATCAACACTGATGATAACCATTTTGCATTTTGATCACCGAAGCAGTCACATGCAAATAACTGATGATCTCCGTAAGAAAATTCTCAAATAGTACTTTAATATCTAATTCTATGTAAAACATAAAACCTTCTGAAAATATTACATTAATTGCATTAACAGATATTTAGAAATAATTGACTGAAATGACAAAAAAGTTTATAAAAATATAACATTAGTGTTTAAAGCTGTAAAGCTTTTGCAGACTATATATATGTGTGTGTAGACCTTTCTGTGTCTGCCCTAATGTGTGTATGCATGTCTCTATGAGCTTATAAGCGTGCACGAATAAATAGGATATTGATAGATATGTAAATGTCACCCATAGATATCTGTAATCTCGAAAGCAAATGTATTCACTCAGATAAGCGATATCTGTACTAAGATTGAAGTCTTTTCTTTTACATAGATGATACCTAAAAATGTGGTGCCTTCATTTCGACCTGTCAGAACGAATTGTGTTTGAAGTATCTTCCTCATAAACCTTTTGATTTATAATCGACACGATTTCTTTTCTAGCGGAAAGATGTCTCTGGTTTTTTCTTTGTGTGCTCGTCAGAAAAAAAAAATCAATCCTTGCCAGTAGATTATCGTAGAAGTTACAACAGAAGAAAAATGTAAATCGAGAAATTGGAACATTATTTGTGCTTCTATTTAGCTAGATATGTAATCGAATGAATTCTTAAGCAGAGAAAATGTTTGACTTCAGTATAAAGATTTCACCAGAATCGGTATTACCAATATAATCATTAGCACTGTCTGCGTTATTAGCACCCAAAGTCTTTTCTACTCTGACTTATTATAACCATTTTCATAAGCATTATAATTGAATTCATTCTCACTTCCACACATATTTTCTTCTTTTCTCTGAATAATAATAATAATAATAATAATAATAATAATAATAATAATAATAATAATAATAATAATAATGATGATGATGTTATAATTGCATGTAGCTACTACTTCCATCATTCTCTTCCTCTATTGTTTGTCTGTCACACTTCATTTTGTCCAATAAGAAGGTAGGGAAAAAGAGAGAGGCAAAGAGGAATATAGAAAGAAATATTGTAAGAAAAAAAGAGAAGCGATTTGATAATGTTAAACGCCAGAATCTGTCGTCTGCCTTTATAAAATGGAAGACTGAGAGAGAGAGAGAGAGAGAGAGAGAGAGAGAGAGAGAGAGAGAGAGAGAAAATGAAATGAAAGTTTATACAGCAAGAAAGAAAGAGAAAGAGAAAGAGAAATTAGAGATGAGAAGCGATAATGTGCCCGGCGTTATCGGCAATGGAGAGTAAAAAAGGAAGAAAGAGAGAATGAAATAATGGAAAGAAAAAAAATATGCTCACGAACGATTCAAGTCGCAGTTTTATGTTCGATCATTTATTTTTGGCAATAAGACTTAATTTTCTCTTCAGAAGAAGTTGAATTTGGCATCTCCATTGATGTTATCCCTTAACTATCATTATTATTTTAAAGGTTGAATCTCAAATAGAACCACAGTGAACCAAATAGACTGAAAAAGAAAAATCCAGTATGTAATAAGGCCAGGAAGATACTGCAGAATTAAACATCAAACTATTGTTTAAAACTTTTCTTCGATTAATTACATCGCAGTTTTTTTCTTCTTTTTTTAACTTTTTTTTTTACTTATCGCTATTCAATCAGAACTTGAGTTATAAATGTATTATTTATTCATTAATTTCAAGTTTCTAGTCTCTTTATGGTTTTAGGCACGAGATAGAAATTGCTAATCCTATTGGCTTTGAAAACTCACCAAATTGAAAAATCTACATTATGTTAAAATCAAAAAAAATAAGTATTATTTTTTCATAGAATTTCTCGTTTTTTAAAAAAAATGAGTGGTCATCATCGGACTTGGTCATATATTTATCGATGAAAAGTGAACGCTATCATTTCCAACATTTACAGTGCAGAATGTGAATGTAAAAAGCGTTATATTTCTCTTCGAATGTATTTTCATAAATTTTTAATATAATGAAAATTTGAAAGTTTCATGAACAACTTAAATTCATGAAAAAAATGAACTTCATTTTTTTAATCGAAATCTATAATCATCAAAAAATGTGAATCAGATATTATTTATATTTAAAATACCTCATAACATTTTATTTTTTCGCATTATATATTGATTGGATATCAAGTATTCAACAATCTCCTCCGTGTTAAATTTGAATATTTTTTCTTTTAATTCATTACATGTCAATTGAGAGTAAACTTTTAGAAACTTCATCAGATATATTTTTTTTACCTGTAAAAAAAATAAGTATCATATTTACTCGTGTATAATGCGATAAATTTAATATAAAAATTGGGTTAGAATTGTCAGGTGGCATTATATTCTTGCCCAGGGGTAAACAACTTCAGATATAACAAAACAGGAACAAATATCTTATCTAATATATTTCTTCTGACATAACGTATCAAGTGTAAAACATGTAGACATCCCGTATGTAAAAAGTACAGTCTCTCAAAGATTTTTTCAAAAGATTTTTTAAAAATTCGATAAAATTTTGATGAATTTAAAAATGTTTCAAAAACCTTGCTCATAATTACCCTATGATGTGAATGTTATATTTTTAATGAATAATTAACACAATGTTTTTATTTTCTAATGAAGTTATTTTCTGTTTTAAATATTTCTATAGTTCCATCTTTGAATGACGATGAATCAATCAACAGTCGTTCCTAGCAAGGTCAGGTCAAATTGGATTCAAAATACTCCTTTTCCTGCCATATTGCAGCAATATTGCAATCAAACAATCATATTCCTGGAGTTAAATTGAAAGGTAGGGTTACAATAGACAGAAAAAGATGATAGGATAGGCAGTGCTGACCCCTAAAGTCGGTGGAAGACAGCACGGGTCAGTTTTGTATGAAAATTTTTCTGGCGAACAAAAGAATTCAAGGGTCGAAAGTTAGAGTCGTTTTTGTTTTCTATTTTGTTTGTATAATTCGAAAAAAAAATTTACAAGGCATAAGGACAATCTTTCACGATCGCTGGCCTTGATATGACTTCTCCATGCTCATCCTATGGTCAGTTCTATATTGGTTGTTCTACGGTTAAATCCACGACCCATTGATACTGTCATGCAATAGGGTAAGGGAGTAATATTGGGTATCAAGAGGTCCTTTCAAACTAAACAACAGCATCATTCACACTAATTGGTGCATCAGAATAATTTTTCCGTTACAGCTACTTCTTTATAAGAAAATAATATTTTTTTATCTGAGTATTCATGCAGCTGGGGTACCTAGCGTTGCCCAGGAGAAAAAAAACTTGACAAATACCAGGTCTGGTTAGTCTCTCAATAGAAACCGTCACATGCTCAACAACTTTTGGCATTATGCTGTGTCGAGGTAGATCGATACAGAAATTAGGAAAGGGGGCGGTGAATATTTTACTTCTTTCGCCCTTTGTTGGGTGGTGATCACTGAAAAAGTCCGAATTTTCTAAAAACAAGCATGAGGCTGCCGGACACAAACTAAGGGACTGATTTAGCATAAATGTACTTGATAAATTGAACAGCTCACCAGAAAAATATTTTAGGGGTCACTTTGAAAAACAGTTTTTCTTCTAGGCTGATGGATAGGCAGGCAGGCAGGCAGGCAGGCAGGCGGACCCACTTAAAACAGAAGGAACCTATGTTGACAGTTCTGGTTAACGTTTCTAACAAAAGAATAAAGCAAATTTTATTTTATAGAGATTTCAAAAAATTAAATCAGTAGAGCCCACGCACACTGCCGGATAAATCTGCGCGTACCTTCGGGCAGGGCTGCTTAGTCCCATCTAAAACCTTTTAATATGATTTTTTTTGAGAACTGAGAATTCATGTGTTGGCATTGGCAGATTGCACGTCAAAACGGACCATCAGATTAAATGGTACCCATGGTGGATAGTCACGTTTGTTTTGGGGGATGCGTTTTGCTTGAAGAAAACATGTTTCATCGTCGGGCTATGGTCAGATTTTTTTAGAAAAATATGCCAAACTGGCAAGAACACTGCGAGGAAGGAAAAATTCAAATCTTTAGATTTCCTCCGAGGAATGGAAAGTAATTGTCCAATTCAGAATTAAGGTTACATTGTAAATTGACCCAGCCCCTATAAAAAAAAAAACAACTTTAAAAATTTTTTCTCACAACTGACATATTTTCGGAAAGATTGATTAAAAGCATAAGAAATTAGAAAAAAAGTTTTAATTTTTTCTGTGACTCTAACAACTTAGACATTTTGCTACCAACTTGAAGATAAATGAATTTAAATTGACCTGTAGGGCCAAAGCCACATATCTTAGGTTAATCCTAGGAACTTATCAATGAAGATAAATTTTCAACCTCAAGGGTGCAGCTGTTTAGGAGTCTAAAGGACATGTACACACAAGATAAGAAACATTCGTCGTTTCGATAGTATCAGATGTGTGTGTGTGTGTGTGTGTGTGTGTGTGTGTGTATGTGTGCGTGTCTGAAAACGTAGGATTTAAGAACTTGTCTGAATTATTGAACTATTCACGATTATATATAATGAAATTATTCTTTTTCAAAAATAATTAAAATCTTATATTCCTTTGAAAAAATAAATCCTTCTACTGGCATAACATCATCTCTATTTGACTCCATTTAATTATTTCTTCCATGTTTCCATTATTTTATTTAATAGATGATTACCACTGGTTCAGCGCAAGAATTTCCTGCGTAAATGAAAGAAATATAAACTTAGAGAAACAAATGTCTAGCAGTATTTTACGCTGAATGAACTTTTTATACTAATTCTTGAAAATATAATGATTCAGTGATTTTATTATTGAGCAATGTAAGTCTGCAAGATGTGAAGCGGTGTCTTCATGATTAGATGAATACCTGAATTATGCTCTCTGTTGCTAATTTGATATTTGCATTTATAAGTCTCTTATAGCTGTTGGGTAATTATGTTTTCATGTACTCTTAAATAATCAGAATTAGTAACTGTCGTCGAATTTTGTTTTCCTTTCCTGTCCATAAACCCAACCTGTGTGAAAAGCAACGTGAAAGAACAAGAGGGAAGATTCCCTGGAGGTATGTGCTACAGCAGTTATCCACTAAAGTATTCGTTTTGAGGGTGACGTACATAACTATGGACATAAAGTCGATGACAATGTGTGTATGTGTACGCGTGTGAGTGTGTGTATCAATGTGCCCATGAATGTTGACGAGCGTGAGAAATTTTTGAAATACTTAAGCTACACTGATAAAGATTAATGATATTGAAAGTAAATTTCTATTGCTCTGCAAAAGATAAGTCCGTTGATTAATCTATATATTGAATAGCGAAATTCTATATCAAGTCAGAGTTGTATGTTCCTTTCGCTCGGAATTCTTGTCTTTGTTATTGGTAAACTGAATTGAAAAAGCCTTTCTCCGTTGTTCTTTGTTTGTCCTTTTGTTTTCTCATATATATATATATATATATATATATATATATATATATATATATATATATATATATATATATATATATATATATATATATATATATTTGGAATAACTGATTAAAAGATTTTTTTTAGGGAGAGGCTATTCTGTACATCATTCCAAGTCGGCTTTGAAGATTCTACATGATTCCAATTCAATTGATTTCCACGTATAAGTCTGGTTTATTATGATGAGAGTGTGCATCAGAATGGCACGATCCGAAATCTGAAAGAAAAAAAAAAGCACAGTTGTCGGTGACACTGAATGAAATGATTTCAGTGATTTGAGAGTGGAGGAAGAGAATATGATGATGAGAAGAAGAAGAGGACGCACAAAGATGATGATAATGATGAATGAAAAAACATGAGATAATGCAGTTGCGGATTATCATGAGGATAATGATGATGATGTGTGACGTAAGATAATATAATTGATGATAGCAGTAAGTTAGAGATTATAGTGATTTTATCAATAATGATTATATAGAGGTGTAAATGACAACACGGAGAAAAGGTGTTAATAAGTATGTACGTGTGAGTGAGCAGAAAGGTATGATGAAAGGTAGAAGAGAGAGACACAGGGAGAGAGAGAAAGACACATAGAGGGAGTGGGTGAGAGAGAGAGAGAGGGGATAAAGGTTGAAAGGTGATCAATAAAAGCATACGTAAAAAGAAATACAGAAAAAAGGATTGAGACGAGCAGAGCAATAGACGGAAGAACTAATGTTGGAGGAAACAAAAATTAGATTAAAAAATGATGTTTGGTACATTGAAGAAATAACATATAACAATTTGAAGATACCATCATATTCCCATCACATGAATATTACGTTTCTTGTGATGCAAAATCCATTCTGTTTGTTTCTTTGGTGAGCATTATTTATTATCCATGGCGGAGCAACAAACTCTGGCTTAGCAGAACATGTGTGAAGTGACCACGCAGCTCTGGCAATTAAAGGTTGACATGATAGTCACAGTATAACGATGAAATGTCTACAAGATGAAGGAAGACACACATTTGACAATTAAGAGCTCAGCAAATATCAGAGCTCGACAAATGGCGTTTTGAAAAAGTTTAGACATGGCATTTGAAGATTTGAAGACGTTAACGCTTCCCACAACGATGATGACTAAAAAGTACCATAGACAAAGATCTTACATAATTGCCTTTCGTTAATCTTACCAAAAGTATGATTTGATACTTGGTTCTGTCACTGTTTTGACTGTTGTATTCTTGATTAAAAATAAGAAGATAAAAAAATATACACACACACTAAACAACTTGATTATGCTGGATAAAGTACATGACTTGATTAGGCTGGATAAAATACACTGCATAGGCGGAAGAAAATATCGATCAAAAGTTCTAGTGAAACACATACGGAGGAAGATTAGTTGGGAATTGTGGAGGATAATAAAAAATATTATTACTTTCTCAAAATTTTATTCTTAGATGGAGTATCGTAACATAATTATTATAGACTAGTTTTTACTTTCATCTTAATTTTCAGTTGCTTTTTATCGCAATGAATTTGGTTGCAATTCTACGGCAACGATTAAACAGCGAAATCGGAAAATAAAAAGCAAACTCACTGTGAGAATCGAACTCACACTCTCTAGCCAGATGGGTTTCAGTATGCTCCAAGTCACTTTTAGATATTCAGTTGCAAGAATTCTATAGTTCAAGAAAGCTGATTTCACACCATAGGACTATCTCGTTACAACCGGCATTCGACTCTAATGATGTTTACAATTGAAACCAAGCAGTTTTTTTAGAGCAACGATATTGTTAATTTTTCAAATTTTATTCTTGGAAGAAGTAGAGTAACATTGTGAAATATAGGTTGTAAGGAGATCGGTTTAAGGTGTGAAATCAGTATGTGTTTAAATATAAAGACCCGTGGCTTAAGAGTTACAAGCAGCTTGGCGTATACTTGACCATTTCTGACTACAGGGTGCGAAATTCGATTCTCACCGTCGGCTTGCACTTTATTTTCCGATTACACTGATTAATCGTTGCCTTTGGATTGCAGTCAAGTTCAAAGCTTTGTTAAAGAGCCACTGAAAATTCGGATGGTGGTAAAAAGTAATCAAAATCAATAATAGCTGTGAAAATAATTCAGAAATCTGATGCACACACATTTTGTTTTTGTGAGTGTCTTCGCATAAGCATGAATTAGAGTTGCCCTGAAAATAACACGAACTTGTGGAAGATTCTTAAACACATTCTCTTAGACATTTCCTATCTTTACAAACTCAGACAAAATTAACTAAAAGCAAGAATTTTAAAAGTAAGATTTCTGTATATAATATATACAAGGATATAGCAGTTTCATGATGCCTTTTGTATATACGATTAACAGCTGTTGCAACAGTTGTGATTTTATGCTTTAAAACCCTTAATGACATTAACAACTGCGTTTGCCAAATAAACCTCTAAAAACTAGCTAAACTAATAAATACGGTCTCATGAATACGCGCGTTACTTGCAAGTATGGTTTCCTAAACGGAAAATATCTCGGCATGACCTTAATTCAATACGGTAAATAATTGTAAACGAAGTTTAAATGCATAAACATTTTCCCGTTCATTTTTTAGGTTAATTTCACTTTTATCTTTCTTGGCAAGGCCTTTACTCTTCACAATGACTGTGGGAATATGTGTAAACGATTGAATAAAAATAAATTGTTAGTTATTCATAGTAAATCTACGTTGATATGTTTATTCCCAACGTATAACTATGTTGCACCGAAATATAAATTAGTCTGGGAAAGAAGTACAGAAGGAAAGTTTGTGAAGGTCCTGAATTAGTTGCTCACACAAGGAACGAAAAGTGATTTTATCCATCTCAATCTCTTCAAATATCACATATGATTAAGTTATTACTACAAATACAAACATTTGCACTTCTCTTATACTTATATTTCGTTGTTTTTTATCAGATTGGTTTTTAGTCGATCGATTCTTCGTCAGGTTAAACTAAATTGTTGACAACCAGAAGAAAGAAATTATCTATTTCTTTTGTGATGATTGAATGCTTACCCTATGACGACATCTGTTCTGTAATGGTTAGTAAGTTAACTTAGCAGACCATTATTAATTTAGACAGTTCGATCATCAAGGAGATCTACCCATGCACCACGTTGCCAAATGCAGCTAAGCCTAATGAATACTGATATCTATCCTTGGTTACAAATATTCACTGTTTATGACTAAGTATGTTATGATATAGTTGAGTATCATTTAGTGAGTTCGAAGAATTCCTTTCGAATTCATTCTCTTGAAATGCTTCAGTTATAAAATATATATAACGTTTATATTCTTTTCCTTTCAAGAAAATTGTAGTCGCATTGGTTCAATATTTTCACTTTTTCTTATCATCAATAGTTAGGTTAGCCATAGAGATATTAAAACGTATCTTCCGCATACATCCAAGAACAAAGTTATGAAAATAATGTTCACAGCAATTTTATGTTGTTTTTACAAAGCTAGAACAGTGTAAAATGTTAACAAAATCAAGTTAAACCTAGAAGTAGCTGCAAAAATTAAGAATATTTTCACAAGGATTTCTGTATTTTTTTCTAGATCCTCAAATTAATTCCTTGTGGAGAAGCAACTGTTTAAAAGAGTAACTAATGATTTATTTTCTCTTTACACCATTAATTGATTCATTTTCAACTATGTAACTGAAAGTGGTCCTTCATATGATTGTTACGCTGCATCTGATTGTTCATTTGATTTGATTGTATTACTAATGCAAGATTATGGGTAACAAAATCATTGGGTAAATATCAGCCTATGAACTCAGTCATATCAATATGGCCAGAACTTATGATGAAAAAGCAATTATTTTTCCAAAAATATTTCTATACCATTTTCTCTTTTTTGGTGGATGCACTAAATTAGTGAGGATAATTAATCATACGGATGAAACATTACACAGAAAAAATGAGATCGAAATCCAGCTAATAACTTTATGTCAGGCTGCGGACAGTTTGTGCAAACTACGCAAGAGCTGGGACAATTCTATAAATATTTGTTGAATTGAGTCGGTGATTATAATCCAAGTAGTATCCCTAAAGTATGAAAATGTGTTTTGAGAAATATATATCTTACCAGTGCTTATTTTATTAAAAGTGAAGCTGAACTCCATAAAATATAGCGTCCCACCTGTGTTGATGTTTCAGTTTTTATGGGAAAGAACTCAATGACACTTTTGTACTGGCAGATATTTATGTGTTATGTCATCTGAGTGTTCGTAAATTCCTTGTGACCCATGATTTTACAATAAATTTTTCACCAAATGAAACAAAATGACATTTTTATCTAACTGAATTAACAGTTATGAGCAGGAAGCATAAAATTTCTTCAGTGGATCCTTTTTCATTTTGGAAATGAAGTACAGAATATTTCATTGCTACCAAAATGATGAACAGTGCGATTTTCATGGTTCGCTTATCATAACACTGGACTCTTCCACGGGGAATGGGGGTGACATTTTGCTGAAGAAAATTATTCCCACCCACCGCTTCAAACTATGCACTCTTCATGTTAAACGGATACAGTATGAAAAAAACAAAAAAACAAAAAAAAAAAACAAAACCAAAAAAAATATCAATCCTAATATATCCAAGAATTTGTTCCACTGGGATTAACGAGGATATCATATAAATAATGGTCCAGGACGCACGTTGTATAGCAATGATCAACAAGCTAATCCTACTGGCCGTTATTAGTGAGTTCGATCCTCATCGGATCTCTGGTGATTACTGTTCTGATATAAAACTTGTTTGTTGATGATTGATATGAAGAAATACATCTGAACACGTGTCGTACAGCATTGATAAACAAGCTAATTTCACTGGCCTTTGTTAGAAATTCGATCCTTATTGGATCTCCTTTCATAAATGGTCTGATACAAGCTAATGCAAAGTTAGTATCTTCTCTAATAATGAACATTATAATTTTCTTGGTACTTTGTCCGTAACAGTGGGCTATTCCATCGGGGCATTAAAATTTTCCTGAATAAATATTTCCCACTGACTGTTTCAAACTATACACTGGTAAACAAAATCGGTATTATTTTCTATAATAAACGAAGCAAAAAAAAGTCTCAATCCAAATATATGCTTGAATTTTTCCCTCTCGGATTAACGAGTCGATTATAAGAAAGCAAAAGGCACAGTTCGTTCGATCCTTATTGTATCTGCACTATTGATGGTTTCATACAAAACTTCTATGTTAATAAATAATGTGAAACAAAAAGTGTCTGGACGCACAACGCATACCCCTAGAAGATAATTAATATGAGAAAATCTTCGAGCGATCCCTGACCACCAAAATTGTGATGATAACATGTTAGGCTGGGTCGTCAAGGGTCGGTTGGTGGAAAGTACTGGAGACTGGGGTATTAGGGAGATTTTTCACACTAGTTCTGTAGTACTTGTTCAAAAAAAGCTTCAAATCCAAGTGATAAATACGATAGATATAACTATTTTTTAGATGCTCATAACTCCCCGATGTACCTGACACGGATTTACTTGATTTTTGATATGAATATGTTTTTGTGGGTTATCAACCCTGTCATTGGTGCAGTATTCAGCTTAGAGTTGATTTTTTCCGAATGGCCTATTTCAACTGAACTTTAACATGTTGTAGTTGACCTGTTTTTGCGTGAGCGTATATATATATATATATATATATATATATATATATATATATATATATATATATATATATATATATATATATATATATATATATGTATATATATATATATATATAAACTGGGTTCTTTCATTCACAGACAGGCACTTTACCTATGAGCAAACCAACATTTTTTACTTGTCAGTATCAATCGTATTGATGAAAAATAAATCACTTTGGGTTGGGACTTGGTTCATTGTGAAAGGATTGCCCTAACATTTAATGGAATATGTTATTGTGTAATGCTAGTAGTGATACTGCAGGTGAACTACTATTCAAGCTTCTGAAGCGCCCCTCAATTGGTGAAAAAAAAAAGAAAAGAGAAACAACTTGAAAAAATTCTGAACATCACAATTATCAAAGTAGTTATCTTGTAACTGTGCAAAAATACTCCTGTATCTGAATGATAAATAAGGTGGTTTAAAAGAAACTCCCCATTGGAAATCAGTGAAAACTGTATTAGTTATGTGTCAATTGTAGTCAAACTAGCTTAATGTTGGATCACACAATAATAGAATGTGTCTGCTGTGTTAAAATTTAACTAATTTCTATAAGTGTTTCGGTATAAGTGTTTCGGTATGGCATTGATCGACCTTTTCAATATCCAAAGGTGAATTAACCATAACACATCAAATGTGCTCCTCTAGCCGATCCAGAGTTTGTGGTTTGTTGCAGTTCAGCTCCTTCCTTTGCCCAACCCCAGAGGAAGAAAACGTGAAAATAGAGCAATATTTACAAAAGTTACAAATAATTTCTAATGGAGATTCAGCTAGGCCTTAATTTTTTCCGTATTCGGTCCCAAATGGCTGATTTTGACTATACCTTTGTGGCCGTTGTCAGTAGGTTCGATTCTCAATAGATCTCATACTATTGATTGTTTGAAACCTACTAATGTTGATTTAATATATCTACTTATATAATAAACTGTGCGATCTCTTCGTTTTTCCGTCAGTAACACTTCCTTCAAGGGGATAAAAATGTTGCTAGTATATCTCTGAAATTTTGAGATGAGGTATTATTATCATTTCTATTATTATTCGGACTATCCTCATCTTGGTTATTTTTCATACAACGTTTCGGCAATTGTACTCAACGGCCTTCATCAGGTATCATCTGGTAGGTGTGGGGAAGTAACGAACCGAACCCTTTATTTAACCAACGGGGGTATATTGACTGCATTCCCCACTTAGCATTAGTCGCATTATTATTGTCTCACACTGGAATTGAACCTAGATTACTTGCAGTAATTTTATCTAATTCTGTAACCACTACGCAATGTATCCATGTGGATAATAATAATAATAATAATAATAATAATAATAATAATAATAATAATAATAATAATAATAATAATAATAATAATAATAATAATAATAATAATAATAATAATAATAATAATAATAATAATAATAATAATAATAATAATAATAATAATAATAATAATAATAATAATAATAATAATAATAATAATAATAATAATAATAATAATAATAATAATAATAATAATAATAATAATAATAATAATAATAATAATAATAATAATAATAATAATAATAATAATAATAATAATAATGGACTTATCCACTTGAAGTTAACAGTGGAATCTCCCACGAAAGGTTTCTCTAGTTTTCTTTCTTTTCTGTTTCCCGGTACATAAAAATGGACTTATCCACTTAAAGGTGAGAATCTTGCAGATAAAAACATCTCCTATCTATCATTCGAAACAATGGACTCTTCCACGAAAGTGTGTAGTCGTTTCCCTTCTATAAATAAACATCTCATAGGAATTCAAATATATCCATGAATCTTTTCACGGGGATTAACTAGTATAAACAAATATTGGCACTGATCCCAATCAATATTTCTATTCTTTGATCTTTGGTGGCTTAAGTACGCTGGTTCTTTTATTAGCTAGCTACGACAGGAACATTATTTGCAAGGCACCAAAGAAACGGGTGACATATTGCAAGACAACTCAGGAATGCTTAATTTTCGATTCCTGGTCGAAACGACATGCTTTTTACCGAAGACAGAAATATAAGGATATTATTACTAGCTCGATGTAGACACTAAGACAGTGTTGACAAAGAGACAAATCTCCAGCTAAAGACTGTTATTACCCACTGACTTTACTAAGAAGCCCCGGGCAGAATGAAGCTGACGAACGGGGTCTGATCCTGAAGACTTTAGTTATTTTCAGGGTACATTCGCCGATTTCTTCAAGCTCTACATATTTGTTCTTGAGATAAATCCTCATCGAACAGTTAATCTTTATCTTTGTCCTTGTCGATTTATCAACGCAGGTGGTCCAAATACAAACTATGTGCACAGCTTGATGTGCATTTAAGATCCAGCTTCAATCGTCACTTCATTCTGTCTCCTGACTTATCTATCGTTGGAAATATTTTGATATGAGTCGCTCGGTAGGATGTTGCATTGTCAGTTATATTGACAATATGGCCGCAAACAGTAAATCGCTCTTCATAGTTGACAACATTCCGAACGGGCAACGAACTTCCGATAGAATATCTCCAAGATTTACTATTTACTAATATTATAACATGGAGTTTCCATTACTACAAGGGAATAAATGAAGAAACATCGATGATATAAGCCATGAGTATGATTAAAGTCATAATAACAATCATGATGTTATTTGTGATGGAAACGATAAAACAGATTATTTTAGGTATTATTTATAATCTTATATCATATTTATTATTTATTTTAACATTAGTTGAAGTATTGTAAACCATTGTATTGATTTTGATTACTTTTAACGGTCTTTTAATTCTTCTAGTTATTTTCACCAGAACTCGGGTCGTCACTTTACAGCAGATAGTGTGGATTGGAAAAGAATAAGCTCCCAGTGAGATTTGTGCTCTCTCTAAAGAGAAGCCTGGTTCAGGTCCAGTTGCTATGACCACTAAGCTAGAGAAACTTCACGGTTAGCGGAAGTAAAATCTCCCTTTTTTTTTCTAATGTAACTTTCACTTCGAACAACGATACCATGTCGGTTTTTTCCTAGCAGTATTATCAAATCAATTATTTTTTTATCTATTATTGTTATGAATCTATATTTATCTATTTATCATTATGTGGGATATTGTATTCCATTGCATTATTTCTGAGAACTATTTGCCTTCATCTTAAATTTTCAGTTGTCTTTTTATCACAATTCAACTCGGACCTTCACTCTACGACAGCAAGCAAATCGCATCGGCCCAGAGTAAAGACAAAATAAATTATTCAGGATAAGGAGTAAGTTTAAAAGGTGAGATTTGACTTCTGCTGACCATGAAATGTCAGTTGCTAAGAGGGTATAAATCAGGGTTTTATCTGGCAAGAAGGTCTTGAGTTCGAATCTTACCAGGAGCTTATTATTCCTTTTTGATCAGTACTGATTCCCCACAATTTGATCTGAGTTCTTAGTGAATACAAATACGACTTCCTACTTCGTTGGCTGAGGTAATAGATATCGGATGAAGATGATTATGTGCCCTGGTAACCAGCAACAAATCGATTCTATATACACAAATCAATTATTAAAAAGGACTCAGATTATATGATCTTTATCATTCGTCGTTTTATAACGATTTTAATATTAAAATTAAACAGTGTAAAGCGCATAAGGCATCCTCCCTGCAGCTGGGATTCAAACCCAGATTGAATTTTGCTGTCTCGTAAAAACTTCTTCAATATCTACAGGTAGAACATTTCGAAAAATATTTCGAAGTCATTAAGATTGTAAATACACAAGGAAGATGTGTTATTATGGGGAAAAAGTTAGACCTAGTGGAGAGGGCAAAAACTATCAGGACGTTGCCAAGGAACTCGAAACTATTATATAAAGGTAGTAATATATTCCAATAATTATTTTACAACTAGAAACTTTCTCAACATTTCCGATGAGAAAACTACTGCTAATTTCGGGTAAATAGAAAATTTCAAAAAAGGACAACAGTAAATATGATGGTGGGCATGGAAGAATGATATCACTCGATAGTTAATAGTCTAATGATGGTGTTTATTCTATTAATGTTAATAGTAGAATGATATTGCTATGACACTTAGTATTCATTGAAGCCTACAAAACTCTCCGTAATATCTATGTAAGGAAAGTGGGAAAATTGGATATCTGGAGAATAAATAGCATTATAGAGGGTTAAGAAAAATTAACTATAAGTATCATTTTTATCGAGAAGAGTATTTTTAGGTGTGCTTATACACTTACCTAAATCATTCATCGAATAAAATATACAAAGTTTGATGAATTGGTCGATTTTAAATCGAACAGTCCTCATGAACCTTTCAAGTTATATTTCTGGGCAATTTAGCCTGTATAATTACATTTACCGTAAGTTTAATTACAGTTGATACACAGTTATTTGAATATTATTTTGTACAAAATACATTGCTATTCTAATTTAGTTTCTTTCGGTAAAGTTAGGTGAAAATCCCAAAATGCTCAGTTAAGCTCTATTAAAAACTCGCTGCAATCAGTAATTGACAAGGCTAGACAACTGATTTGTGATATGGGGAAACGTTTCGAATTTTAAAGATTAAGGAACGGGAAAGGAAACAGAAGCAATTATTTTTGAAGCAAAATTATTTGAATCAATCTCAAAATTCGCGTTCTGTTTGGCAATTAAAGTTGACTGAATCTCATTGTCACAGGCGATAGTTTAGAAGCATTTTTCTGTTTTTGCTCCAATACACACTTATGTACAAATTTCATGTCCGTAAAATATCCAGGCACGAATATACACGTTCAGATAGTCAACTTGACAGACACCGTTGACAATGATAAAAATCAAATCTAAAATGATACCGGAAACGTCAATAGTCCTTACTACGTTGAATAAGAAAAGCCAATCTGATAAGATAACTGGAGTTGGTTCCTATATTTGAATATCAATATTCGATTTGATAGATCGGAAAAGGGCGTAGTCTAGCTACTAGATTCTGTCTGAACGTATTATGATATTTTTTCTTTTTTTCGGGTATAAATCTGTCTAATTATAGCACTGTCTCCATCAATAATGGCGTGAGCGTAACATTGCTCATTTAAAGTATTTTTAAAATTAGATCTAAAAATCGACTTACATAAAAAATAAAAGAAGGAAGGAGGTTAACAACGGTTCATAGCAATACAACCGCCACCTGCTTTTTATTACAATAAGGTTTGATTTATGTTATGTTTGAAATATTCTATATAAATATTGTAACCAATGGGACGTTAATGTGATGTAATCTTATTTTCCAATAATCTTCATTTGCAGGAAACAATTCAAAAATATGATATCTAAATTAAGAGAAACGTTTTTGAATGTATTTTTCGTTTTTGTATAAAATGTTTAAAAGAAAAGGAAGGTAATAAAAGAGAATATTATTTATGCTACATTCAGCTTTCCCTTGTTTATAAACGCTGAGAAAAAAAGACCCAGATAGAAAACATTTCCGAAGATTATACAAAAATCATTTTCAAATGCACAAATTATAAATAAACTCGAGGATTAATACATGGAGGTTCGTAAACGGTTTTACGAAATTAAAACGCACAAAAGAAATGATGTTGGAAGGATTAAAATAGATTCGTATATTTTGTAAATGTACTCATGATTCTTAATCATCTGATCTGGCTTCTGAAACCTACCACTTACGAAAAAAGTTGATGCAAAATAAACAGAGAAGAGAAGGTTGATCAGGGGAAAACAATGAATTAAACAACGCGTTCACGGTGTTTTTTTTTCCCTTTAAATAACAAAATTTGAGAGCTTTGGACAGGAAAATAAAATTAGACTGAAAAATATTTTTATTCAACGTAAAAAGACTTGGTATAAAAGAAATATAAATTGATAGATAAATAGGATAACAGACAGACTTGATAATGATATTGTAGAGTTTAGAAGTAGATGAATGTTAAGATATGAGGGATATAACTTCACCAATAGTAAATTCTCGGAGATATATTCTTTAAAAAAGTCAAGTCGTACTGTACGCATCAGTTTCTCTTGGAATATCCTCAAAGCGCTAAAAAAAAAAAAAAAACAATGAATTACAAAACAATTTAAGGATAAAAGAGATAAACAAATTCGGAAAGGAAATGGACAAAGAGAAACAGACTTATCAAAGCAAGAAGAAAAACGAAGAAAAAAGAAAGGAGAAACGAGCACAAAGAATAAGGGAAAGAAAAGAAGAGGGGCGAAGTGAGAAAGACGAAAGGAAGTAGAGAATGAAAAGAAGAAATAAAATTGGATGAGAAAAAATATAGAAATAAACAAAGCCAAAAAAAAAAATGAAGCATAAACATTGAAAATGTTATCAGTCTAGTTTCGCCTGCATACGACCGTAAAAAGAAGTAGATCCTAGACTTTTCAATTATTGGCGGCATCACAAAAAATATCACGAGTCAAAAACCCATTAGACATGATTCATACACTTTATAATCAACATAGCTCGAATAACTGGAAGCTCTTATAGCAAAACATCCCAGTTGCATTTCTGGAGTAAATGAAATGCAGTTAGATCAGAAAACCACGGCGGATAAATTGCTGTTCAGCAGACATGATTGAAGAAGAGAATGAAAAACAATATGACACAATAGAAGAACCTATCACTTGGGTTATCTGATCTTGTTATATTTCTATATTATTGGTTACGATTTAACGAAATCAAATAATTAGATAGACGTATGAATATTGGCTAAAATTCATTTAGATATCACATGTATATCGATTTTCACACCAGTAGTATTTGGTGGATCAACCTAGGGATTGGTTCTCAAAAGTTATCTCAGTACTGTACGGTATAGTCTTGCCAATTAAAAATTAAAAGTTATGTTTGAATATGATAGTTTCAATTCTTTCTCGGGCTTTCAAACTTTTCCAAACAATATTCAGGATACCAATGATAATAAATAATTTACAGAAATTTATTCACTTTTTTGTTTCATATCAAGTCGACTATGTAGTCTGCTTGGACGAAGATATTTGCTATTAGACAGATTTCTCTTCATCTATAATGACTACACCTGGTATGCTGGCTGAAAAAATATCAAATTTGATGGTAGAAAAGAAGGTTACTTTTTTCTATTCTTTGAGACATCATTTGATCTTCTGTTTATATCCATTGTCTGTATGGCAAGACAAAATTATTTGCCGAAGTTCCAGGGAACCACTCTTTCTATTCAATAGTATTCATTTCATATTCTTTCTACTTTAGAGCGTACGAGAATCTTTGGTTTAAAGGGGCAAACGGCTTGATCTGCCCGAAAAGTCATATGGCTCTGCTAGATGCACTGATTTGCCCGTAATTTTACTCTGTTTTGTCTGATTTTGCTTCCCTCCTTTATCTCCATGGCTTGCACGCCTATGCTGGGCGATTACTATTTTCGCTAATTGTAAAAATAACACAAAAACTCTGAATCCATAAGCATATATCAAAAAATTACTAAAGAAGTTGTTGAAATGATCAGATTCGAATCCCTTGATATAAAACATCTAAAATATTATACACAACATATACATAGCATCAATTAGTTCAAGCAGTGCAAGCATGGTCCCCGGATTGTAAAAACAATACTAAAGAATTGGAAAATATCCAGAGAGGAGGAACAAAACTTGTTCCAGAACAACCCTCTATGGAGGGAAACTCGAAAAAATAAAACTTACAACAGGAGTCATGATGCAAACAGTTGAACAATACAAAGCATCGACAACACCCATGTCAGAAGAATTCCTTATGATGAATAAAAGAAAATAATATATATGGAAAAAACCCAAAAGGGGATTCTTCTTAAAATTGAATTGTCAACGATTGAAACAAATCATGGATCAAGATAATGATAAGAAGCTAAAACAGTGAACAACTTTGAAAATGAATATGATTATACAACCACGAAAAAAAGAAGAATAATTTTCAATAAAAGGTATTATAACAGAACTCTCAAAAATCGGGACAGGAGCGCAGATATGTGCAAAAGATTTACTCGCTATATATCTCACCCAAAGATTATTTTATCTTGACAGTTTTATCTCTCTGCCGTACAGATGACAATTACGATTTGTGTCACGTATTTTGGGGATTTGATGGTGTTCTGGTACACACGATTTGAGTTGCTATCATCCGTGATTTTGGTTACCAGCTTTCTTTGTGCAACTAAGTTCAGGTCATTTTGTCTGCAAATATTTTTTGTTGGTAGCATTCTAAATTGTTTTTTCCCCTATTTTTAGTTTCTGGATTATGAGTTTTCTAATTCCTCATTTGTCTTTTAGACAGTTTTGTTACACTTCTCTCTGTCATAATCCTTAGTTCTTTACACTGACATGAGTAGTCCGTTGCCTCTTTGATTGTTGACTCAACATTCTTCAATTCAGATGAGTGTTCTTAGTTGCCTGTGATTGCATTGTTTCCATTTAGATATTGGTGTAGTTCAAGGCTATTTAATCAACAAGTCTGGCAACTCTACCAAATAGCAATATATATATATATATATATATATATATATATATATATATATATATATATGGGGGGGTGCGCGTATGTTGCTGAATTTTCATACTCGACTACATATCTTTATGTGTGCTTGAGAAATCAAATAATTATTTCAAAAGAAAGAAATGGTATTCATGAATAAAGTATTAGTTTTGTACTCAATCCTTGAATAATCTTTTTATAAAAAGCAAACAAAAAATTATTGTGGAAAATGTAAACGAAGCCATATTCGTATGCCCAGGTATAAATACATACAACAAAGCTAAAATTGAAAATTTTAAATTAATGAATTTATATATTAATAAGGTAAATTAACAATGTATGAGAATTATATAAATCAATATACAGGAAACACTTGTGTGTATGTGCATGCGTGTGTGTCACAATTATTAATTATTATTATAATTAAAGCTCCCTCCTTTGGGGTGGACCACTCTTAGGTAGGGCACTCGTCTATTATAAGCTACTATAGCCATACTCTTCTAACTCAGGAATGGAGCATTCTGGAGGATGGGAAATTATGCATAATATACCGCTTAATTCGGACCTGACCGTCCAGTTTCACGCAGAGCAGGGGTAGAACATCTGCCTCTGGGGCTGAAGCGAAGGTTTCGACCCTACGTAGCGGTACTGGATGCGATACTACAACCACACCGAAACAGCTGTCTATGGATGACATAATTAATAGATTTCATATATATGTGTGAAAATACTAATTTTCAACACAGTTTCATTCCTTGTCAATGCACTTAACCCAACGCTATTCCATCAATCACATGGATCTAACATCATAGAGTAGATACTTCAGATCTAAATTCGAAGTCTAATACACAGTTATTTGCTGATTTTTTATCTGAAATATCTACTCCATGATGTTCGATCCATGTGATTGATGGAATAGTGTTGGGTTAAGTGCATTGACAGGGAATGAG
>OY735203.1:31195295-31197795 GCA_963457665.1 Thysanoteuthis rhombus
GTGCATTGATTCAAAGACTCATACATTCAGCATAAAATTTGATTATTTCACATTATATATAAACATAGTAGACTATCATACTCGTTTCGTATTATATATATATATATGTGTGTGTTTGTGTGTGTGTGTGTGTATATATATATATATATATGATATTATCATATGTATACAACATATATATGTAACTATTATATAAATACGGTTCTTTCTCTCACACACACATGCACACACACACATACATATATATATATATATATATATATATATATATATATATATATATATATATATATATATATATATATATATATATATATATATACATGCGCTTAGAGTTTCACCTTTATCACATTTTGAACTTTACTTATCTTGCTTGTGTCTTTTTAACTTCATTTCTATTCTTGATTCGCACTCTTCATCTTCTTTTTCCCTTGAATCCAATTCTACACAGATTTCATTTATTCATCTTGCTGTAAGCAATAAAAGAAATATAAAGGAATCCGGAAAAAACTAAGTTTGGCACACGAGAGCCAGTGGATCTGTAATCAACCTTCCTTTCTGTCTTTGGCAGATGGAATCTTTCTGTCAATTCTTTCTGTTTGGGACAAAAATCCGTTTATACTTGACTGACCGAATAAGAAAAAAATCTTCATCATTCATCAATTGAAATTTCTTTCGTTCCCTTCTTTCTGGTGGGGACGTTCGGAGATCTTGCGAAAATGTGAATCAGCTTTGGTATCGCCACGTCTCATGATTTTCTTTTTATTTATTACTTATGAAGACTATATAGCGCTCATAATTCAGTAAGTTGGCTGATTTACGAGGCTATACATTCAATTTTATTTCCAACGAACAACATTGATTTTTTCAAAGATTAAAAAAAAAAAAATGAGCAAAACATTGCTATATTATACTATGATATTGGTATATAATGTTGCTCTGTTATTAATATCACTGCGGGTTTTCCATATTCAGCCTGCGCCACTGTGTTTTCTATTGTATCTAAATATCCCTTTAACTAAATTCGAAGATCCCCTTTAATGCAGACGACTCCAATCTTGAGTAAGATTTCACATATCAAGATCAAGGAGTTTTCTACACCTTTTCTCACATTCACTTTTATTTTCATGATTGGAATCATTTAAGTTTTTAATTGTGTGCTTCCATTTTGTAATAATTTACCGGTAAAAATCCATAGCTTAATTAATTTTGGAGAAGTTACCAATCGAAACGAGATTTATATAAACAAGGCAGAGTTGAAACACTCTGACCCACCAGCAGATATTTGATGGTCTGAATTTATTTGGATATGTCAAACAATGCAGAAAAGATCAAGTGCATATTTAATGAACTGTAGGTATCAGGGTATTAGTGAGAAAAAACCCGAAAACCAATCACACGATGTCAGAATAGAACCCTCCATTTCCTGCTTTACCAAATACCTTGAAGCCCCACTTTCCTAATTACTTTTTATAATGATCCTCTGGTGATGACAAAAATGACACCAGGTAAAATTAACAAACCTTATATAGGTGCATGTTAAATGGCATCAAAATATCAATTTAATCTTATTTTGAAGATTCATGAATGTGTTATTTCAATTCAGCGTTCGCTGAAAATCACAATGTGGTCAGAAGTTAAGCAAATAGTAAGACCGATAAACGAAGTTCAAACTATTTAAAAAGAATAAGATCATTATTTATGAGATACTAAAGAGAACATGTTTTCTTTTCTGCTTAATTTGGTTGAAAAAAAAAACGCTCTTAAGCAAACAAATGACGCTGTGAATAGATTTCTGAGAAGATCCAATTTTTGTTGATTAGAGCATCCTGAAAGATAATGTAATGGCGTTTTGAGATAAGTAATCACAAAAATATATTTAATGAATGATTCGAAGAAAACCTCTTCACGAAACAAATCTGAATCAGAATAATTTTTACTTAGCACTATATCTTTATCTTTGGGTAAGTTTTTATCTGTATGAAATCATGCTAACATGCATTAAGCCGCTTGCATGTTGGATGCTTGAGATTCTCATTTAAAACTATGATGCTATTTTGTGTAGAGCAAGCACAATATTCAAGAACAAAAGGACCCCATTAGTTTTTCAACCACAGCAGAAACATCGGACTTAACTAGAAGATTTGCTCTCAAACTAAGAACAATGCAACGTGCACAAAAAGGCCCATGATTAACATCACATGGAGTGATCCCAAGACATCACAGTATATTAGTGAAAATACAGGAGTCAGAGATATCATAGAATCCGTTAGAAAACTCAAATGGAAATAGGCTGGCCATGCTGTTAGACAACCGCTATCATCATGTCTCACAACTTGGATCCCCAAAGAGCATATGCGAATTGCAACACGCAGAAAATAAGATGACCAGACAATTTAGACAGGTTCAGGAGATATTGGCCGCGACGCACGTGATATAGAGATCTAATCAATCTTGGGAAGGTCAATGTCCAACGACGGACACCAAAGTGTTGCTGTTG
>OY735203.1:31200295-31202795 GCA_963457665.1 Thysanoteuthis rhombus
TCCTGTCATTACACGGTGAAAGTATTACTTGTCCCAGACAACGTGAATAGAATAAACAATTAAAGAAAATGAAGCTGCAGTAGGAATTGAAGCTGCAACTGACAGAGAAGCCACTTCAACGTGGCGTTGCTCTTACCATTGAGCTATACAACCGCCGGCAGTGCAGAGGCCAAAATAACTGTTCCTCCCTATCGGTCGAAGATTCAATTCATTCAGTATCTTCATTTTCTTTGATTATTCATTCTATTTACGTTGTCAGTGCCAAGTAATATTATGTAATGACAGGAGATCATTTCAGATAGAAGTGATTATATGATATAAAGCAATTAATAATCATATTTATGAAGGCTATAAGTCTGTAGCCTCATTCAGTTATCAGTTGAATTTTTGTCTGAAATTTCACTGCATAAATATCAATCTATGCGATTATTAGATGATAGATTGTGGTAAGTGCATAGACCAAGAACGAAATTATACTGAAAAAAGCATTTGTTGCGTAAAAAAGATTATTTTTTCATCATTACGGTACAGATTATTGATGAACCTATATATATATATATATATATATATATATATATATATATATATATATATATATATATATATATATATAAAGCAACAGACTACGTTTGTCCGTCTATCTCTCCTCCCCTTTAACAATGGTTAAACACTGGCACAGCTCAACCAAATTTGCAATGCAGACTTAGTGGACCAAGGTGAAAATTCGAACTATTTGGTTAGAAAAATGAATTACAATTACTATAATTCTATGCTCAAACCCCTTTATTTCCCGTTCAATACGTTTGCATACATTCTTTTCATCTATCATTTATCATAAAATATCTCGCTCAGTTTGTAACTGAAATATATGGGAACCTTCTAAAATATAAAGTTTTGAGAAAAATGTTTTGATGTCTGTAGAGATAGTTCTATTTACGATGTAATTATAATGCTAAACTGGCCATTCTGTATATACCTGTATTTCTATTGTCCTCTGATGTATTATAAAAGGACTGACGCTGTTTGTTATTCTGCCATCCTTGACAGCGCTTATCCAAATTGAGCACAAACCTGGCAATCAAACTCAATGGACCCAAGGGGATGTTTTCAGAAGATATTGAGTATTTTCAAAAATGCTTTCAACCTATAATGGGAAACTGAACATTTGTTCCCTGTTCAATATACCTATGTGCATACTGCGATGCTAAAGTGAACCTCTACTTTCCGTTCAATCTACGTACTAGTTGGAAAAATATTCACGTGTTTTAACGCACCTTCGCTCAATTATTCGCGTGCATATCCCACTCAACCATACACTGAATTCTTTATGTGGATACGCACAGAACTATCTATGTACGAAATGTACATAGTTGACAAATTCAGATGTACTGAATGGTGGAAAGTTAAACAAGAAGCATCTGTAGATTTCCCGTCGAATAAAAGTAGCGGAGCAGAAAGAATAACTAAAGTGTTTTCAGAAAGGCTTTAATCTTTGACACATTTGCTGGCATAAAAAAAAAAACTGCAAATGTGCAGCTCTTAGGTGTGGGATGGGTAGAAAAGCTAGCTAGTGCCATACCATTAGAACATCCATCTATGTTTGGCATTTGTTTCTCACCTAGAATTACTTACGAATCGCCGTACAGCGTTATTGGCAAAAAAGTTCCATTTATCTATCCACACGCCCGTACACAACCACATACACACATGCATGCACGTATATTGCTACATAACGAAAAACTTTATCTTCATATATATATATATATATATGACAGTCCATTATCTATCTCACTTATTTTGTTTATTTTGAGCTATCTCAACAATCTTATATCTGATACTTGTTCTATCGACAGTTATCAATCGATCATTTAATCTGTCTTGCGCAAACTATCAATCAAGTGTATGTTTTGAGGAAGGAAATGCATTTCAAGAACAAGTTTTTCGCTATTACATACATGCATACATAGACACATCTATTTCAGTTTGGTAACTGATATATTTTTCAGGTAGCTGTCTGTGCATTTTGATACTCTTTTTTAGTATACGCTATCTATCCATCTATCTATCCGTGTTTCCATATCGATCTTTTTATCACACCCTTGATATCTATCAATATCTTTCCTTGAACTGGGAGAACGACTGCTGGTTTTATACAAAGAAGCATTATTAATAGCTATTGGAGCAAACCATTTCATTTTCATTATAGATATTTTTTGTTTTATTTAAAAAATAATGACATTTATGTGCACGCTCATGACTGTCCACACAATATCTCTGAAAGTTATCCATGGATTTATCTAGGCCACGGAAGGAATGATTAAATTTTGGAGCGGATCCATGCAAAATTATCTTCCCTACGTCACAGTTATATAACAAAACCACATTATATCGCCTAAATATCATTTTTGTCCACACGATATCTCCAAATGTTCCCACTGAATTTCACTGATATTTTGTGGAAGGATGGAAAATAGGCTGCGAAAGAAGTGATTACATTTAA
>OY735203.1:31205295-31220295 GCA_963457665.1 Thysanoteuthis rhombus
CGCTTCAACGTAGCGTTCCTCCTACCACTGAGCTAAACAGCCGCCGACAATGCAAAGGACCAAATAACTGTTTTAACTCCAAATTCTCACTTTGTTTATTCATCAACTGAAAATAGATGATGTTTTAAATGTCTGTAAAGTAAGTCCAACATGATTGTTTCTTGAGTTTAAATACTTGTTATAGTGTGTCCGTATAACCCAGCGTACATACATACAAACAAACACGGAGAGACACGCACACTATTATATCTATGATACAGGGACAAATTAAAGTCAGTCCAGTTCCCCTTTGTAGGGCCACAATCTTGCATGTAGGGACCTGAAGTTTTGCATTGAGTTACATCTTTCGACGGTGGAGGGCATTGGAGGCATGAGTTTCGAAGGTTTTTCATCATAATTTAATTTTCAATGACACGATGAATTTAAACTTGATCCTTACTTTTCTGTTCCAGAAGTTTTGACTTCGAGGACTTCTGTTCAACTGATTCACTCCCGGCTGAAATTTCAGTGAATCTGCCGTCAAACTGCGAGGAGTCGTCTGAGTAAGTGAACAGGACACGTTCTAGATTTCTATCAAAGTGCAAGTAAATCATTATTTCCGTCCAGTTATTTTAAACATTGATAACTGCATCTTTTCTGATGCATATGAAGGCTGCTTTCATAGTTTTAATGATTTTGTTACTACTTTTTATGCCAACGACATTAGAGTAAGACAAGAATACGGATTCCATGCCTTTCTTATACGTAAACATGCGTGCTATTGCTTCTATAACTACTACAAATGGCTGACCTACCTGAAAAAAGACGACCATAATATTTCTGAATCGTTTCATTTATAATCATAACTAAGTAATAAATTGACATTTAATGTAAACGGGTAGATTTAGTTATTAGGTAATATCTGGAGTCGGATAAATATTGTACTTAATTCATTTAATTCCACTGTTTATCTCATCCGATATTGCTATTTCGTATATTGCTGTAGGTTATTTTGTCTAAGTATATTATGTGTGTGCTGGTAATTTATTTATAATTTCTTTCATTTATTCTCTCATATGTCACAGTGTATGTATGTGTCTGTTAGAGAATTTAATCATATTTTTCTGTTTTTTTTATGCATATTTTACCTAATTTTACATGTCACGTTTTGATTATATGTCTTCTTATTCAATTTAGAACTTTCTTGATGTTTTTGACTGATTTTACGTACAAATAAACCACGTACAATGATCGAAAATCTGGAAGACAAAGACAGTCCTTCACAATTTGCTGTTTATTTTGCTGATTATCTTTTAATAATCAATAACAAACACAATCTTCTAAATATTCACGCATCATAGCAGTCTGGAAAAAGTCAACTTTAGAGATGTATGTGCATTCAAGAAAAAAAATTATTTGCTCATACTATTATCCACAAAAAGAAATATATAAAAATTGCGATCAGTCAGGTTATTCAAGTTTAACACAAAAAACATACATCTATATATATTTGACACCAAGCAATGCAGGGTACTCTGATATATATATATATATATATATATATATATATATATATATATATAATTGTGTCATCCACAGACAGCTGTTCCGTAGTATTACAACTCATTGGTATGGCTATAGATTATCTGTTTTCCCATCCAGTACCGCGAGGTAGGATCCAAACTTCTGCTTCAGACCCAGAGGCTGGCATCTTTCTCTGCCCTACGCGGAACTGGACGGTCAGTAAGGTTGAATTCAAGCGATATATCTATTCCTGCAGAATTCTCCATCCATCAGAGTGCTCTATTCTTCAGTTGGAAATGCATTGCATAAGCTTATAATGAACGAGTAACCTCACTCGACGAGTGCTCAACCCTGAATAAGGGAGTGTCGTGGGAAATTGAACTCAAGGTTTGTGGAAAATAATTATCTAATTCTTCGGTTGAAAATGTTGGCAGAGAATCGACTCGAATTTTTTTTTTTATAAAAAGTATCCTTATAGATTGTATCATAAATTGGTTTGCATTAAGTCTAAAATAAAAACTGACACAATGGATTTGATATTCACCTGGTGAACATCGATAGAAATGACACGAAGCCCGAGTCATGTCTGTTGTTATACTGACTGATCCTTCATCATTAAAAACATTTTATAGGGTAACCTACGTAAGTAATCCTTATTTAAAAAAAAATATGTAGTATAAAAGGATATCAATATACAATACAAATAAAACCTAACGTAAAATGACTACCTACATGTATGGTAAAAACTATATAATGAAGGGAGGTGGTGATTGATCAACACTGCTGGGGTGCCATGTTAGTATAACTTGTTTTTAAAATCCCCAAAACGGTTACATGGTAAACAAGTGACGATGGCAACAATAGACAATTTATACATTGTACCATAATAACAAAATATTTGTAAAATAGGGAAAAACATCGAAGAAAATTACATAAATTGCATTGACAGATATTAGGAGATTGATGACTGTAGTGACATAAAAAATCATTTGTAAAAGTTTTTTGATGTTTAAAGCTGTAAAGCTTACTAGACAATATCTATCTGTCTACATACGCTCGTCCATACAGCTATCTACCTTTATCTGCAGAAGATATATCCCAAAGGATGCCAAAACTACGGATAGTTCCATGCCCTTTATGTGCATATGATAAAGTTTAATACAGAACTGCAGATATCTATATATCAATCTATTTCATACACTTTCTAAAGTCAGCTCAATTTCGCACAGACATAGAATGCTTGGTTTAGAAATAGTGTTTTGTGCAATTCTTACAGATGCAAACACATACATATATACCTGAATACCTGTCGATTTGCAACAGGTATCAAGCTTGTCTCTCTGACCTTCTGTTAATGCAGTGAGATCGATCCTCACTGGGTGCGCCAGTACTATGGATCAGTGCTATACTAAGATATGTTACTTGCTTTCTCTCGTTTGAAATCACTATTTCGCCACCTCTCCCATTCAATTTTTCATTTCAGACACACCACCTCCTTTCTCTCCTCATCTGACATTTGAGCTTCTTCCTCTCCATAACCGACCTCTAATTTAACCCCTTTCTCCTCTCAATCACTCCACCCCTCCTCTGATTCCTATTCTTTCAATCGCACACTTGATTCCTGACCAATGAATTTCGCAAGAACATTAGAAGAAATATCTTGGGAACACATGTCCAAGTGTATGTGCGATTGACCATGGTTGAATGTCGAGGTTATCAATGCCTCCCACCTCTTCTTCTTCTTATCTCCTCCTCCTTACTGCTCACACACTTTCAGGTCGCTATCATAGCGTTCAATATGCATTGAATAGACGAACGGACGGACGGACGGGCTCCACGGGTGAAGTGGAACGGGGAAACGGGCGGGAATGTCGAGAAGGGTTGACCAAGCGTGCACTCGGCTCCACTTACGCTGGACGAACGACTGGCCAGTTGGTTGGGAGTCATCATTACCGGGCATCCACTCTGTTAGTGACAGAGCACCTGATAGCAAATATTGACCAATCAGAAACGGTAGGCATCGGATTAGACCCTTACCGTCGTAGAGAAAAACTACTTAGATTGTATAAACGTGACAGGTTTTATGGCTTGCTCAGGAAATGCACTTCTAATGGATTCTATTAAAGAATGCTGAGAGGTTGTGGTAGAAGTAGTTGTAAGAGAAATGGTTGCAGTGGTGGTGGTGAGAAGGTTGATATATGGGGTTTGGGAGGTGTTCTCCATTTTCGATACGCAGCAAGTCTTGGAGGTTTGACCGAATCGTAGACTAAAAGCAGCAGCAAAGAGTCTGCGACCCCTGCGTAGAGGAACATAGATAACGTATTCTTGGTGAAGTTCAACATGACATCCGCGATCAAACGAGACGCCAGTCGCGCATCAGCGAGACAGAGGTCTAAAGTGCATCCTTGGTTTGTGCCTCCGCGGACTATTTGTGACGGTAGGTGGGTGTTTGAGGGAGACCGCAGAAAAGAAAGAAAGAGAGAAAAAAGAAAGAGTATCAATCAGTGAGAGGGGCAAGTATGGAGTTTGGGGATGTGGTGTGACGAGCTAAGGAAAAATGAAGAGGAAAAGATGTGTTTCATGTGTCAAATTTGAAAGTAAAATGAAAGTGCAGAGTCGTTAGAGGATTGGCAAAAAAGCCCATAATGAAAAGAATGTCTTAAAGAAAAGTGAAAAAAAAAAGAATCAGTTGTCAAAGGGAAGGGTAGTGGGGAAGGGAGGGATGGAGTTAAGGAAACGAATAGAAAGAGGTGGGTGAAGAGGATAAAGAAATAATGAAATGTGATAAGGAGAGAAAAGGAAACGAATAAAAATGAAAAGGAAATAATCAAAAGAAAGGGAAGTATAAAAATGGTTGGGAAATGAAAGAAAGTTTGAAAAATATGTGGTTGAGAAAAATGAAAATTTAAAACCAAGATGGAAAAGAAAAAAAAAATAACGAATATAGGAAGAAGCGAAGGAAAATGAAGCAAAATGAATGAAAGTTTAGAAAAAACGTCATCTAAAAAGGGGAAAGAGAAGACAATAGTTTGGAATAATTCATTAAAAGGAAAGAAAAAGTCAGCTTTCTGCTGTATTAAGCTTAGACTATTAATACCAGGCAAAGAATACACATTACTTTGCAGAGTAAAAAGAAGTGTAAGTAAAAGAAATATCAACAAATAAAGTGTATTTCGATGTTCATTCACATTATTTCCGGAATACTATTACAGTGCAGAAGGATATGTTACATAGAAAGCCTGTTCTCCCATGCTGACTCGCTCAACTAAAATTATTGTAAAATGTCAAACAATTCAAAACATTTAGCAATAACCATTTATTTACGACTTTGATTTTTGATAATCATTTATCGCTAAATATCCTTTAAGAAGTATTATCAATAGAATAAACAAGCACGGTAGTGGATTTTACGAGGTGCAATCAAAAAGTTGCAATATTTCTCCCATGAAAAGCTCTATAATACTTTTTCTATGATTTAGCTGCCATTTCCTTAGAAGAAGTCACCTCATACAGCGATACGCCGTTCCAAGTGCCTCTGCCATGCATGGCACGCACCCAAGAATCTCACTCTTTGAACGTAGAGAACACCATCTGCAATTTGTGCTGGATCTCTTCCTCGGTGTCAAAACGGCGACTCTAAAGTTGAACCTTATCTTTCAGAAGAGGAAGAAGTCATGAGGAGGAATGTTCAGCGAGTAAGGCCGATGGAGAGTGACGATCTTGCTCATGCGGTACAAAAACAACTCGCTGCGTGTGTGTACGTTGTCATGTTGAAACACCCAATTTACATCGCGCCACCGTTCACTTACGTCGAATGTTCTCTTTCGGAACTGATTCAAATAACACGTTGACGATATCAACAACTTCATTGATGGTGATCTAACGATTCTGACTCATACTTCGTCCAACTTCTTCGGCATTTCCAGTGGTAATGCACGTGAAAGTGATGTTCTACCACTCTTGCAGCGCGAGTGCCACTGGAAACATCTTGTTCGACTGATTGCTTCGTTGATGTAGGCCTACTTCAGCATTTTGAGGGTCTGTGTTGCTAATTTCCCGATTTTCAAGTTTGAGACCCATCCAGAAATCTCAAATGAACACTAGAACGTCACCAGAAAAAACGCGTGTAACATAAGCCTGAATCGTCACAGCATGATGTTACATGGCATGGTAACTGCTCACCCTCTGCTGAGCGGCATGACTGTCACACGCTTAGCTCATTCGCAACGGGAACAGTCTTGTAACTTTTAATCGTACCTCGTATAGGTCTCGCTAGTTACATAATATTGGGATCTATTCGATCTCCCATGAGGACAAATATGACACACGGTCGGATTTATCATCGGGTCAACATGTGTACAGTTCTTGCAGCCAGTGTTGTAAAGGCATCAGGGTGACTTATGCCCCTCCTCTTTGAACAATGGGTAGATTATTCCCCGGAGTTGGAATCTCTAGAGATCAGACGTATCAGCTTCTATTTAGTACCCTGTCTTACTCAAAGACAAGGACAAGTATGATCCCAGTCATGAAAGCCGTCGCTTGAAAGAGATATTTCATAAATTATTCTAAAATGTGATTACTCTATTTGCCGGTTAATAAGACGGATGGTTCACAAGTAAATCCACGGGACTGTTCCACGTACATCCAAGTTTCATGATGTACTTCTCGAATTTCGGTCAAAATACCAAAGCATTATACTTATTGTAATATTTGCATATTTTTAAAAAATCAAATTTGAATATACGTTTTATATACCGACAAGTACGTATATTGTGCTTTACATGGAAAATCATCAATTTTTATTGGCTACTAAGCAAGTCAGTTTGATCTTCAGTGGATAGCCTACACTTTTACAAAGTAAAGTTTGTTATATATGAAAATAGGAATCAAAATAGCGAGTAACCTCGACGGAGATAAGCAAACACTCCAACAGCACCCCCACCATCACCACCATCATCATCATCATCATCATCGATAATAATAATAATAATAATAATAATAATAATAATAAGAAGAAGAAGAAGAAGAAGAAGAAGAAGAAGAAGAAGAAGAAGAAGAAGAAGAAGAAGAAGAAGAAGAAGAAGAAGAAGAAGAAGAAGAAGAAGAAGAAGAAGAAGAAGAAGAAGAAGAAGAAGAAGAAGAAGAAGAAGAAGAAGAAGAAGAAGAAGAAGAAGAAGAAGAAGAAGAAGAAGAAGAAGAAGAAGAAGAAGAAGAAGAAGAAGAAGAAGAAGAAGAAGAAGAAGAAGAAGAAGAAGAAGAAGAAGAAGAAGAAGAAGAAGAAGAAGAAGAAGAAGAAGAAGAAGAAGAAGAAGAAGAAGAAGAAGAAGAAGAAGAAGAAGAAGAAGAAGAAGAAGAAGAAGAAGAAGAAGAAGAAGAAGAAGAAGAAGAAGAAGAAGAAGAAGAAGAAGAAGAAGAAGAAGAAGAAGAAGAAGAAGAAGAAGAAGAAGAAGAAGAAGAAGAAGAAGAAGAAGAAGAAGAAGAAGAAGAAGAAGAAGAAGAAGAAGAAGAAGAAGAAGCATTCCCAGGTAAGCGATATATGACGGAAAAATAATGAATCTGCTTCGGTGTTTTAATTTCGGATTTAAATACAAGAAAGAGCCACGAGTCAGTTGTGGAAAGAGAAGAAGAACAAACTTTTTGTTATAAAAAAGTGTTTTTCCAAAACAAAAATTTCTCGTTCTGGAAAATGAAAACAAATAATGTCTACATTGAAAAAAATTCACCAGTCATTCTGCTCACGAATGGGATAAATGCTTCTAACAATATACATAATTCTTATTCATGTTTTAAGCGATTTTTCTCACCAAATATGGCGTTTTTGTCAAAACTTCACAGGCAGGGTTGGCAAAAATAGCGGATATGGCCGGCATAAAAAGTAGCACCACCAATAAACGAAGACCTTACTTTTTATCGAGGCTCAAACACCAGCCCGGCACCTATAGGAAATACGCAACTACTTCATGAATTACGCAGGCTCATCAATCGATCTATGAATATATTTTAGTATTTTCACAGATATTCCAGTTTTTTTTATCAATCAATCACGGTCACTTCATGTCTATCTCTATATGTTGAGGGAAATAGCGATAAAACTTCTAATTCAAAGTGGTTAAGGGAAATTTTCTTAGTCTTCTTTGTATGAATACACATAGTAATAGCATAGGAAGGAATCTGACCACTGAAGAGAAAGAAGACGAAGAAGAGCTGGTGGGCATGGATGATATAGTTGAAGGTGACTTGGCAGAAATCGAAAGAGAAGAATGACTAGAAGAAAAGAGTAGAGAAGGGGACATAAAATGAAATTAATATCATTTTTTGGTTGAGTTGAATTCATCTCCATTCCTCATCCTTTCATGAAATATCACATCAAGTCATGCTTGACAATCGTGGCAAAACCTTTTGCTGTTTAAACCGTAGCCTAAAATGGGCAGCGAGTTGAAGAGTTGAGAAGATAGAGTCCATCACATGCAACCACTCCGTCTCACTCTGTCCTTCAAATAGCACACAATCCTCATTCTTATCTTATGCCATTTTTTCTTCCTTCGTTTCTTCATTCTTCTGTGGCTGCTTTGTATTTCTCTTTCTTTCTTTCCTTTTTTCACTGCAGTTACCGATTCTTTTCCCTCATACATTAGATATTATATTTTTTGTTCAATTCTTTCTTCTTGATTTCTTTCCTTCGTTTTTTTTCTTTCCTACTTTTCGCTTCGTTCTGATTGTTCAAGTTTCTCCTTCCCTTTGAAATATATTCAGTCCTTCTTCTCCAACTTCGACTTTTGATTTTTCCATCATTGTTGTTTTTATGCCGTGTTCAGCTTGAATAACTACTTCCGTTTTTAGTTCTCCGTTTTTCGTCTTTTCTGTCTTTATTCATTGTTTGTATCACCCCTGTTAGTATATTCTTTATTTTTCTACCATTTCTCTCTATTTTTTCTAAGTGACCTTCTGATTCTCCTTGTCATACACACTTCTTCCTGTTCCTTTTGAACTATTCTCTCTTTTTCGGCTTATTTCTTCCCCCACTTTTGTCCTCTCTTTCATTTCTCGTTCTCTTTTTACAATTGGAAATCTCTCCTTTTTGAGTGTCGTATATTTCCTTCACTCTATTTCCTCTCGTTCACTTCCTTGTTTCTGTTTCATCTTTTTGATGTCACTCCCTATCAATCAGCTGCAGACCAGTTAGAGCACTTGGCAAAAAGATGAAGACTTTTTAGTCGAACCGTTTAATGTAAAACGTTTGGGAAATCATAAGCCCGTAGCAGACGGATCGAAAAGTAGCTTAATAGATCACGAGACCATTAAAGAGGAGGATTTGTTTTTTTTTGTCGTCATCATCCAGATTGTTTCCGCGCGGCCGCCGAACGGGCAGCTCTAGATGGTGGCTGTCACTGGACGACTTAGAGACGAAGTTTTTCGTTCCAGATTTTTATTCGACAACAACTTAATACCCTGACGGTGAGCCTCGATCTGGCGATAAATGCGGAAAAAGGTTTGATACGCATGACCGACTGCGTGGAGAAAATGAAACAAAGAATCGAATGAAAGAAAATTAGGAATGAAGGAGAGAAAGGAAAGGAAGAAGAAAGAGGATAGCAAGCAACCGTTTTTACGGATGGAAAGTAAGAAGCGAATAAATGCGATTTGACGGAAAGAAAACAAGACGGGAAAAAAAAGGAAGAAAACGAAACAGAAAAAAAGGGTAAAAAGGGAGAAAAACAGAAGGAATTGAGAAAGATGAAAATTATTGTCGGAAAAAGGTAAAAGAAAGGATAAACAATGTGAAAGAATGATTGATTTAAATGGAAAGAATACGAGAAGGAAAAGTGGGAAAGAATTAAGAAGAGAGAATCATTTTAAGAGCTAAGCTGCAAGAAAAATTAACAGACGGTAACACTGACAGGGATAAAGTTTAAGGTAAGGTAAAGCTAAGAAGACAGAGGTAGTCGAAATGATGAAATATTGCCATAAACACAAACATGCATTGTTATAAAAACACTGGTTAGTACCCTGCAAGTTGAACACGTTCGTGGTGAAGAACAGATTTTATTACAAACATCAATTAACTGATATCTTGATTGAACAATTCAAAACGATGTGTGCACAATTAATCAATCGATAACATTTATAACAATCTTTTCTCTGAACATTTTGGACACCGAAAAAGGAATAATTCAAACATGACCATTAAATAATTTTCTCTCTAATTGTTTTTTTTCAATATGCATATTAAACTGTCGGGTTATAAGCATAGCTGCTCTTAACGATCAGGGTGCTCTTCACTGGAAAAAAACATTTTGTTTGTATCGGTATGTTTGTGCCTCTGCCTGTGTAAAGGACAGTAAAAGTGTAACGTTGAGGAAGGAAGATGTGGATTAAGGAAGAGAGAGGTCAGAAATGAGCGCTGAAGAAAGAAAAATATGGAGGAGGGATAGAAATGAAGCGAAAAGAAGATAGGAAATATATGCAATAAGAGGATAAGTAAGAAAAAATAATGACAGAAGGGAGAAAATAGAATTAGGAACGAAGGAGAGAAAAAGAAAAAAGATTAAAGAAGAAAGCAAGCAACCATTTCGACGGATGGGAAATAAGAAGCGAATAAATGAGATGGATAAAAGAATCAAAAACATGAAGGGATAAATAAGAAATTATACAAAAAAATAATGAATGGAAGGAAGAGTATTAAAGAGAAATCAAGGCTGGTTATTTAACTCGAGGAAAAACAGATGGAAGACAAAAATTTATTACTAGAAAGCTTTCAGAGAGTGCATGCCTCTACCAAGACTATTTTCGAGGAAAGTAATTGTGTATAATTCTGCCCCCAAATTTAATCACCTCTTCTGTAATCCACATAATTTTATTCATTGAAAACTTTTGCTGATATCATGTGAACAGACATTATGTGGTGTGGACATATGTGGATATGATTGTGCAGAGATCAACTCTAAAATTTGATCACTTCTTCTGTAGCCAATTGCCCATCATTCTGGCAAATTTGATAGAAATTCATTGAGAACTTTTGGAGAGTGTATAGTCGTGCCTATCTGCTACTGGTTCAAAGTCCACTTCTATTCTGACTGAAGATAATTATTGGAACTTTTGTATGGTATCTTTTTCTGTTCTTATATTTGTGGAAGTTAGGGTTATGTTAGGGAGATCCCAAACGGTACATCGCATTCTTTTATGTGCAGGATTAGAGCACGCAAAAAACAACAAAAAACGACAACAAAAACCAACTAAAACAGTGTGATTTATAACACTTTTTATTGAAAAAAAAATGACTATAATATTGAACTTAACTTCAAGTTTGTATTTCTAGTGGAAAACGCCGTGATGTCATTGAAAAATACATATTCAGTTCCCAATTGAGTTGTTTTTTTAAATATATATAACTTCATATTTCGACGACTCCATTTTTATAAACTTTTTTGGTGTTGATATTTTTTCCAGAAACCGAAATTTTTGGAGGAGAATACTTACAATGTAACTGTATTACTGAACATTTTTATTCAATTGATAAATCCTTTTTTTTTTTATTTTCAGAGGTCAAAATCTAGGGAATCTCTTCTTTCTTTTATAGATTAGAATCAAGGGGGAGATTCCTTTTCAACGTAAGGAATCAAAATCGAAGGGAATCTTTTTTTTTTCATTTTTAGAGGTTAGAATGAAGGGGAGATTTTTTAGTATATCTCTGAATTTTTGAGATAAGATATTATTATAATTATTTCTATTGATATTCGGACCATCCTCATCTTGATTTTTTTTCCAGTTCTAGGGATCGAAATCCAAAGGATTTTATTTTATCATTTTTATGGATCAAAATTTTAGAAATCTTTTTTAGAGATAAACTTCGAAAGAAAACTTTCACTTTTAGTAGTGAAAATCAAGGAGAAATTTTGTAACCTTCTGCAATCAAAATCGTGGGGAATATTTTTTAACTCTTAAGGGCCCAGATTGGGGGGAAAAACCTTTTCCACTTCCAAGGATCAAAATCGAGAGGAAACATTTATTTTAATTTCATGGTCAAAATAGTGGGTCGGACTTTTTTTAACTTCAGAACTTGGGACTTGGAATTTTTTCTCTCTTTAAGTGGTCAAAATCGAGGGGGGATTTTCTTCCATTTTTAAGGGTCAAATTCAACAAGGAAAATAGCGAGGGTAACCTCTCCCCATTTATTTTTTTAGTGGTCTAAAGCAAAAAGAAACAGTGTCATTATATTTGCAGTTATTTTTATCCCAGGCAATGACGAGTATTATTGCTGGTATATAAATAAAAAAAATCATAATCTAAATTTTTCGTAGGTATGTAAGACTTGTGAGTTTGGCTCAGTCGCTAAAAAAGCCAACTATCAATCACTCTGTCATGATTTCAAAGTTCGGTAGAAAAATGTTAATTCTATACGTCAGTTTGGTTGAACGTGTCGGGGGTAGACTAGCGGTGAATTCTCCTAATTTTGGTGAAGATTGTTCTTATTGTCGTTCTCGTCACGGGTTGGGAGGCAATTCCAGTCTCTGACATGGATTGATATTTGACAATAAAAGAGGGAACAAAAGAAATAACAAAAAGTGGTAATTGGAAAACGATTCATTGAAATAGAAAGTAAAAAAGACTGAAGAAAAATACATAGGATAAAGATAGAATGTAAGAAAATACGTTATCAATTGACGAATGAAGGCAAGCAAACACAAATAGAAATGGATCCTGAAAGAACAATGTAATTCATGTTAGATAGAAACAAAATACAAAAAAAAAAAACTTGAGAAGATTTCAATTCAACTCAAAAAGTAATAAAACAGAAGATTTTGTATCATTGGTCGTTCTGGCTTCTTGTGCAAAGAGAATATGTTAATGCAGAAGAGAGAGTAAGACGTCAGATTAACTTTCAAGCGACAGACAAAGATCAATAAAGCTGTCGAAAAATTGACAGTGAAAATGGTATTTAGCAACTCAGAAATACATGATGAAATACAATACATATAATATTTATCGTTTTTATCAAAAATAGTATGTCATCAATTTCAGGAAAATGTTCATTTAAATCTTAATGTTATACAGGGTCGTTCAACGTGTAAATACAGCATCTTGGTAACTCTCCCCCTCTTTCTCTCTCTTTCTCGCTAATGCACACACACACACACATACACACACGCACACATACGTATATGTGTATGTGTGCGTGAGTATACGTGGTTGGATCAATGAGTCCAAAGCCTGACATATGGTTATGTATTTAGATCTGAAATTTTCACATTATAGTGTTCGATATATGTGATAAATATTAATCACTGAATTGAGTAAATTGATAAGTTAAAAGTAAGAGATTTGCCCTGTAAAAAAATGTTTTTTTTTCATCATTAGGATGCAGATTTATTGATGTACCTAGTTGTATACATATATTTTTGAATAATGTATAATTGGGCTGCAATCATTCATTTAAACTTGGCTAGGTAAATACGACAGAAAAGTACATTCTGTTAATCTTCCATTACATTTTTCTACAAGAGATCATATGTTTGGATTCATAAGATGAAATAATCGTCTAACAGTATTCTCACACCAAGCGTTTTTGGCTAAAATATGTAATAAAAATTAACCAAATATCCCTTGTCCCTAGTATTTAATCAGATATATATAAAAAGAAGTGATGCCACTAAATTCAGGCAAAATTTAGTCCAACGACAAATAACATCATCCAAAAAAAGAAATCTGTCATCTGAATAACTAAATTAATTAGTAAGGAAATTCTAGCAGATAGCGTGACCGAGGAAGACTACAACAATTCACAGCATCACCTTACCTAAATCATCAATAATGCCTAAAACAAAATATACCAAAAGAAGCTCAGTATAACAGGAATAATATTCTACCCCTAAACAAAAGAAAACTAAATAAACCTTTCCGATTAAAAGCTTGCCGACGGACGAAAAGTCTACCAAAATTTCTACCACCCCTAATCTACATTTCAGCCCTCCAATAAGAAAACAGAAATTTAACTCCTATACGAGTCTGCTCTACACATTCAATCTGGAAAACAGATCAATTGGCATCCAAATCTGAAAGATCTTTTAAATGCAGGAGTAAAAAAAAACTGCAGTACCCCATGAAAAATGCAATTTTATCAGAAAAACTGAAATTAGCTGCAAAAGAACTCCGTATCAATACAAATGTCGGCATTAGTTGGGGTAATAAACCCATTACACTAGAATGGATACCAACCCTAATGGGTAGAGTAAATTGTTGACCAAAAAAGGAATAGGTAGATAGATAAAAGGAAGTCAGTTAGCATTCAATTTAATTTATTTTTAAAATTGATTTGATACTAATTTCAAATTGTTAGAAAAAAAGGGGTGTTGAAGGAGTGTAAAATGGATCTTTGGCTAAAGTGAAAAAAGGATCAGGCTAACGGAAAAAGGGGGACTAATGTGAAAAAAAAAGTGATTAAGATTAAAAATGGGGCCATGGGGCAATGTAAAAACGGTTGTTAGTGCAAGAAAAAAAGTATGGTTGATCTCCGAAAAGACAGTTGACTGATGTTAAAGAAATTAAGATGTTAAAAACTGACAGGAAGTTTCAAAAGAAAGGTAATATGTTCGAAAATGGGGGCGTGATATTTAAGAAATGGGAAGAGAAAAGGTCAAGAAGAAGGGGAAAATTATCAAAATGGGGGTAATGTCAAAAGGAGGGGACAAATAGTAAAAAAGGCGTCAGGAGTAGGTGTTGGAAAAGGGAAGGGGCCAATATTGAAAAAAGGAAGAGTTTCCGCTTTATTTTGTGCTCATGAAATGAAAATAAACGTTCCCACTCGATTTCCACCAGCGATTTTTGAAATTTCCACTTGATTTGATCTCCTGAAAATGAAAATAATCGCAGGGACATTTGTTTTCTCTTCAATTTTGAAACCAAAAATGAAGAAGAAATCATCACCCTCCATTTTGACCCCAAAGGATAAAAAATATCACCCTCGATTTTGACTCCTAAAAGTAAGAAATTCACTTTACATTTCAGTCTCCAAGACTTCAAAACTAAATTACCTGTCGACTTTGAGCTAAAAAATGAAAAAAAAATCTTCCCCCACGATTTTGTCTCCAAAATGTAAGAACAAAATCCCTTTGATTTTTAACCTTGAAGTAGGAAAAATTCTCCCCCTCAATTTTCAACCCGAAAAGTGAAAAAGAAATTCCTCTTAAATTTTGACACTTATAGGTGGACGAAATCTTCATCTCTGATTTTGATCCTTTAAAGTGAAAAAAAAAAAAAAAAAGACGATAACGCCGTGGATCCTGACTCCTAAAATGGAAAAAAATATTCCTCTCGATTTTGATCCCTAAAAGTGGAGAGAAATCCTAGCCCAATATCGACCCTTCGAAGTGGAAAAAAACTTCCACACATTTTGACCCCTAAAAGAAAAAAAGATTCTTTTGAATTCAAGTGCCTGAAAATGAGAAAAATCACTCATGTTGATGACTCCACTTCAATTTTGACCCCGAAAAGTAATGGAAG
>OY735203.1:31225295-31257795 GCA_963457665.1 Thysanoteuthis rhombus
TTTTAACATAATACTTGTAAAATCTTCTTTTATTTTTCTTTCATTTTATAAATATTTTTTGTGAGTCTGGCATGAATGCATTGATAATTATGAGAATTAGAAACTCACTCAACGAATTTGTTTACTTTTCTCTCAGACTTCTGATGGACTACGTGGCTTTTTGAACTTTTCGGTTGGATAAAATCAGGGGGATTTATTCTACTCATGGTCCAAATAAAGCACAATTATTAGTGTGGGGTATGATGATGATTGGGTTGACCTTGTAGATACATTGCAATTGGAAGCCAATCCTAGTTAAAACTCAACTTGGTCCTCGTGCTTCTAGCATTCTTTGAAGAAACAATGTGTAGCGATAGAAATTGAGGAAACATGATACAATCAGTGCAAAAAAATAATGCTTAACTGTCATTCAAGTTATGAATGTCAGACAAACAGTACGCGCATTTTAAGGGTCAAAGTGCAATACTAGCAATTACAGAAGTATTGAAAGTTAATTTAACAGGGGAAGAACTGACAGGTGTAACTAGTGCGAACTTGTCCATAATAAATATATTTATAGTTATAGAGTTAAAATTGAGGTCTGCAATTTTTCTTATCTAGTTTTAGCATATTTACCTGAATCAATATTTTCTCCATATTGCTATAACCATTACATCAGATTCCCAGCAGTTAATAAACAGCAGAGTTTACGTGGTAGAAGTTACTTTTTCAAAAGAAGCGATAGTTGGTAATATTTGATGGTTTCAGGTTATGTCTGTGAGTGTTGCTGTGTGGTATAGGCGGGGAGGAAGTCAAGGCTCACCCTGTGTAAATCAAATTAAGATTTCAATTGTTCAGGTCTCTATTTAAAGCCGTTATCCTTTTTGAATATTATATCAAGTGTAAGGGACTAGTAAAGACTCGAACTTGTAAATCCGAGTCCCAAATCCTCTTCAGCTGTCCAAAAGTGCAAGATTGTTTATACCAGCTATGAAATAGATATGGTGTTAAATATTGCCAATATCAATTTCCGTGGTCTAATCTTTCGACAATCATAAAGGTCCATGATAGATATTTACTTTACTCATAGCTCTGACTTTAAAAAATGAGAGACATTTTTCCAAAGTAATCAAGTTATTAGTTTGGGATGTGGTTTAAATAACCTCTAAGACGGCATGAGCATGTTTCCTTCAAAGATTGCCATATCCTCGTACAAAGGAATCTACGTAAATATCCAGAGGAAATATGTGCTTAGAAGACAAAATAACTTCAAATGCCTTCTTTTGTACAACGTTCAAGGGTGGATAACCATATTTGCTATCCAAATGTAAGAAAGATCTTCGACGCGACCCTTTGTGAGCAGTAACTTTTGAGAGACCACTGTGTACACGCCCATAAGCATGTTTACACAAGAAACAACACACACACACAAACACACACACACACACACACACACACATATCTATACCACCAAAAGCACACACACATAACATATATACCTACATACGAACATTTACTGGCACCAAACGCACAGCTTATCCAAATTTCACTGGAAGTAGTGTTCAAGAGCTAACGATCGACCATGCACAGCAAAATATAATCAATGAAGAAAACAAGAAAATAATCAAACGATGCTCAATATCGGCCCGTCAATCAGCTTTGATCAGCGCCAAGGAGATCAGATCAGTTGAACGGCTATGGCACGAAGCAAATCTACTGCGCGCCAAACAGACCACTTACACATCAACAGAAGGGAAAACAACAAATCTCCGTCAGATATTAACAAAAGAATAGAGGGAAAAACGGTGGCAGATCCTGGGAAAGCTGTCAGTCGGGAGGGAAAAATTAGAATCAGCTGCAAGTCATGAGGAGACAAATGATGTTGTTAGAAAGAATATTCAAAGACTATTCGGTAAGGAGATTTGGATAAAAATGCCAGCTATCAAAGGGTAACATCTATCTATCTAGCTATCTATGTCTCCAGCCGTCCTCTCTCTGGCCACCCCCTCTCTCTCGGTATCTATTTCTATCTTAGTAATGTTTTCTAAACTATCTAATTCACTCTTATATCTAATTCTCTTTCTCTCTTTTTAGATATCTATCTACCAATTGACTATGCGAAGTCTGGGAATTATGAGCTAACTTCTGACTTTAGCAGGAGATTGGAGACAGTTGCAACAAGGGACAGTTGCAATATGTCTCATTCCACCAAACACATGTTAAAGTGGTGACACACATACAGCACTTGAACAGTTAGACGCCCATCACCGGGAGGACAGAAGACACATTCCAAATCTGCAGCTGCATTTGTTAGAAAATGTGTCTTGGAGGTATGAGAATAAAATATTTCCATGAGCTGTATTTTTTGTCTTACAGCTCAGACCGTTTACATGAATCAATCAAAATTTACTTAGTTTGAATCATGGTTTTGTTAACTTCCAAGTGATGTGGTCAGCATGTGTCAAAATCTGTGTGTCTACCTAGCACATGGTGTTCTGTCAGGGTTGAGGACTGTTGCAACAACATTCATTAACTGTATAATTTTGGGTTGTCTGTATTTGGAAAAATCATTTTTTTAGTTTTAATAAACTCATTAACCTTCTCATTTTGGAACGTCTTGAAACCTAAGGTCGCAGTTTACATTCACAGGAGAGTAACAAAATTCAGTTTTGTACAATAAATACGTGTTTAATGAAAGTCAGTGTCATTGCAAACTGTTCCATTCTTCCTGTCTAACACTGAAATATGGAGAGATTGAATTGGCACCAGTAACATCTGCATTGGGTAAACTGACGTTTTATGTATCAGCAAACAAAACTCAACAATAATTTGATGAAAAAAAATAAAACTATAATATCATTATGAACAATACATATTTTCAGACTACTCTGCTCATTGAGACGAAAAGTTAATCTGTTGAAATCTAATTTATTTTCAACTAGTTTCAACCGTCCCTGATTAGCGTGGCAACTATCCCCTGGGTTGGATTCAATTACAACACCTAACTTTTCCCATACAAATAAATATTGTGAAGGATATGCCGAATGCAATAATCTTTGAAAGGTATGGGTGATTGGCAGACAGGCGTAAGTTTAAAACATATATATATATATATATATATACATGGTTGATTGGTCTGGTCCAAATAGTCTCTTATTAACAGAGAGAAATACAAAAAGTGTTGCAATCGTCTCCAGTCTTCCCTAATCACGTTTTACTAGTGGGTGGTCATCTTTTCGAATTATGATTTGTATCACAGGCTATTCCTAATAGGTTTTACACAAGTTCTTGCACGGATTGGCTAAACATAAAACAAATATTTCAAGTCAACACTAAAATAAAATGTTTTCCTTCAAAATCATCTACGTCACTTTCTAAGCTCAACCATGTTATGATCCATTGTTTTCTTTAGCAACACTTATTTTGAGAATTTGATCAATTAAATGTTGCCAAGCTAGTCTTTAATCTTAGGAAATGTCTATGTCCAATATTAGGTGCTAAAACGCCACTGCTACTGATGATGATAATGATGAAAGTGATGTTTACATAGGGTGACTATTACAAGGGTTTTTGCGTATATTTGACTAAACCTGTCACCTCACAATAATGTTTGCTATTCGCAAATGGGCTATCAATGATTTTACAAGTAAGCAAATGTATAATGTGCTTGATAAATGCGAAAATCGTACAGTACTTATATCATGGGTGCTCCAAAAAGAAAAGCAAAAGACTAGTTTTACTGAAATCAGAATGTTACTCATCAGTATACACATGTGCATACACAAACATATGTAAAATTAACTCACACACGTACACACACACACTGAGAGCACGTGTGCACAAATAGAGATACACACTTATGTCTATGTATCTCTATATGCGTATATTTTGTGTTTGTGTGAGTGTGCATGTAAGCATACATTGATGTTAATTATCTTTTTAAAAGTAAGTTTGTAGAATATTTGATATTTCTCTCAATATTTCTTCAGTTTATCTTCTCCGCCCCTTTAGCTATGAAAGCCCATGTTTGCAATGGCTTGAACCTAACATCATAGCTTTATTCCTCGACTTCGTCAGAGAATAAGAAAAAATATGAAAAATGACAATTTCACTCATTGTTACTTGAGCTCTTGAAAGGATCCCAAAGAACGTGGCAAAATGTTTGCAAGAATTTGAAATAAGTAAAAGGCTTAAAACCATCCAAACTACAGCATTATCTAAGAATACCGAAGAGAAGACCGGAATATCAAGGAGACTTTCTATCATTTGATATCCAGCCGAGGCAACTGGAAACCACCGGTGTGAAAGTTGAACTTGTACGCAATAATCATAATTGAAATTCGTTAAGAATCTAACTTTTTAAACTCAATTATTCTTTTCAAAAGAACAAATGTTTGATTTGAGATCTCGAAAACAAAAATCAAGAAAAAAGGAAAATACAAAAAAACGTATTGTATTTTCAAATGATATGATCAGAGGGAATTCAACGTTTTATGATTTCTGATGTGTGCTAAAATTATATCATTTAAGTTCGAGAAATGTAACAAATTTTACAATAAATAGAAAAAAGATAGTCTTGATGATTGCCTTGGCTGTTCTCTTAGTTATTCATATTTCATGTTAGAGTTATTGAAATATTTATTTGGCTACTGATGTCTGGCGTGCAAGACATTTGCACATTAAGTGACACAACGTAAAAAGATATGATTCAGTTAATGTCCTGACACTGAACAGAGACCAATGTAAACCCAGTTACTTTATCCTTTTAACAAAAAGGAGCGGAACAGAAATAAATCTTAATACAAGCGAAAGAGAAATGAATAATATAAAAAGTAATAAAATAAAAGCACACCCCTCTTAAGCTTATACATTCATTGTTATTTTTATGCTGTCATTTCTGTACACACTCATGCTCATTTGCGCATGTTCAAGAGGCAAAGTTCAAAAAGACACCCAAGCAAGACATCATGGCGGGAGGAGAAAGAAATCATGGTGGGACTGCAGTTAGTCAGGCATACGGAAAAGAAAAAAATGGCTCAGAGCCTATACTGTAGAATTAGGAAAATGTAGAAGAAACGGGAAAGAAATGTCCGCTGAAAGAAGATTAACTTCGCATCAGAGATGAGAACTTTCGGACAAAACGGATGAGGGAATCACAAAAAAAGGAAAGAAAAATAATGGCTGATGATGACTAGATGCAAATAATAACAACGAACAAATGTAAAAACAAAAAAAGATGGGGCACAAAGTTGTAAATGGAAGCTCAAGTTTCTGATCCGCTTCTTTAAGTCTTGATCCAGCTGACTTTTGAACGCACAAAAACAACTGATTCAAATCTACCTAATTCAGAGTGTAAGTTCACATCTCGGTTTGAATATTGTGTTTATTACATGCCCAAATCTTAAGATATTTAAGACTAATGTTTAATTCCTTTTAGCCTCTTCAGAAAATCGGCTCTTGAAATGGAGACAAGAGTATGTGATATTTTATACATGTTTAGACGAAATAAAGCTAAGAATAAGATTTGAGAATATTTTTTAATATCAATTTGGATTTCACATCTCAAACATCTTCGGGTTTCTTCCCTCCTTACCCTCCCTAGAATCAAGTTTCAAAGACGCTCTTTCTATTATGATATTCTAATACACACTTTTTGAAAATTGTTTAGTCATCAAATAATTTTTGACAATGATTATCAAATGTACCGATTCCACCAATAACAGACTTTAGACAATGAAAAAACAAAACAAAATGATATTGTAATGTATTTAGCAACGTGGCTGTAACAGGGTGATGGATGGCATGATGAAAGGACTCTTTTCTCATATTCGGTAATATGACGTAATCAAAGTAAGACTCGTGATCATGGAGGTACATGTAGCAAATCGACTGGCCAAGTAGGAGATACGGGTACACAAATGAGTGCACATAAAATCAAACTTTGGAAAAAGTGTAAGAAATGATGTAAAATATTTTCGAAGTTTTTTTGTTCCCAATAGATTCATATAAAAGTTCTAGACATTATCTTTTTTTGTACTATGTAAGAAAAATATCAGAAGTGTCTCGTGAGATTATCCAGTTCTTTATCGCCTTTGCAATCAGTCAACTGAAGTAAGACGTTTCCTCAGGTACATTCATAAGCTCGAAAAATTAGTTCTTGAAAATTTCTCAGAAACAACTATCGGTCAGCGTTCAAGCATTTTTGTCTCTCATCTTGCTAAACTCAGAAAAAAAGTAATTTTTGGAAATGAATGATCACTGGCGATGTAAAATAGAATTACTTCAGCAATTTAAAGCGGAGAAAATGGCGGCTAGATTCAGGAAACCTATCGCATCTCAAACAAAACAGAGTCCGCTGGTGGAAAAATTTTTCCCTTTATATAGCGGAAAATCAATTTGAATTCTTACGAAAAGACTGGCTGTTGCAGGGTTAAACTCTATGCATACTTCCATTATAGTACAACCTCTGTATTGTATTTATAATAGATAAAAGATGAATATATTACCAGAATAAATGTATCTATTCATTTGAATGAAATAATCTCTTCCATATTTGTAATGTATATTTTCGGAGATATGCACAAATTTGGGTCAGTCGGTAAGAGAGCATTCTAGCGATCATGTGGTCCGTGATTTCAAATCACGGTAGGGAAAAGTTGATTTAATAATTGTATTTATTTATCAGAACTAAATCATCCCTTGTATATTTGAAACATGAATTTTAGCAGGTATGGAAGATTTGCCAGTTTGGCTCAGTTATTAAGAGAGTCGCATACTGATCGCTGGGTCTTGATTTCGAAACAAAGGGAAAATTTCCTCACTCTTCGTTCACATCAGAAATCGAAACTAGAACCCTTTGCGTGTGAAGTAGACGTGCTAATCATTAAACCCTCTGAGCGGACCTGTGCACTCAGTCGCAAATTGAGTACATTCTCAACTGTATGATATGGATGGAGATATGAATCAGGGATGAGAGTCCCGTCCAATCCAATCCGAAAGTTTACATATGCTTATTAAATGATTTTACATACTTTGACAAAGAATTACTACATCGTTGTCAGTTTGTGAATAAGTTCTGCAATAATGAAAAAGTATGTCCTTTAAGCGAGAGGAAAGTAAATTCTGTTTTTCAAGTTTTCACAAATCTTATGATTGGACGGTTGTAATATAGCTAGCTTTTAGTAATTTATCTCTTATCTTAAAAAAATAAAGCTGAGGGTTTTTTATCCATACAATTACTTTTTAATTCAGTCATCCTGTAAACGTATTTTGGAATAATTCTAACATAAATGTACGACTGAATTTCAAATATTTTCAATTTCATTGAATTACGATGAACCTTTGTTATAACGAATCTTGATGTAACAGATTTCGGCTTTAACACTTGGATCCTTCCTAACTGACTTCAGATTTGCCCTCTCATTTTCTGACAAATTTTTCTTGCAATTTTATAAAAGATGAAGTTGAAAAATAATAGGATGATATCACTCGTGGTAAAAACGGTCGGTAACAGTTCATTTTGCCCAGATTATCTAAACCTTCAACCTAAGCCTTAACACAATTTGTATAAACTATTGCCATTAACACTAAATCAGAATTTGTCAATTATTTCGTGTAAAAACTATTGGGAATAGCAGAACTGATAGAAATTATTTATATATACCCAGAAAAAAGAAGAAACTAGACAAAACAAAAATTTCCTGCAGATATCCTTTGTAAAAACGGAAAGTGCACGATATACTCAGAGTAAAGAAATAAGTACAATTTTTAATGGAATTTTTCTACAGTGTTTATTCATAATTTCAACTCAAAGTTTATTACAATAAAATTGATGGATCACAAGAACGATGTACTGTTTGTCTAAACCCAGAATATTTATACCCAGTTTGTCTAAGCTATCATAATCATTATCAGCTGTTATGAGTATAGTGATGGACAAAGGCCTTCCCAATCTCCTCCCATGATGTAGGTGATTGCAATAATCTCTTTCATGTCTCACTGGTAAACTTTTATATCTCACCTCTCCATCAAATCAGAATTCGTTAACGGTTTTGTGTAAATACATTGGAAATTACGGAATAAATCGAATTGTTATTATTGCGTTAAAAAACGAAAGATAAGTGACATTTTAATTGCTTCAAGTATGGTCAAAAATTTTCACTGGAAACTTGACACCTGAGATGAAAACTAGCATCATACTTGTATAAAGTTCTATCGTCAAAATCTTTATGTCATTATCAAGAAACTGACAGGAAAATCTGATATGATTTATCCGTGAGAAAAAAAACTTTAAAAACGAGATTTTTTTCAGAAAATTAAATATCAAATTAAATAAATTAGAGTTCGGAATTTTTACAATATAAAAATACAAGATTTACGAAAAAATATTTAAGATTTTTCAGATCTATCCTGTAATTTCCAATATTTGCAAAAAAATTGACTGAAAGCTTCCGTATTTACCAAACTAAATGCAGCGAGCAGCAGAACCGTCATCATATTTACCGAACGAGGTGCAACCACCGGGTATTACGAATAATATTTGAGTAGTGAGACTCACACCGAGAATTTATTTTTATTCTTTTATTTCCAATCTGCACTCTTTGCCAAAAATGAATTATGATAATGGTTGACAATGTTCCATCTAAAAAAAAAAAAAGAAAAGAATAAGGATAATATCGCTTCTACTAATACCGTCTGGGTAGAAATGAGAGCAAACAAGTCTTGATGCTGCAGGGTCAAACTACATTACAATTTCCATTCCGACTGAAGATGATTACTGAAACTTTAGTATTGCATACATAATAAATAAAAAAAATATAGATATATATTTAAAAAATATACATTTATTTATTTAACACCAGACTTGCACAGGAGTTTGACAGTATGGCGTCGAAAGAATTTGAGGAACAACGAGGGGTAGGTTCAAAGGTAAAATATGATCTTATGCCAACCATAATGTTTTCGTTGCTCAGTCAGTAAGATCAGCTTGTACAGTAAAGTTAGTTGCAATACAGAAACAACAAAAAATTGAGATGTAGTAAAATACTAATCATGAATTAGGAATAATGATTATTGACAATAATTCATCTTATACAAAATGAATGGAGATAATATTCCTCCGAAATGTTTTCACAGAGAAACCTCTCCAGGCAAACGGAAATAAGTAAAATAATGAAGTCGAAAATGAAACATTCTTATTCAGCTTTTTACTGTTAAGTTTTTCAAAGAAACATTTGCAAATTCTTTAGTATGACTTCATTCACATTTGTGTACACAAATGTCATCATATATTTTAGAAAAAATAATTGTATTTAAAAGCAATAGATGGATTGCTTACTTGATTATATCACAAGGGAATAATAGAATTCTACTTTCAATTCCAAATTTTGGTATACAATACCACTGATAGAAATATATACAGCCATGCATCTCTCTCTCTTTCTCTCTGCATCTCTCTCTCTCTCTATATATATATATACATATATATATATATATATATAGAGAGAGAGAGAGACAGAGAGAGAGACAGAGAGAGAGACACACACACACACACATACACTCGTGCGCACACACACTCACACACACATATATATATGACAGTCGATAGAAAATTATAGCACGCAGTTCTTAGCTGATTTGTGACTTGAAATTTTCACCGTATAATGCTTGATCTATATGGAGATGCGTAAATAATGAAATTATATTAAAAATAATTTTTGCAGGAGTGACGTTATGGAATTTATGATGTATTCACGTCTCACTCCAATCTGTCTATCTGTACGTCAGTCTCTCTCTCTTATATATATATATCAATTAAATGAGGAAGTTAGGTCTATAGCAATGCTTAAACCTTCGTTTTGCTAATTTAGCTCCTCAGATAGACAGTGCGATTAAGCCTGTATATCATTTATGCATTAAGGGAAATTGATTTCACTTTGATTTGAAATGTGACGTTTGGAGAAAATTGTGATTATTTACCTTGCAACAAATTATTTGATACTGCTTCATCTAAGGTGTATTCTCCCAGATTATCTTACAAGAAAATCCTTTTATTTCCAATGCTTACTTGAGGGTGTTTTTTTCACGATTTTTCATCTATAAATAATTTTAATTGTTTGTTCAATTAAAAAGTGTTACTTGTTTAAGTCATTTTATCTTCAATTCGCATTATTAGCTTATTTATTTTATTTATTTACTTATATACTCACACACACACTTATATATATATACGTATGCGTGTATTTATATACATTTCGTGTATTTTTTCTCTGCTTGTTTATGTTTTGAAATAAACATGTACATGTATATTAGATGACGAATGTTTGTTTCTTCATATCTTTGTTTTTTTTCGTAACTAACTTAGTAACTCTATGTTTTATATAAAACTATGAAGACAACAAATTTTTGTTCTTTTTTCCTGACTAAAATTTTATTTTTAGACTCCTAATTTGGTATTTTTCAAATATCAGGGAGACGGTTGTACCCTACGGACAGCCAATTTGTGTGCAAGAGAAACTTGGACATAGAATTGGTAGAGCTACACAGCAGGTCAATTTAAGGTCAACACCGCTTTTTCTATCAAAATTTGCAGGTTTCTACTCGAGCATCCATTTATTTCTTTGAAAATCATTGGTGGCAATAATGGTCCATGGTTAGGGTCATGAAAAATAGAATCAGTAGACACCGACAGAAAAAAATTAAAAACTTTCTTCTTTGTATTTTATGTACTTTCAATTTATTAGACTGTCCATAAAGTTTGAGTTGTGAGAATTAAAAAAAAAGGTTTTAGCAACATCTTTATTAACAGAGTAACACTAACGCTGAACCCTCACTATTTATCTTTTTATCAATGCTTAACCCCTTACCATATCCTTTACCTTTATCCCCAGCTCAATCACAACGGCAAAACATGCATTTCATTTAGATTAAGTGTCTACACTGACGAATACGTAAAGTATTGAGACCAAAAGTGTGTGCATGAATTCTCAGTTTTAAGAAAAAATATTTCTGAAAGTTTTTAGGGGGGGGGGTAAACTTGGGGGTGCATGTGGAGCAACCCGGGGCGCACATTGTATACATTTATTTTATTTCATAAAATATCTACAGAATATCATTCGCTATCCTGTGCTGTTATATTTGAATTGCTTTCCCGTGTTGTAATGTTTGACATTTTTTCCCGGGCAATTACGGGTACCCACGCTAGTATATTTTTCGCATATATCTTTGCAATGAAGAAAATACACTTAAAAGCCACAGTTAAAAGCCACAGTTAAAAGCCACACTTTCATTCTGGAAAATTAAAATCCTCGATAGAGTTGTACATATTTTTAATATCTTATTGAAAAGGGAATGCCTTTAGTTTCAAATGACATCTAATCTATAAATACATATGCCAATGTCCATGTATGAATATTGAAGATGTTTCCGGTATAATTGCTAAATATGATTAGAGAAAGAATAAATCTTAAATGAAATAATATTCCAATGGAAACACCACCATTTATGATATTTTTATTACGACATATGTTCACATATACACATTCGTACGCATTTGATTGTATTTATTTTTAAATGTGCGTGTTTTTTGCTGGTAACACTCTGGATTTCTTTTCTGGAAAATTCACTTTAAAATCAAATATCGCCGCAACGATTGAGATGACTAAATGCCGACTAAAATCAAATCTAAAATGTCTGTGTCAATATTTCATTCCATTATCTGAAACCTATTCGGAATATTATATTCACAATGATATTTATATCACGAACCTTTCAATTCATTTTTTCGCTTTAGATAACTTATTTTTCTTCTTGAATATCTCTGTCCTCGTCCTGAAGTGTTTCATCGCCGCGTTTCTGTAGAGGGCGAGAAGAAGATAGCCACAGAAATCATCTTTAATGGATACCCTTGAAGTAAATAAACTAAAAACATTATTTGTCCTGACGCTTAATAGACAAAGATGTTGCAGTTTCATTAAAGTCTTAATGGAAACGAAATACAGATGGCGCCGTCAATTCTGAATGAGGAGTCGGTTTGGAATATACTTTTTAAATGAACTCTCGCGTAGCCAAAGTGTTTCTTCAAGCTAAGCTGGAGAGAGAAACAACAGAACTGTAGATAAATAGATTGATATATAGATGAAGGTAAATAGATATTATATGAGACTAAGCCTATTCAGACACAAGGTCACATCTCTGGAGCATCCAGTAAGGAACAATAACTGGGGAGACTAACGTTTAAACCATAAACTATCACATGATCAGAAATAGATACATAAATTTTGTTTGGTGATATACGTAGAAACAATGACACAGATAGATAGATAAATAGATAGATAGATAATTAGATAGATAGATAGATAGATAGATAGATAGAAAAATGATTATTAAGTAGGAAAGCCGACCAAATCGCATGATTGGAAGAGAGAAAATGAAAAGACGTCCATGTGTATGCATGTATGTTTGTATTAGGTTATATTAGATTAAAAAAACACAAGGATGAGAGTGTGTTTGTGATAGCTTTAATCAAGAATAAAATGAAAGAAGAAATAATTTTAACGCTTTCAACAAAATGCATTATTATGATCGAAGAAACTTTTCTGAAATGAGTGATGAGTTATTTTTTGTTGTTCTTGATATTATTTGACTAATTAAAATGCTGCAAACAAACAGACTAGGAATTTCGTAGCTTCTCTCTCTCCCTCTCCCTCTCCCTCTCTCTCTCTCTCTTATATATATATATATATATATATATATATATATATATATATATATATATATATATATATATATATATATATGTATGTATGTATGTATCGTTTCAAACAAAGATGTGTCACGGGGAAAGTAGTTAATTATTGTGTAATAATGGCTGTGAATACCGGAAATTTTTTTTTAATTTTGTGTCTAATCAGAGTGTATACAGACCGATGAAGACATATGTAGATATGAAAATAAAAAAAAGTAGAAAGGTGACTAGTTAGATAGAGTAAAAACTTGGAAGAGAGAGCAATTGGTACAGTATAAAGGAATAAAGAAATATACACTAATTACGTATCGATAATTTTACTTGCATATCTCTGCTCATATGAAAAGCAAAACTGGCTGCTGTGGGATCAATATATATATACATATATATATATATATATATATATATATATATATATATATACATATATATATATATATATATATATATATATATATATATATATATATATGTATGTATATATATATATATATATATATATATATATATATATGAACAATAGGTAATGTGACAAACTCAGGAGTAAAAGTACACGCAGACTTTAATTGTTGATTAATAATTCGTAAATGAATCGATTAGTATGCTATACACGTTTTGGGAGGGGATTTCATCTTTAGTTGCATGCTGGTACCTTTTAGTGGTAAAAAGGTTTCCGTACAAATCAAATTTAGCCTCAGCTGGAAATCAAGAATGAGGATTCGTAGAAGGTCATGGTAGTGGGTCAACGCTGTTTTATGTATGTGAAGGAAGCTGTGGTGTTTTAGTTGGATAATATCTTGGAAATAATATTAACAGTTACGTTTTTTTATTGGTTATGCTGGTCAGATGAGGTGAGCATTCTTAAGATTTGATCGTCACGGATATCGGGGAGTTGGATAATGGTATAGACTCTTTAGGTATTTAGTAAGTTGGGGTCGAGGCTAACTCTAACAGTAATCTGATATATGTATATATATCTTTATTCTTTCTTTTTACATAAATGTATTAATTTACAAGAATGAACCGCTTTGTAATCCGTTGGTCGTGAATTCAAATTGCAGAATGAGATGCGAGTTTTGCATATCAGTTTACACCCCTAATTTTGGTGAGGATTGTTCTATCAAGTTTTGATAGTTAGCCCCAGTTTGGGAGTTTGGCAATATTCCTTTTGAACTGAGTTGTTCGCTTGCTTCAACTTGGATTTCCATATCAATATCATTGAAGATCGCATCATTGTGCTTTGTGTATCACCGATTCAATGAACATACATTGTTCTAAAAGCACATACATGTTCGAGCGTAAACCTCTCTTTTGCAAAGGCGTGACACCGGTTTTTAAATATTTGAATCCCAGTCTCTGACCAGGGCTCAATCATCAACAAAGTTCACCCAAGCAAAGATTTTATCATGGACCACATTAAGCAAGCATTTGGAGTTCCCTTTTTATTATTTGGACTAGTATCCTCGTTTTTATGTGTAAATAGACAACTAAGTGTCACGTAGGGTTACACGTGAACATGAACGCAGACCCAACAATATTACTCTGGGCATTTTTTGCATTCTTCAATTTACTGCATTTCAAGAGAATCTCAATTCAATACCCCTGACATCAAAGCGCTGTCTCTGTTACTTAACGGTCACATACAAATACTGGAACCACTTTCAGAATGATACGAGATTCACCCGAGGACACAAAATAGGAGCCTTCGTCATTATAAATAAGTTTGTGTTCCATTAGGTCACTGATCAAATAAAAAAAGTGTAATCAGAATATGAGGCCAGGTATAAAAAAAATCAACTTTGAAGGAATGTCATTAGACTATGAAGTTTAGTGCTAGAAGTGGATAGAGAATGAGATCTTGTTTAAAGGAAAAATCAATAAATGTGGTGAGAATTTGAGGCCGGATAGAAAAAAATAACTCAGGATATAAGGTCAGATGAAGTAAAAAAAAACAAATTTTCAAAACAGTTTAGACAGAATATGAAGTCAGGTAAATCAATCAGTTTTTAAAAGTGTTCCCGAATATGAGGCCAGAGCCCCCTTTCCCCGACCGTTTGCCAGAATAAGAGGTTGGGTAAAAGAAAAAGAAAATTTTAAGATAAAGCGTACCAGAATATGAAAATCAAATGAACAAATCGTGTCAAAATATGAGCCCTACTAAAAGGAATAAAACATAAAAAAATGTGTTCCCGAACAGGAGGTCAGTAGGAGAAAAAATGTGTTCTGGATTTGATATCTTGTAGAAAAAAATACTCGCAAAAATAGCATTGTCAGAATATGATGTTATGTGAAAAAAAATAAAAAGGTTGAAAACCTATTCAGAACATGGAGCAGCTTAAAAAAAAAAATTTTGTCATCAGAATATGAAGTCATATAAAACACATCTACCCAAACTGTTGTGATCAGAAAAAAAATCAGTTTTGACATCATGGTATTTTCATTCGCAAACACAAACTGAAGGTTAAGTTCAGCATTACAAATATATAGTAAATAGAACCTACTCTAAAACCATTGAAATAAGTCAAATCATACTTTTTCTTCGCATTTTGTAAGCTTCTACATTATAGGGCTACCTTGATTCATACCCTCTGGCTACGATGTGCCGTTTTGGCTGATTGAAAGCACATACGGACAAGCAAGTTCAGTTTTATATAGAAAGGTTACAATACACACAAATTGTAATGTGTTCAGTTTGGCAGCCCACCAATTGTAATAATACATTTTTGACACATCAGTCGATTCTTTTTCAGACGATGTTAATCGAACCAGCGTTTTATACTTTGTTCCTACGATCAGGAAGTCTAATCAGAAATTCTCTTTGGGAGTAGTGTTATTTTCCCACTAATTACCCGGATCAGCACTTTCATCTTTGTCGATTAGATGAGATTGAAATACTATCTAAATGCACCAAATAATTGTTCTTATAGGTCTAAAATGATCCTGCAACTGAATTTAGAAATCAAAATTGAAGCCCCGATCTGAATCACAGCTTTTTTTTGTCAATTTTGCTATGAATGCAAAAAAGAACCCAAAACAATTCAGTATGCTAGTTTTATATCTGCATCTGTTCGGTAGGGAAAACTTTGATGTCACTGACTACTTTGTTTTACACTAAAGCACATACTTCTCTCCGTTTTTGCGTGCTGAAAAATGTTCGTACAGAACACAGCTGTTCTCTTTCAAAATTATCATCTATTATTATGTGACTTGTTCGCGTGAAACTCAAGATATAAAAAGTATCTGAAATAAAACAAGACAAGGAATGTCTGCAATTTTACATTTTGTTGTGATAATCGTTGATTTACATTCCATTTCTGTATTCCAAAATCTGGATATATTCCCTTTAGTCTGATACACAAGAGTGTTCGGTGGGAAGGAAAACGGAAAGAGAAGCTATGTTATTACGTGAGAATATTCACACATATCCCCCAAAGCATTAGTTCGTATCCGATCACAGCAGTTAAGCCACAGCGAGCGAGGCTGCTATATGGATGGTTGATAACTTGCCGATAGACTTTGCTGTATCGTTTGAAATAGAGAAAAACAGAGATATCATAGCGGCGCCAGAGAAGAGAAACTGGGTGATTATATAGGCTATACGATCCATCATTTCCGTATTGGGAAACATTATTTGCCGACGCGAGAACTACGCGTTGTTGCTGTACACATTATCGGTTAATACCTTAAATAAGGATATATATATATATATATATATATATATATATATATATATATATATATATATATATATATATATACACACACATATTTGCCCAGGTGTGTGTGTCTAAGAAAAGAAGGAAAAGGTGGATTAATGAAAAAAAATACATATTTATATAAAATGGATGTGACCGATATTTTCAGTACATAAATGTCGTTTCTGTTGCAGTTATACGAACATTATATACCATAAGCATTTTTAACGAGCCCTGCCATTCTCAAGAATCATCATCTTCAACATCATCATCATCATCCTTTTAGCGCTCATCGTTGAAGATAGACCTTCCCCACGATTTCCCAGACCTCTCTATCATGGGCATCACAGAACCAGGACTCTCTGAATTCTAGCCTGTCACGCCATCTTAATTTCTTTCGGTCACAATTTCGCATATGTGATATACAGCTGTCGTCTGTCATTCTTGCAACACATCCAATCCATTGCCATTTTAGTTTTCTTATTGTTTCTATGATATCTCGGACACCTGTCTTTTCTCTATTATAATGTGCTGTCATATGATCTCTCCATGTGAGGTTGAGCACGATTCTCTCATGTGCACGTTGCATAGTTCTCAGTTTGAGGGTCAATTTTAGATTCCATGTTTTGGCTCCATAGGTGACTATCGGTAGGATGCATTGGCTGTATATCTTACCTTTTAGGACTATTGGGACTTCTGTGCTCTTGGAGGTTGAGTTTTCTCTACCGAAAGCTTTCCAGCCTAGTGTGATACTTCGCTTTATTTATGACTGCGTGTAATTGTATTTTTTGCATACATTTTTAGTATGTCATTTCAACTAGAAAAAAAGAATGAGGCAAGGTGATACCAGCTCACCCAAACTCTTCACAGCCGAGATGATCTTCTGAAATATATAATGGGAACACAAAGGAATCAGAATACCTAGGTAACCTCAGATTTGCTGACGACATCATCCTCTTTGGCAAGAACCCTCACCATTTCCAAATAATGCTAGAGAATCAGCACTGAAAATCAGTTGGGTATAAAAGAGAATGAATTGTAACGAGGATACTAATTGTTTAAATCTATGTTCCTGTTTGTAGGAGGAGTGAAGAGGCTTTGATTCCTCAGCAATGTGTCATCTTCTTTGACTTTATTGTAAAAAAATTCTGCCAGTCTTGTTTTCCTCGTAAATCCTAGGAGGTTTTTCGAACCGGAACATGGCTTTAGACAATTTTGCTAAAAATGTAGAATCTCTTCCACTCGATACCAAAACAACATCACAAACGAAAGAGAAGGTATTCAAACTTTATATAACAGCCACATAGAAGAACACCATAAATGTCTAAAAGATAAAGAACACAAATACCTAAAACATTTGAAGTAAAATAAAGCCAATTTTACGGCTTTCCAAAAGTTCACAAGAGTGAAATAGCAAAATAGCCTATGAAAAAACATCGACACCAGAAGTTAGTACACTGAATGTCAATGATTTTAAACAACGCCTAATGATTGCAGGACTATTTTGCTTGACCAGTAAACTAAGCAATCTATTTATATACTAAAACTTCATGTCCCCAGCTTCTTAAAAGACACGACGGAGTTTACAAGGGAACTTCCCAAAATAACTAACAGTACCCTCTTAGTCTCCTTTGATATGGAATCCTTATACTTGAGCAACAGCCACAACTAAGGTCTAGAGGTACTGGGATTCTGACTGAATGAATACTCCAATGAAATATCAAATAGATTTAATAAAAAATTCATTTTAAAACTATGCAATTCGTTTTAGAAAATAACACCTTCCATTTCAAAGATAACTTTTTTAAACAAATTAGAGGAACAGCAATGGGAACCAAAATCACATGCAACATTAACGATCAGCTATCTAGAAGAAAAATTATATACCAGAGTATACAAAAGATTTGGAACTGAGTTTTCAGAGATTTTCAAAAAATCGTGTGCTCACTTTTTAGAAAATTGTTTCTTATAATGGAACTTCTGCATCTACATCACATATTGAATAACCTATATGAACACATTGAGTTTAAAATTGAATTTAATGAACACAAAATTCAATTTTTAGATTGTTAAATCATAAGAAACAGACACGTGATCCTAACTGACGTACATTACAAACCAACGACGGTGAAACTTATTTTCTTCATGTCACCCTAAACCCAAATGTCAGTTAACCATTTTCCTTAGCCTGACGCTCGAAAACAATAATATCTGAACAGAGTACTCTAGATATTAGACCTGAGGAACAAAGAAATACCTACTTAAACAAAATTATCCCATTTCCCTAATTTGAACTGGAATTGAAAAAAAAGCACACAATTAGATAGACAACAATCACTAGCACTAAACACTAAAACAAATAAAACTACCATTATTCCATTCATCAACAACCATAGCCCTTTAAACATTAGAGTTTTTGAAAAAAATACAAGACATCCACATCCTAAAAAGAGACGCCCTCAGGAACAACATCCTCACTAATTCATTAATAATTGAAAGTAAATGCCAACCTCCAAACTTAAAAAAGCTACTGTCAAAAGCCACATCCTCTGTGAAAACAGAACCAGAGAAAAAGAAAACCAAATGCAATAGATCAAATTGTGGCTTATGCACAAATTTAATAGAAGATAACTAAACTTTCAAATGCGGTAAAAACATTTAAAATCATATCCAACATCTCTTGTGGCATAAAAAAAACATCATCTATGCCGTCATTTGTCAAGGTTGCAATAAAGAATACGTAGGGGGAACATTCCATCTCAGGAATAGGACCATTGTACATAGAAAACAGATGAGAAATCCCTCGATAAGGATACCCAAAGATAGTTCACACATTTTGCTATGTGCTTCACGAGAAATTTTCAGCTTTCCCTTTCAAAAAAATGAACACCGACAATGTTGCAGAAAGAAGAAGAAGGAGAATAAATTTCATTGATTCTTTAAAACCTGCACTAAATTCTAACTAATTACTAATATGGTGATGTATTTGAAAAAAAATCATACTAATCCATATCATTACCTCTTCCAAGAATCTACAATCAAACCCCAAATCAACACACACATACATACACATTGATTCTCCCATAAACACACTCATTGTCACTTAGTACTCAAATCTGCAATCATACCAAAATACAATCCAACTATACTGTGAACACACACACACACACACACACACACACTGATACTTCATCCCTTTACTTCTGTCTCATACATATTCACATTATCACTGACTATATCAAAATACCATTCAACTACACAGTGAACTCACACACATTCAAACTCATTGTTACATCAAACCTCTCTTCGTAAAGGGAGTTCCAGCATGAACCACGTTCATCCAAAAAAACTCACCAACAACTAAAATTTTATTACACCCATCGAAGATACTAATGGCCTGAATTTAACCCCCCCCCCTAGTGTACAATGGAAAATGATGACCAGAAAGAGAATCACATCAGCCTTCTGAAGACATGTGCAAAACCGGTTGAGGCTCATAATTAAAAACTTCTTCTTCTTCTTCTTCTTCTTCTTCTTCTTCTTCTTCTTCTTCTTCTTCTTCTTCTTCTTCTTCATCATCATCATCATCATCATCATCATCATCATCATCATCATCATCATCATCAGTCTTTTAGCGTCTGTTTTAGACGTAGACTTTCCCCAGGATTTGTCACACATCCCTATCATGGGCGTTGCAGAGCCAGTACTTCCTGAACTTGTCTAACTCGTCTCTCCACCTAATATTCTGCCAGCCTCAGTTGCGCATGTGGTCTCGGGGGATTCATGTCGTGAGTCGTGATGTCCATCGAGTGTCTGCCATTCTTGCAACATAGCCAGCCCACCGCCATCTGAGATTTTTAATGGATTCTATGATGTCCCTAACTCTTGTCTTTTCTCAGATGTACTGTGCTCTTTTCTCGGATGTACTGTGCTCTTTTCTTGGATGTGCTGTGCAATTAAAAACTACTAAACCTCAAAATCATGACGCAACAGTTTGGCTTTCCTTTTTTTCACTTTTTTTTAACATTTATCCAACCCTTATTGCGAAATTTACCTACCGATTTTTAATGTATGTATCTAAATAAAAGAAAGTTGATGTTTGATCAACACTTTCTCTGCCTACCACTTATCATGTGACATCATCTTAAGACATCAATGGTTAACGCTGAATTTAATCGAAATGTCAATTTTCTCTCTGATCTTAAAAATGGCTGGTTATTCAACCGAAAGTGTCCAGTCAACAAAATCGTTTAGATTGTATTTGCATATATTTGATAAGACCTTATCTTTCTTATCATCTGTTCTTTAATAATCATTGTTGCTAACCTATCAAGGGTTATCTTAAAACTTTATTCCATGCTTGGAAGAAATGAAATCAGCTATCTTATTCATGAAAGCTTCATTCCATATTACTGCATACCAAAAAAAACAAAACAACCAATAGTGAAATATTCCCAGACTGCTGCTGGAGGAAAACACGGTAGTTTTTAAGTAAATGTTACTGTAACCATCACAGTCAAAGACAATGATAAGAAAGTAAGAGGTTAAGTGAGCAAAGATGACCTGGCCCACATTACTGATTGTTCTTCAAATAAAAAACACCTTGAGTCGGCTACAAAGGAAAGTGGTCATAATTTAAACAGATAGATGTGGGAGAAGATATCTGGTCACATACTATAACTTATAACAATAAGCCAAGACATAGATATTTTTAGAGTGATGTGACTCGGACCTGGGATCCAGTCTGCAGGCTGTTATCCCGTCAGGTTGCCCCTCCAAGGTGTTAATGTTAGCATGCATCTGTCCGGGTGTTAAGGGTCTGTTCTTAACCGTGCAGAGAGCTGTACCGTATGGATATTCTTCAACGGGACTGTACAACTCTATAGCCAGCTCAGGCATTTACCAACTATAGCGCGTTCACGTCCTGAGATCTAACCATAGATCAGCTGTCAGGATATTCCCGGCTGACCCTCATAGCTAATTGAGATCTGCCAGGATGATGACACTCCGGTTAAATCTACGATATAAAGGCCCTACTCCTATCTGTGCCTCCTCGGTGGGTCATGATGTTCAAAACTTTGTTTTAAAGGGTAGGATCGGTTCTGGACAATTCTTACTCCACTTTGAATCTTCATTGCTACAGCAGGTTATTTCGCACACAAGCCCCCGCCGTCTATAGTCCCACTGCTGTGGAAAGCCTTCTAAAAATCTTCCTTCGCTAAACCACGATATATATATATATATATATATATATATATATATTAAAGGAAACCAGGAAGACAGATGAGCGTTTTCTTGTTGACGTGTGACGTGTATGCAGAGGCAAGGGTACGAATAATAAGATAAGGTTGGCATGATATGATTCTCATGAATGTTGACTATTGCATCGTTTGTGATCTAATATAAACAATTTGTGATGTATTAGGCAATGAGTTACGCTATTTTTCCCATAAATTTCCTACCCTGGGTGGCAAGAATTGAGAGATATGTCACCATATATATCTACATATCTCGGTATATATATATATATATATATATATATATATATATATATATATATATATATATATATATATATATATATACGTGTGTGTTTATGTGCGTGTGTATGCTCCTTTATGGTTATCTACTACCAATTTTATGCGTCTTCTGATAAACATGTGCGCATATATATCTTTGAGCTTTCTTGTAATTAAACATGTTTCTAAAATTGCCAAACTCACATCTTAGTCTATGTATAACTATGAATATACAAACATACACTCTGGATAACCTTCGAGTCAAAACATATAATGGTGTACGTATCACCTAGAAATATATATAAATTCTATTATAATTCACCAAATGTAAGTCAGCCTGTATGTGAAAGCGTAACTCAGGAACCGCAAAATATATCCCCATGGAACTTTCTGTGTGTGCTGATAGGGGGGATATGCATGTTTTAGAAAGTTACTTTTTGAAAATTCCAAAATAATGATTATAATGATAATAATAATGATATGCATAAAAATAATAACAAGGGGCTTGCATTTGCGCTCAACATGATAATAATGATCTACTCTCCATCTGTTTTCTATAATATCAAAGGTCCAATTCTGCTAATTTTTTTTTTGACCTCTGAGTGGCCCGAACTGTGCCTTGTAACCATAGGTATTGAATTAAGGTACCCCATAAAATGTGTACAATGCATCAAAACACCAGATGAATAATAATAGTATGGAATTTATGATAATAATGATCTGATTTGTATCCGTCTATTTCTTCTCCGTAAATGATTATAATTAGCCGAAACAGTACTTTTTAGCCATTTCTTTTCTATTATGGACAAAAGTTGCATTCTGTCCCTCTGGGAGAACTGGCTGAAACCCGTCCGAGGGCTCTTTTTCCGGCTAGTGTGTGTAATGAGTAATAGTATGTCTTTTACTACATTTCTTATACATAGATTTACCTTTTCTTTCACCAAATTAGAGAGAATAGGGATGTAATTTGTTATATACTTGTTCCCGAAAAGGCGAGGATTCTGTCAGTGTGAAATAGTCAGTTCTCTCAGCCACAGGCCAAAGCTAGTTATTTGTCATGTGTTAGTCTGGCACAAGGATAGAGTATAGCTTCACCTTCAAGAACAAGAAAATCCCAGTAGTTCTAAAAAGAGATTAATGTTCAACATAACATGGAGAGATCACAAGACAGCACGGTATATCAGAGCAAAAACAGATGTTCGAAATATCATAGAATCCTTTGAGAAACTCAAACATCATGTTGCGAGAATGGTAGACAACCGATGCACATCCCAAGGAATCATGCGAAACTGTGGCTGCAACGAACTAGACAAGTCCAGGAAGTATTGGCTCTGTGATGTCCATGACAGAGATGTCTGGTGAATCTTGGGAAATCTATGTCCAACGACAGACTTTAAAAGGCTGCTGCTGCAGATGATCATGATATTGCTCTTGTTAAAGATTTTGTTCAATGAGACTCGCGGTAAAGGCGAGGTGGTATGGTTATTTAAAAACAAGCTTTGGGGGAGAAATCATCCTAGTCATGTTTCTTGGTTCAACCATTCATCAAGTGTAGTGGGTAATTTTTAATTTCAATCTAATTACTTTTGAAGTTACCGTTAGAACATAGAATTAAGAACCAATCAAAAGAGATTTTATTACATGGATTTCGCTGATGAAAAGGATGATGAAGTGAAATTGTCACGAGAATGACATTAATCATCAACGTTTTGAATTCAGTGAGAGAAAATGTTTTTTTCTCATTAATGTTAAATTTCATCACTTATAGAAGATACAGTTTGTATTATGATGCGTTGATTTTCCATTCCAAATTAGTTTGGAATTTCTAAGCTTTTTTTATATATTAAATGAATGAATTAGTAAATGCTAAATCTATATTACTATTAAATACAAATAGATACAAATAAATAACAAGAATGAACATTATACAATAAACTGAAAGATAAAAAGATATCTCTAACAAATATCATTATTAAGATTCAAAATTTATGTTATTCTAATATCAGTAATACACAATTAGAAATAGTAATTAGTAAAGTCGAAATGATTAAATAAAAATATTAATCAATAAAATTGATGATTATTTTTCTATGATGTCTATATTCTATATTTTTTGTTTTAAGATGGATTTTTCAATATGATGGCATTTAGAGAACGTTTCACTCTTTTGGTTTAACTAATTCTTTTTGTCATTGAACAAAAGAATTTTTATCCCTCGTCCCAGACATAAATAACATATATCATCAAAATTATGGTTATGTATTGACTATTTAACTACGGGATTAAATCATTTTTGTTTTTGTTTTTGTATTGACTATTCAACTATGGGGTAAAATCATGTTTGTTCTTGTTTCCAAGAAAATTTCGAAAGAGCCGTGTTGTTTTCTTGCTTCTCATTTAGATAATATTTTTGTGGTTGTAAAATACCTGGATTTCAGCTGCTCATAAATGCTGCTAAATTAAAAATTGTGGCTGGGTAAATATTGTTTTCAGTTATACATGGATGTTTAGAGGACATATTCTTATTTTGACAATTAGAGTCTTTTTTGTTTGTTCATCTGTTTTAGTATATGAGTTCTGCTGTGTGAGATATTCATTTTATTGATGTTATTAATGAAGCTGTAACTAATTTTGATGGTATATCTATCCAGTATTCTGTTTAGAGGGCCATCTATTGAAAACTGTTCGTCAATTAATTCTAGAAAAGGTTTTGCCATATGATTTTCCTATTTCTGTTTCTATTTTACTTCTTTTGCTTTCAGTAAGATTTGATTCACTACCTACTTATCTTGTTTCAGAGCATCCATATAAACAGTTTTATTTCCATCAAGATTTTCTTGCTGGAAGAATCATTATTGATTCTAATCTTGATAGAATTCGGTATTTGTTTTAAAATGAAAGTTGAGTGATTAGAATTATTGATGATATCGGCAGGTGTCTGGTTATCTTTTAAAAATTGTTTGTATGCATTATCATTTAAATTGAATGTGACGTCCAAAGATTCACTATTTCCATATTTGAGTTGATATCTACTTGAAACTCAGCACATAGTAAATTGTGTAATATTTTGAATCATCATCATGTTGCATGCATGACACTATAAGGTCCACTATCTGTGCAGAATTAAATGCTCCCATATAGTCGTCAAAGCAAATTTTGATGCCCTCTTTTGTCCAGGTTCTGTTTTAATTTTCAGTGTAGTTTTTCTAAAAGGTTTCATTATTTAGATGTCTTTGTCATTTTCGTATTTTTTGCGAAATCTATTGCGGTCTCGAAAGGTTCTGCTGTTACTGACCGATAGGAGTCCTCAATATCAAATTGTATGAGTATGGCATTATTTCTATTTTTCAGATTTTTAAACCAATTAGTTGTTTCTGTTGTGCTTATCCATTGGTTGTATTCAATTAATATTTTCACGTTATCGTTGTCGTTTACCTACTTCAGTTTTTGACAGGTAAATCATTCTGGATAGTAATTTATCACAGAAATTTGATTTGTGATCTTTGAATACAATGTAGGCTTCTGCATTCGAAATTGAATCTGCCCAGTCATTAATTTTAATTTTTTTGATGATATTGTATTTTTCATTATCAATTTAGTTTTTTTTTTATTGTCAATTTTATACGTCATTGTAATTGGTAATTCTTTTTAGTAATTTTCGTTACGTATTTGGTTCCACCTTGCACATGTTTCTACATGTTTCTTTGCATAAATTATTTTGGATCCTTTCATGTTTCTTATATCCTAATTCAATTTTCTTTTTGAATTTATTAATATTTCTGTCAAATATTTTTCTTAAATTTGATTTTCTGATAGTGTTGAATAATCCTTCCTCAAATGTATCCAAAGGTTTGTTAGTTGAAGGTCTGCTTTTCTGTTTTGATTTTTTAGTATTTGCTCTATAATCATATAGTTATTTTAATGAGCACTTTCTATTTTAGTTTAATGGAAGTAATGAAGTTCAACTGTCTTACTTTGCTTAACAATCTTTTTTATCAAAATTATTTCAGATAAACTAATATTTTTGATGATAATCCATAATATTTTTGATAATAATAATAATAATAATATATATATATATATATATATATGTATGTATGTATGTATGTATGTATGTATGTATGTATGTATATATATATACATATATGTACACATATATATATATATGTACACACACACACACACACACACACACACATATATATATATATATATATATATATATATATATATATATATATATATATATATATATATATATATATATATGCTCTCTAAAAAAATCTCACTGGTTTTAACTTAGGTTCAAACGCCAAACTTTGGCTACAGTGAAAATAATGCTGCTTCTTATCCTGCTGTAAATAGTGCCGCCGTTCTGAAAAGATGAGTAAGTTTTTTTTTCTCGAATTCATTTCTGAGTAATTCTCCATAGTTATTCCACTGCTAATATCTAACATATTTTTCTACGTAAAGATAAATTTAAAAGGTATTTTCTTTTTTGTGCAATTGTTTGCAGAAAATGTTTTGGTCAACCTAATATAGCAACTAAAATAATCTATCCTCTCAAGTAAAAAAAAGGGGGATAATGGGGTTCATAGAATATACTCATGTTAAAGGTTGATATAAGGGGAAGCGTATAGGGGGTCAAGGTCAAGATCAATGTACACCCATACAGCTGGGATTGTAGACCTGTTCATCTAGCCCTGGTATATGGTGCCTTTTATCTGCACAAAGTATATATACACTTATATATATATATATATATATATATATATATATATATATATATATATATATATATATATATATATATATACATATATATATATATATATATATATATATATATATATGTGCGTGTGTGTGTATGAATATACATACTATATATATATATATATATATATATATATATATATGTATATATTCATACATACATTACACATATATTATATATAATACACTTATTTGAAATGATATCCTGTCATTACAAGGTTAATGTATCATTTGGCCAAGACAACGTAAATAGAATGAACAATCTAAGAAAATGGGTCTGCCGCAGGAATCAAACATGCAGCTGATAGGGGACCCACTTCAGTGTAGCGTTTCTCTGCCATTGAGCTAAACAGCTGCCGACAGTGAATAGAGCAATCAGTATATAAGAAAATATAAGAATGCCATGGACATATACCCACTGATGGTTAACATTTCGTGTTCCCCGCACTCATCAGGAACCGGCAATAAGTTGTGTCCTGTGGGATGTGAAAATAAACAGCCTTTTTGAATAACATTTTCTATAATTAACCAATCAGGTTTGGATATTTCTGAAAGCCTAACAGTTCCAACCATTACAACTATGTATGTATAAGGACAATCAACCGGGCTTACCTCACCTTTTCCTGAATTATAAAAAATATCTATACGATCATTCTGCTTCCTTTTCTCTACGTATACCAGAATTTCATTCTAGCGGGTTTTCACGTCTTTCAACGCCTCAAATTATCTCTTCATACTCAAAAAATAGCTACGTATCTATCCTACCAATACCCTCTCTTCCCACTTCTATTTGTCTTTCATCAAACTTTTTCGACGTTTTTCAACCATACCAAGGCTACGAACATTGTTATAATTGATTAACTTTAATATGTTATTGATTTCAAGGATAATTATCAAAGTTATTAGATATGTTCCTATCTCAAAACTTAATCATTTCATTGTCACCAGTATTTTTTCCATTCGCTCCCAGTCTATCAATCTATTTACTGTAAACTTGCAATCAAGCTAGCTAAACCCTTTGATCCAGTAACTTGTCGATGCCAGTACTTTCAAGAACCCTCAGTTACATTACCTGGTAGCACTTCATCAGAATCAGGTCCCCGCCAGAAGAGAACGTAAGAACTGTGTTTATTATTTCATGCAGTTGTGACAAGGAATAAAATAGGTGAGACGAGCCGTCCCATCAGAGTAAGGCTTTATTTTACACACATAATTATTATCATAATGTTTTTATCCGAATTTACTGTGACTCATGTTTATATGAGAGACACAGATCTGACAGATGAATCGAAGGCCGTAAACAAACCACCAAAAAGACCTTTTGAATGCTCACATAGATATGTATGTTTCTTGAAATTATTCAAATTAAAAAAGTGTTTATGTGTGTGTGTGTGTGTGTGTTGGTGTGCGAATGAATGTATTGGACTTAATGATATAAATCGAACTTGTCTAATGTAAAATCACCAAATGTGTCCAGGAAACATCTCAAGTAAGTATCTCAACTCGAGGACAAATGTTCAATTGGCATATTTTTCGTCGGTTCATCTGCTTGTTTCAATGTTATTTCCATTTGTATGCAAGCATCGACAAAACAGTAAAATAAAAACAATATGACGTTCCTCAGAAATAAAAATATGTTTTTATTAACAGGTCATCAAATCACTTCTAGCATCCAAATACATTATCTTTGTATTTGACATCTGATGTGAAGTATACCTCTCCAAATATTAGGTTCCTCATCAGTTTATTTCAATAAAAGACCAAAGGGCATCTAACAAGAAAGATGTTCTTTGGTTTCATCTTTCAATGTAGCCTATAGAATCGTGGTCTACTTTCCCAGGTCTTCGACATAACCCCTATAATATAGGCAATGAAAGTTTATGGCTGACGTTTCCCTTGGACAGGTACCCAGATAATTTGTCAACGAACTGACTAAGGAAAATAGAAAAACAAACAAACAAATATCCATAAATAGGCCTGACGTAAATAATTAATAGAGACATTCAACATCAGAAGCCCTTAAAAGCTTGTTGAACGATAAAGACTATTATTTTTTGAGTTAGAGTCATGAATTTTTGCTTCTTTTGTTCTTTGTGTTGTTTATTTTGGTTGAAGAGTTTAATTATCCGTTGCGATGTTTTTTTCCCTCCGTTTCTCGCCCCACTCCCTTTTTTTCGGCTTTTGGCGATGTTGATCTTTTTCTTGAGCGATCAACAGATTCTTTATGGTGGACAAGCTGAATAAACACATGAGAGAATAATTAAGACGAGACTGGATTGTTACATTTTCATTTGAATTCTCCCAGCTTCTGAGAGTGATTAGTGCAGAAATGATAATAGATTCAAGCAGAAGAATAAGACTTTACCTAAGTCACAAGATAAAAAAGAGATGAATAAAAAGAAAAGAAAAAGATTTATTCTAGTTACACGTTACAAAAAATCTTTTACAAATCTTTGTATTAATCGTTAGCGTAATTACTGACTAAAAAAACCTACGCACGAGCGTGTATGAATACATTGATCATGAAATAGAATATATGAGAATATTCATGTTCCTTCTATTATTGTTCGTAATGGGATGCTATGTGAAAGGGGTATATTTCGCAGGTTTAAATTCAATTATCGTGAATTAAAAGTGATTATATACATTGTGTCTGTGTGCGTATTTATTGAGAGAAGGAGTCAAAGAAAGATGGATTTGCCAGGCCTGGCTGACGATTCTGGGGGTGTGGGCGAAAAGTTCTACAGTGAAAGAGAGGGAGAAAAACAAACAAACAAAAACCAAAAAAAAAAAAAAAAAAAAACAAAAAAACAAAAAACAAAACAGGACTGGCTGATCTTTCTGAGGGAGGGAGCTGCTCGTATGTTGACATAACATTTAATAAAAATTCTGATCAATTCAAACAAATTTAGAATGTCAACAAAGCTGTTCTATAAAAACCTGTCTCTTCAGTCATCAATTTTTCAAACCTTCAGAAAAGTCTTTCAAAATTTTATATTATAGATATAACACTAAACTTGACCGTTTCTTCCCGCCTGACATACGGAAGTACACCTTCGAAGTATTTGGTCTCTTCCATTTCATAATGGTGACACAAACATCATTGCAGACTAACTTTACCTGTCCGATGGTGCATGCAGACAGGTGGGAATGTCCGCTAACCTACCCAAGATACGATCGCACGACCTGCCAGTCGCTAATTTCACCCAAACAAAATCATTTGTATTGTGCAAGAGGACCCTTATTAAAGAATATGATTTATTCTATCAGATGTATAATATAATTATAATAATTAATGATTGTGTCACTCACAGACAGACTATCCAACATCAAGTACCACAAAGTAGGATTGAAACCTTCGCTTCAGACCCAAAGGCACACATTTTCCTCTGCCCTACGTGGAACTAGACTAGACGGTCAGTAGGGCCTAAGTGAGCAATGTAAATTTACTTACGCACAATTCCCCGTCTAACAAAGTGCTCTATTCTAGAATTGGAACAGCATTATACATATATATATATATATATATATATATATATATATATATATATATATATATATATATATTTGGAAATTCCTCAAAATGATAGGAGCTTTTCACTTAACTAAAACTACGCAGGGACTTAATTGATGTGTTGCATTTCAGAAACTGAAATAGAAGTAATGTTCTATCAACTGTTGGTAATCTAATACTATGATAGAATGATTATGAACTTTTAGAACAGAAAAAAAGAAGAAAAAAAAGCAAGCGTGTTTTCGTTCCAACAGCTGATCTAAAAAGGTGCCAAGTTCGAAGTAAGACTACTTAACTCGAAACGATGTCTGAAGAAGCAAGTGTTGCTACCAGAACTTTAGTCACTTTAACAAGATCCGGCAACTTAAAAATTACAGATATATTTGCAAATACTCACGTATACACAATTTTCACTCGTATGCATATGAATGTGTGTATACATGCTTAAGGACAAATTTAAATACCACACAATTCATAGCATCATTCATCAAATTATACATGCCTATATACACACTTGCGACAAGAATTATTGCTTGGATGTGTTCTAAATAAAGTGGATGGGAATCGGTCCGTGGAAAGACAAACAGAGAAAGCAAATATGTAAAGAAATTTATTGCGCCCAGCTAATTTGATAGTTGGACACACTGTAGATCTCACACGCATGATAATGAAGAAAAAGAAAGTAACGTTTGTCCAGCTGGAAAAATATAATATAATATGGGCGGTTTTTTTTTTCACTGTTACGGTAACTGACTCCGAAGTTGGTAACTGATACATACGTGGCGTAAGTAGTTGTGAACCTGCCTGTTCTACCAATGGTTTTGGGTGAAAATCTTTTTGAAAATTAGAGGGAGTATGCCACTTATTCCCTCGAGAATAGTTTCTGCTATTTGCTTGTAAAATCAGTTTATCTATCTCAAACCTTTTTGCAGGTCGAGCTAAAAACGGGATTGCCTTTTAGACAAATTTTCAAATTCAGATGGACAGGTTTTCTAATATTGAGATTCATACAAAGTATGTATCATTTCCTTAAAAATATTTGATATGCACCAAGAATATCCAAGTTATTTACTGTCAAACAATCAATCATTATCTGTGTGAGCGTGAGTGAGAGAGAGAGAGGGTCTGTGTCTGAATATATATATATATATATATATATATATATATATATATATATATATATATATATAGAGAGAGAGAGAGAGAGAGGATAGACAGATAGATATGAACACTTACATAGGCTAAATGAAAATCTGCCTTACGAGCGTGACTTTTACATAGAATTCCTGTGGAACACTTGAACGTTTGGTCTCAATGAGAAATCAAAACTCTGCTCGAGGGGAACTTAATTTATATCTCTGGCTACAATGTACCATTTCAGCCACTTGGAGATCACAAATAGATAAACGAATCACACTTTTACGAATATATAGATAGATCGATGGAAATCAGATCATCGTTATTGGAGTGGTCACAAACTCAGGCCGTACACCTAGACTATTTTCCATTCTTTAAGTTGCCGTGTCTTAAATGTATCTTGATTCAACCTCTGGCTAAAATGCATCGGTTAGAATAATTAATGCTGAGTCAGACTTTTAGTATTATATAGACAGATGGAAATAAGATCATTATTATCACTATCATTTTTCTTAAATTTTCAAAGAATTGTCGGGGCTCCATTACTTATAGACAGAAAAGTTAATCGGGATATATTAGCTGATTCATGATTTTCTCTGTCGCTGATAGACAGACATTTGGTGAATTCAAGTAGGATAGATAGATAGATAGATAGATGGATAGATAGATAGATGGATAGAAAAATTGGCTATTACAATCAATGATTGAACATCCAAAGCCTCAAAATTAGGGAAAAAATTTCATTGTAGAATAAATATGGTCAGAACAGATTCTATCTATAACATCTCTGGCGTTTATCTACTCGGAAACGTCTTTAACAGTGTGAAGAAACATCTAAAAACATCTAGATTCTCAAGAAAGTAGATGTTATCAATGAACTCGAGCAATAAGGCCCCAAAGGGTGAAATAAGACTCTTTATTTTTCAAAAATAAGAATATATTTTTTCAGAAGGGTACCGATAATGATTTTCAAGTCTGTAGACAAAACAGTACGGCCAGGAGTACTTGAACGCACAAACACAGACGCGCGTGCGTACGTATGAACAGGGATAGAACCCTTCGCCACATTTGGTGGCTACGGCTGTTCAATAGAGAGATTAATCAAATCCATTTTATTCAATGTTTGAAAACAATTCGA
>OY735203.1:31262795-31315295 GCA_963457665.1 Thysanoteuthis rhombus
AAGTTAATGGTTTTATTTAGATAATAAATTGTGCGCAGTATGTTTTCTCAAGAATCCATATAAATGAAAGACTTTCCAAATTAGTTTCATACCAAAACAAATTACTTGGTGATTTGAACCCTGAATACCAAACATAACCCAATGAATTTTTTGTTAGATCTTGAGATCCACCCACATATTTTCCGGTCTTAACCTTTATTACATCCTATGTAATCTTCCTGACAGAGACGTACAGAAAGAGGAAAAGGTATAGAAATCAACAAGACACACACACAAAAAAAGGGAGGAAATGATGGTAATGTCCTTTAAACTATTGAATAATTGTATCAGGTGGAACTTTCTTGCTTTTTTTCTTTGTAACCCATGCATCATTTTAGACACATGCGAGATTGCGCTCAAAGGCGTGCTGGGATACGGACGCACACAGATGGATAAACGTATAGACCTCCAAATAAATACATACAAACGTGGGAACAAGTACAGATTCCAAAACAAAGATGCAATCTCCTTCACACACACAGACACACAAAAATACACGTATACATATTTATATAAACGAATATACACATGAATAAAGTTATTCCCAGAGGAAAAAGCGAGAATCTTAAAGTAGGAGCACAGGAACACGTGTAAATGTGTACTCATATTACGTACGTATGATAAAATTGAGAGGAACAGCCATTTATGAATGTATAAGAATTCACTGCTGAAGGACATGAGACATAACGACAAATGAGCGTTAAATCACAAATAAAATGACATGCTTTATCATTAATGCAAAATTATCAGCGTAAACATGATTACGTATGTATATATATATATATATATATATATATATATATATATATATATATATATACATATATATATATATATATATATATATATATATATAGAGAGAGAGAGAGAGAGAGAGATAGATATGAATAGATATAGACAGAGGAATCAGTGCTTCATGATGACCAAGTTTGAGGCCGATGAGTGCAATCTACATATAAGCAGCCAAGCCAATGCAGAGTACTCTATTCTGGTGTGTTGAATGCCATAGTTATAGGCAACCAGAAAGCAATTCACAAACAGCAGGTCTAATTGAATACTCACTTTCAGTTGTGATGAGTACTTATCACCAGTAGTCACTGGAGAGAAAATTATCAACAATTGATCAAGCATTAGACAGCCGAGACATCAGTGCAAGAAATGAATGTAGTCGATCGCGTCAAGTACGGTACAAATTGCAGATAGCTTCAACCAAGGTGAAGGAAGGAATGCATCACAACATTACATTGATCTTTGTTGCGTATGAGGCTGTACAGTAGCAGGTCAGTCAGAGTACCCAAGCATACCAATGGCCATGATTCAGTCTCAATTTCTCCAGAATAAAGTTTATGATAGGGTACAACGGCAGCATTATACTGGGAACAATGGTTTTGGGAACCTTTCACTGGAAAGCAGTGGGACCTTTCATTCATGTGGAATATACTTTGTTGTGTACCACTTACTTCAACATTGTGTTCTCATGGCAAAAGACTTCCACGGTGCCAGTGGCATTATTCAGCAGGATATTCCTTCTTGTCCCACTGCATGAGTAGTATAGGATTGGGGATAGGAATATGGAAAAGACTTCCCTGTTTGGTCGTGGCAACAAAACTCCCAAGATCTCAATACAATTGATTACTTAGGGCTGTGATTCTCAAAATGTTCAACGCAGTTCCCTAAGGCGCTAGGGTTAGCTCCCAGTCGTACTGCAGTTAGTTCCCAGGGGTGCCGTAGGATATCCGAACATTCTGATGATACCAGGCAATCATAACTCAATTCGCTGATGCATAGCCACAATGATAGAAAGTCACATCTAAGTGGTGCATCTTGAACCATTCTGTCCACATAGTGTTGAACTTCACCGACTAAACATTAAATGACACTCGTTCGATTGACTAGATTTACATCCTGGAATGTTTGATAACCATGTTGAACATTGGAACGCACGCGCGCGCGCGCACACACACACACACACACATATATATATATATATATATATATATATATATATATATATAAAACCTTAGATTCTTCTCGGACTTATCGGATATTGATTCTTCTGAGTTATTCTTCATTTTTTATCAAACATTACCACATAAGCATAAACACATCTATATAGTATCTCCAATCATCATCATCATCATCATCATCATCATCATCATCATCATCATCATCAAGTAAAGCATATGTACAAAATAAACTTTGGGAAGCAATTTTTTTCTAACAAATACTGTTCTGAAAATGAAAGTGCTTTTTTGCAAAATTATAAATTTGTAAATGAATAAAAAGCTATATATGTCTTGTGGTATTCTAATGAGGCCAACTGCTGCTACTATTATAGCTACAAAAATAACCCAGCCTAAAAGTCAGACCCCAGATGCGCTTGTCCGATCACTTAGATTGACATACCGGAAGACAGTCAAATGAGACCAATTTACCGATAGAACCTGTCAAAATAACCTGTCAGAGCATACCAATATCTTATTCTAAAAAATGCAGCTGACACAAGTTGTTTAGTTTGTAGTTTTATATATAGATAGAAGGAAGGGGAAAATATGGGTGAAAGGAGTACTTCCGTATGTCAGTCAGTCAGTCAGTGACAGTCATCAGGACTAGTGACGCTCACGCATATAAAAAGACTACCATTACTGGTCAAGTTGTTCTATTGCTCATGGGATACATATTGTTACGAAACGGTTGGTCAAAATAAACTAATCAATTACTACTCCACCTATGCAAACGAACGTACATAAAACGATTATACATGCTAATGGATACTTCTGTGGAATTTTTCTCTCACTCTCTCTCTCTCTCTCTCTCTCTCACACACACACAAACACTCCACTAGTATATTACCCGTAAAAAATGACATTTCTGTCTAGGGTCATAGCATTTGTGTGTGCTACCTACGACCCCGGTATCGTTCCCCAGTCCTCTGCTAAGGATCACATGTTGTGTAGCACATGTGCGCTCATTGAAAAGTTACACATGTTGCATTTTAGATGTGAATTTTAATTCTCTTGATTTAGAGCAAAATTCTGTGACTAGAAAAACAGCCACATGGGAAAAGTCCATAGAAGACAGTTATAATGTACGGTGTGGAAAAGTCATCGGAGAAAAAGTCACACCTTTGATTCTTTCTTCAATGTTATCTACTTAATTGGGTCAGTTTACTTTTCTACGGAAGTTCATGAATCTTAAATCAACTTAGTTAATAGAAAAATCTAATTGGAGTTTTCAAAACGATCTTCGATGAGTGACGTAGAATATTTATTTCATCGTCATAAAACTTTGTAATACCAGTTATTGGCTTTTCAAATTGAAAGCATTTCTAAAAGTGAAACTAAGGGTAAATAGGCAAAGTGTAAAAAATATTAAAAAACACTGCTCTGCATTGTCAAAGAAACCTTGTTTTAAAAAAAAGGAATAAAATCTAAATATTTCGGAGAAAATCCTTTTTGATCGCACAGTGAATTTTCCGAAGACAGAAAGGAAGAACACAAAGGTTGGAGTGATTTCTTTTCAATTCTTGAAAATATCTTATTTTTCAAATTATTTTTCTTAAATGAACTTTCGGATAAGAATTAGAATTTCTAAAAAAAAATCGATGAATGTGACTTCCTCAAATAATTACAAACATTTAACTCAAACTAGAATAATAAAAATATCCTACCAATTACAATTCAATTAATTTCACTTGTTTTCTTGCTGTTATTTTAACATGGTGTTTTTTTTATTGTACTCGACTATTAACCCACTTAATGTGGGTTCAAATTACGCCATATCTCCGTCATTTAACTTTATAAATCGGTTTGGTTCGGTGTTACTTTCTCAGTTGAATAGACCAACAACCCGGCGAATTCTGTGACAGTGATATATACATATAAATATAAACGACTTGTATATCTTTTTTTCAACGATATATAAGTACACATTGAGAGAGAGAAAGAGAGAGAGAGAGAGAGAGAGAGAGAGAGAGAGAGAGAGAGAAAGATAGACAGACAGAGACAGAGAGAGACAAAAACAGAGACAAGAGAGAGGGATATATATATATATATATATATATATATATATATATATATATATATATAGAGAGAGAGAGAGAGAGAGAGAGAGAGTGAGAGAGAGATGCACACAAAAAAACGTCTTGATTAATGTCTATGTCGAGGAGTAAAATCCCATCTCATAAAAATACAAAAGCACATTCTGAAATTGATGTTTCAATCAAATTTTCTTATTGATACGAAACGCGTTTCCTTTCGTTAGTTGTCGTTACCCATTGAAATAATGAACGATCTAGTTATGTTAGCATCTCATCTTCCTTGTTAATTTGTATCGGTGAGGACGAAGCAAATGACACGAAGAATGCTTATTATTTGCTAAATGCCACCCGGACTTCGCTGAGGCACGCTGTTTCATGCGAATTTATGTTAAACCCCCGGCTAAGATTACACTTACCATAGGACTCTGAAATATTTATGATATTCATTATATTCCTTCCAATATGAGTTATGGATGCAATGCCATAAAACGTTGTATTCTTGTTGTTGACAAAAATGAGGTTGCCTGACGGTAGCTCAGTGGTTATACTTTTCAACCGGAATCGATGTGACTTGCTTTTTAGAGCCAGTGTATTGGAAATTTTAATTTTTCGTAACTCACTTCTCTGGCATTGAAGCTATCTTATGACCAATTGGATTTTTTGAGTTGATTTTAACCATATCATCAAATAAAGCATCTACATAGACATATATGTCAATAACCAGGAACAGTGTCTTTCCTAGTATTGGTATCATCCAAGGCGGTAACTCACAGTGTCATCCCACTTCCTGAAGTTTTCCTCTCCCTAGGATTTTCAAAATTTGGTGATCTATTTGTATTACAGTGAAGTAAATCAAAAGTTTCTATTTTGCAGAGGGGAATTTTTTTCATGCATGCTCGAACCAAGTAAGATTTGTACAAGACATGAAATCTTACTCTTTATTATTTTTTTTCAATACGTTACTAAAGATAAACACGAACATATTCATCTCTAAATTTCCAAATTATTACTCCTTGAGCCCTATTTTATTGTGTTTTTATTGCACTACGTGAATTGTCTCAATAACACTCTTATAAAATACTAAACTTGCAAACTTGAATCTCTGTTCACAAATTTTAGATGCTCACCCAAACTTCTCACAGCCTACCTCGAGATGATCTTCCGGAACCTAGACTGGGATAATGAAGGAATCAAAATAGAGATTTGCAAACGACATAGTCCTTTCTGCTGAGAATCTTCATGGCTTCCTGATGATGCTGGGCAGACTGGACAAAGAAAGCAAGAAAGTTGGCCTCTGCATGAACTTTAGTTAAACAAATGTCATGTACAGCAAATATGCTGAAGACAAAGACACAACAATCAAAATTGAAAATACAGAATTGGAGAAAGTAGACCACTACGTGTATCAGGGACAATAAATCTCCATAAAGTCTTCAAAAGAAGAAGAAATCAATCGAAGGATCACACTATAATGGCAAGCTGTCGGCAGGATAAACTCAACCTTCAAGAATGAGAAGATTCTGCTAGTGGTAAAAAAGAGTATACGACCAATATATCCTCCTGATAGTTACCTAACCAAAAGACTGGCCCTTAAACTGACCATCATGCAACGTGCACAAGAGAGAAACATACTCAACCTTACATAGAGAGATCGCAACACAGCAGAGTATATTGGAGGAAAGACAGGAGTTCGAGATATAGAATCCATAAGAAAATTTGAATGGAAATAAACTGGTCATGTTGCAAGAATGTCAGACAATCGTTAGTCATCACGACTCACAACGTTGGTCCCAAGAAATCTCATGGGAATCTGGGTGCGACTAAATATAAAATTGCGTAACGGACTAGATAAGAAAGCACTGGTTGTGTGACGCCCACAATAGAGAGGTTTGGTGAATCGACGCTTAGAATATGCTGCTGATGATGACGTAAAAATTGTATTCTTACTGCCCACCAAATATCACCACCCTTACTGCCCCAGCTGGAACAGAATATGGAGGAACGCAGTCGTTGACAGTTTTCCTGACAGATAAACTTTATGAATAAGAAACGGCAATCAGTTTTGAATTTAAGGTTATTTTTGGAAAAAAAGAAAGAAAGAAAAGTAGAGCAATCAGGGTCCTTTGTATTCTTTTGAAGTACCATATTTTTTAGTGCATATACAATGAACCTTTGCTATAACGAACCTCGATATAACCAATTTAGGCTTTAAAGAACACGTATAATGATGCCATCCGTTATCATAATAGTCACATGGTCCACCCTTTTCCAGCCTTTACCTCAAGATCAGAGTACTGTATTTGTTCCTCTCATGTTAAGAGCATTATAATCCTATTTTAAACGTTATTATGGTTATATTTCAATTGTTTTTTTTATCATGGATTTTGATTTGATTTAAATACTTTTTTTCGATTGACGAAAACAAATATGATTACGAATCTTTGTTATTGTGGCTGAAAACCACATGACTAAGCATTCCCGTTTTGAATTTTAAGGTTTATCCAAGTCGTGTGAAAAAAATGTCAAGTGATTTGATTTCACTAAATCATTCTTACATATTGCAACACTTCATTAATCTTTTTACTCCTTTTTTGAAAATTTCGTATTTGAATATATCATAGCTTTCTTCGTATTCATGTAATTAAATCATTGTGTGTTTAACAAGTGCGTGTTTTGATAGTTTTATAACATTTGAGAAAAACATTCAACCATTGAAGTACAACCATATCATAAGTTTCTTTTTGGTCAATTGGAAAAAAAGTCTAATGAAAATTCACTAAGAAAACAATTGAAATAGAACTATTATAATGTTTTAAGTTGAAAACAGGAAGTTGATGTTATGTTCCATCGGTGTGAGAAGAACAGATATTGCAATTTGATCTTGAATTAAATGCTGCAAAAAATTGGACCACGATACTAGAATCGTGTTAAGAACTTTCTCATTATTTACTGCACGTTGTAAGTTGAGGCCGAGGATAGAACGCAGTGCAATCGAACCGTTGTTGGATTTGGTAAGCGATGTTCGTTAACTGCGGCAAATTACCGAACTTTCTTCTTATTTACCGAGCACCTTCCGATTCCAGACGTATGCTCTTTTTTCTCACCAGGCCATTGGCTGGTAATAATTTTGACCATTTCACTAATGAAATATCCCATCAGGAGGACGAAGTACCAATATGGCACCGTGAGCACGTTTTTAAGGATCCACAAAATCTTAAATTCAATGTCCATGATAGACAAAGCAAATTATTGCCCATCACTTCGGAGTTGACATTTCCAAGTCAATTTGAATTTTTTTTAAATTAAGAAACAAATTACGTGAAAGATTTTTGAGAAATTGGCTAGCATCATGGTGTCGTCCCTCTGATGGTGATACCCATCTGATGGTGACAACCGGGGCAAACCCTGTCCTCGCTGGTGCACCACTGATTGTGAGTATATATTACATTTCTTTTTATGTGTATTCGTGTATTGAAAACTACCCAGTAAAAATATTGTTAATTTGTTGCTCCTCGTTTTCGTCTTCGCAGTATCAATTCTCCAACAGATCTCAAATTTTCCGAGGCTCTTCTTTACTGTTCAAAGTGCGTCATAGATGGGCACTACTGCCCCTTTCATGTTCCAACAATATTTTTTTCAGTTCATGTACATAGTTTTTCTAACCTATCTGACAAATTTTCTTCATGTTTTTACAATGCAATTTTATTTCGGTTGCATTATCCATTGATTCCAAAGAAGCAGTTAATTTTTTCTGTTTATTATACTTTGTGACTGATTTTGGTTCGTGCATATGCGTTGTTTTTAGATAGTCAGATAAGAATCCTTTGTTTAATTTACCCGCCATGTCTGCTTTTTGTACTTTTGATGATGATGATTATTATCATTATTATCATTATTATTATTATTATTATCATTATTATTATTGTTATTATAATAATAATAATAATAATAATAATAATAATAATAATAATAATAATAATAATAATAATAATAATAATAATAATAATGTGAGTATACGTGTACAATGACACACGATTATATTTGGACCAGCGCTTTGAGAATTGTGATGTCACAGATTGACTGGCAAATCAAATATGCATATTATACCATCAGAAGATAATTCTTTAGTGATTAATTCAGGATACACGTGAATTGAAGCACTGCTTACTTTCACATCTAATGAAATCTACTTCGACGATAAATTGATAGAAGATGAGAGAAAGTAAGTGACATTTCCATTGTACTAAATTGCAGAACCTTTTTTAAATGGCAGGAATGCATTGGGTGCAGTTTGCCAAGATAAAATCGTCTTTTGCCTGTCATTTCAATAAAAAATCAGTTAGCGAGTTTTTAAGCTGGCTTTCAAAGGTATGAATTATGGTAAACAGACGGAATGAGGCTGCCTTTTTAATCAAACGTCTTACCTGTAAAAATGTCACGAGCAGAGGTCCTGTTATTTGAGAGCTTTTAGGTGAGTGAAAAAATGATTTCCCATTTAAATCCTATCTATTTATCTTTATCTCTCTCTCTCTCTCTCTCTCTCTCTCTATATATATATATATATATATATATATATATATATATATACATATATGTGTGTGTGTATTTTTGTGTGAGTTTTCATTTTTCTTTACTCATATCGAAACATATCTTATATATATTTATCTCGCTATCTTCATACCTGTCTATCTGATAAAACTGTTCTTTGGATTTCTGATCATGTTTGATTCATAAGAAATCGATTCAATCAAAGATTCTATCGATTAAACAATCAGCCTGTCGATCAATCCATCGATCTATCTATTCAAATAAAGAACATTTAGGTCATTATGTCTAATCACCAATATCAATATTTTTTCTTTAATTTTTCCTTCTATTTTCTCTCTTTTCTGCTTTCATATATTTATGCATTTGTTTTCCCTGCACTTTATGTTTAACCCTTCATTTTCACATTTCCTCCCGTTGGCATCTCTCTCCCAACTCCAACATATTCTCGCTTCATCTGTCTGGCCTCCATTTCTTCTTTAAACTCCCAATATAAATTTAATCCCGTCATCTCTCCTGTACAACTCCTTTCACCTCGCATCATTTCTCGAGTCACTTCATCTAAATTCTCTCACTTTAAAACTGTAGCTTTTCAATTCGTTCCATTTTGTCTTCTTACCTGAAGATATTTTGTTGTTCTTTTGAAAATGTTTACTCTCCTTTGTCTATCTTCTTTCGTTCTTCCTGTTTCTTTGTTCTGGCATTTAAAAAAAGTCTTCTTCCTGTTTATTCCTGTTCGAAATCTCTCTTTTTTTCGGGCATTATTCACCTATTTTCTTTTTCTCTCTCCTTTCTTTCCCGTATCTCTTCCATGAATCTCTTTATATATCTCAAACATTTCGCCTATTTTTCATCAGCCTTTTCATTTACTTTACCAATGTCTACCTATCTGCTTTCTCCATTTCTGATGTGTTTCCTTATATTTCAACTAAGTTATTTCATTTTTCTTTTCTTCACTTTAAAACATTACTTTGTTTTCGTAGTTTCCCAAGCAAATTTCTGTTTTTTCTCAAGCTTCTACTATGGAAGAAAATATAAGATAGATAGGACTTCGAACGTAACACTTCATTCTTCTTATTCTTTTCTCTTTCTTTCTTTTTTCCTTTCTTTCTTTTTTTCTTTCTTTACTTTCCTTTTCAATTCTTTATCTCTTCTTTCTCATCAATAGTTTCCTGTTTCAAGTCTTTCCACTAGCTGTAAATTTCTCCTTCCTTCCCTGCGTCACCGAAACTCAGACCTTTTAATATTGCTACTACCGTTTTTTTAGTAAAACCATAACATCAGCACCCCACACAACATTCCTCCCCCCCCCTTCATCCTTACCATTCATTGTCGGCATTTTACTTTTTGGCTTACTCCAGCCGTCACGATTATTGTTAATATTATTTTTTCCTATTACGATTGTCTAGTCTTGTTCTGTTCATTGCTTCCTTTATTTGTTATTCTTTTACTTTGGCATTGTTCAGTTGGCTTTCTACCTACGTATTAAGGATTACGGACCGCTCCGTTCATCTGTAAAATCTCGACTGTTCTGTCCATTTCTAGTATTCCCGTGAGGACAGACCTGTCCGAGAGGAATTGGTAGCCAGCACTTAACTGCTCTTGGGCAAAAACGTTTTGCTTAGCTAAACGTCTGATCGAATTCAACGCTCGGCTCATAATGAGTGATCAAAAATCTTACGGAGTCAAACAGCGTGAAATAGTTCTTAAAAATCAATTTACCTTTTCCTATCTCCACTCTGCCATATGCTTCTAACGGTCTGCCCTTCTTTACTGCTGTCTATTTCTTCCTCTCTTTTTTGCTCTTTTCAATACCAATCGTTCTTTCTTTGAAGTGCCCTTTGTTTCTTTCTCGCTTTTCTGTTTGTTTTTATTTGCTTTCCACTTTTGTGAAAATGTTTAATTTTCGCTTACAGCCATTTTGTATCTACTTTTCAGTTGTTTTCTGAATATTTACTCCTCTTCCTGTAAAGTATTTTTGGACATCCCTCCTTTTTCCCAATTCTTTTGAATCAAAGGTTATAGTAATATTGATACGTCTGGAGGAGAAAGGGAAGGAATTTCATAACAGTGGAGATAAAGAAATTGGACGAAGAAGAAAAAATTGAAATAAAAATAAAATTAGGAGATGCGGTATTATGTTTTGTCTTCATTCTTCCTACGTTTTCCCTGTCTATGATTTTTCTGCTTCCGTTTCTCCTTCGTATCTCGTCCATCTATCAATATACGTAGGTAAATCAATGAGTCAATTACTTAACGATGAAAAAGGCATTTATTTTGCTAAAACATATTTCTATTTATAATTCAAAATAATTTCCTTCCTCGTCCATGCACTAAATTCAGTGGTGGATATCAATTACATAGTCCTAATTTTCCTAAGATTTCGGATCAAAATTTAACTAATTACTACAGGTGACTATGGACCTAGTATTTCACTTTTCATTGTTTTTTCTTTCTTTTGAAAGTTACTTTTTATTTATGGTGTAGACTTTTTAAATTTTGTTTTTCTCTTTGTAAAGTGATAAAGAATATATAGTCGTCAATAACTTAATAATATAGAACAATGGCAAGGTTCAAATAGAAACATATTTTTATTAAGACGATAAAATCAACAGAACTTTCCCCTGTGGAATTGGTGATATTCATAGTAAAATCGTAAAACAATATCATTCACCTACAGGAACCAGTTTCCGCTGTGAACATTTCGATGTTACAAAGAAGAGTAGGTACGCCAATTCCCATTCTTTTTGCCTGCAGTTTCCATTCAATGTCAGCCCACGCTTTATGGTGGATTCTGCATATCACCAGAACATTATTTATTCATTTAAATTTCGTGTTACTTAAGTGATAAAAAAAGGGCTCTTACCTGGATGATATGATTGCATGAAAAAATATATTGCAGTTGATCTGTTTATCTCTCTCTTGTTTGCTAAATTAGACAATATTTACTAACCAGATTGTCATTCATTATTCCTCTTATTTTTGTTCTCAAAAATCGATCAAGATTATTATTTTCTCAAAAACGTGACTGTTTCGTTGAAAGAAGCGAATAGACCAAGATTAAACGAGATGAGAATTTAGGTTGAAAACAGTTTTTTTGAGTTTTTTCATTAACGGTAGTTGTTTAACTCAACGGTAAACGCATAGCTGCATTGAAGCAGCTACCTTATCGATGTCAGGTTCGATTCCTACAGCAGCCCCATTTTCTTTGATTGTTCATTCTGTTTGTGTTGTCTATGATTGGCCTTGTGGCGACTGGAGATTATTTCAAATAAGATTCCATATGATGCAACACAATTTAAAAATCATACACATGTGTGTTCCAAGAGTGAGTTTGTGAGTAGACTTGAAAGAAGGAAAAAATGTCTCTCGATTTTTTTCGTCCTTATTTCTGTCATTCTGTCTCGAGATGTTCACCATATGGGGCCCAGAAGAGCAATGTTTCCCTGGAAAACGAAATAAAAGCCAGCTAAAGGTCGTAACAAGTGAGAAGAGATTCAAAGATCGGGTGACACACAAAAAACAACCTTTGAAATGTGGGTTGAAGGAAGGGTCATATTTTATTGCTTTGCGTGTTTCTCTTGTTAGCCAATTACTTACCCGCCATTAGTTATGTAAATGTGACAATTATCTCCCCTTAGTTCCGGACAGCTAACACTTTCCTTACTTCCATTGAAGCTAGTGAAAAACAATGGTCATAAATCATGGCTGAATGACGGGGGAATAATCAAAACAAGGTTGATTCTAATTAGGATCAACAATCTTGGAGGTATAGGGGATCGGGAAAAGTAAGGACTCTTAATGTTTTTCATCCCTATGATACTGTAACTTCGCTAACCCACCCCCTATCATGAACTAACGGCTTGGAATACGAGGATAGCAATTAAGAAAATTAGGCAATTATATATATATATATATATATATATATATATATATATATATATATATATATATATATCGATTGAATACATAAATTTAGTCTATGGCAATTGTATAACCTCGTTCCATTGTACATTATAGTTTCAGTTGTTTACATACTCGAAAGATAACAAGATATACGATTTGTGGTATGTACTTTACACGCACACACACACGCACACACACACACACACACACACACACACACACACATATATATATATATATATATATAAATATATACGTATAAATATATATATATATAAATATATATGCATTCTGTCGGATCACTCCACATCTACGACACAAACATATATATATATATATATATATATATATACTAGCTGGGGAAGAAAGTTATCAGTACTGGAAGTCATACATAAAACAGAGCTCTTTCAAAGTAGCGATCGCAACTCTCCAGATGGGTCGTAAATGCCAAAATCGACATTTAGGGGACACCGAAGGCGATTACCAACCATCCGATGTTCATTCTAAGATGTGCACATTTTTTCGGCCCGTAGTGCAAAGCTGTCTCACTTATGTTTGAAAAAGCCTAAACTGACTTGACCCTAAATTGATTTTTAGATGTTAGTAGAGGTTAGGGCCACCTATTCTGTGTTCATAATGTGGTCAAGTTACCCGTGTGCACGAAATTAGAGCCCAATTGATGCAGCCTCCTCTTCTATATTTAAAAATGACAAAATTGACCATTTTTATAAAAAAGTAGAGCTAACCTTCAGGGTTGTAGAAGTCAGTGAAACTTATCCTATGTTCATTACCAATCAGATTACCCGTGTACACATATTTGTAACCCATGGGATGCAGCTGTTTTTGTGAGATTGGTAAAGTTGACCTTACGTAAAGTTAACTTCTAGAGAAAGGCAATTACTATCTAATGTATGATCATTCTGGGGGCAACTTACCCATGTACACAAACTTGCAGTCTCTGGAGTGCAGGCATAACTGTTGCATTTGTAGATGTTAAAAAATACTTGACCTAAAATTGATTAATCTGCCTATCCTATGTTCACCATGGTGTCAGCTTCCTTACACACAAAAATTTCCAGTTTGAAAATCAAAAGTAAAGGCGTTCCTTGTCATACGAAGATAAATCAATAAGTTCTTTTCCCAATTATGAAATATGGCTTATTTTACACAATAGATACGTATTTTGTTTGATATAATCACCTTCCTTTTCAATGCGCTAAACCACACACTTCTCCGCTGTAAACATGAGTGAAGGCGTTGCTGTTTCAATTGATCAGGTAAAGTAAAGCTATGAGAGTAATTTGCCGAAGTATTTAGTCACCTATTCTGTTTTTTCGTCAACCATCGATAATGGTTATTTGACGATCCAAGTATTTGTGCAGATAGTTTTTGTTCACTTTGACTACAAAGACACAACAACAGCAGCAACATACTTGTAAAATCTTCCAAATCAAAACTGTTTTTACTTGTCATGCAAAAAGATAAATGAAGTGTGGAACGAACGACAATCTAGCTATGACGATATAACAACTTCCACACATATCTTTATAACATTTGTTATCACGGTAATATGGGAAATATGGATCAAATTAACACTGACTTGACTATTTCAATTCTCAAATGATTTTACCCCCAAATTTCAGTAGACTTTCTTCAGTGGGTGCAAGAACAGAGCCCCCTGCTACAAGGCGATCTGTTGCTTCATCTGATTTGTTGCATATTCTATACTTATGGATTTGCTCTGTTTCTAATAACATTTACCTGATAATTTATTGTGTTGAGGCTCTGATCTTGAGCAGCCTAGACAAAACCCTCTGTTTCAGTTTTCAATCCTGTTCTTCGTAACCACTGATGGGTCAGTTTCCTATCAACATCAGCTTGATTGGTATGGAGTAGATATTGGCCGTGAAGAGGATGTGTCTCATTTTTAGCTTCTTTAGGGCTACAGGTTTCATTGTTTTCTTTATTTTTGCTGCTTCTATGCCACAACATCTGCCACTAATTTCTTTCACTTTTGTTTCTTTTTTTTTTCATATTGTTGCTTCTCTTCGGATTGAATTTTTTTTTTTCAGGTTCACGCACAAAAGACATCATCAAATCAGATGCTTTGTCAAGATACTTTTAAAGGCTGGTTGCTGAGATTTTGTAGCTCATTTCTAGTTTGGGCAGTCATCTGCTACCTATGTTTCTTGGGATGAATAAGCAGTTTCAATCGGCTTTGGATGATGCATTCTGTGTAATGTGAACAGCTTACGAATCTTCACATCAAAACGTCTGATGTCATTTTTTGTCCTATTCTGGATGTTAAATTCATGCTGAACAATTGGAACTGTGTCTTAATTGCCTCGAAGTGATTCTGATTATCAGTATTATCAATACTCACTTCGGCAACGCTCACCTTACTTATATTCTCATCTGTGTGCATTTGATTCCTTGTCTTTCGTGTACGCCTATATTCTTGTATATTCTATCTTCATCTTGCTCTTTAAAAATATATTTTGTACCAAGCGTCATGTCCATTTTCTCTCATACCTGATGTTTTAGCACATTTTTCAAGGCCAAATTCCATACCTAGATCATCACTGAATCATTTGAACACCTGAAGAAGACTTTGAAACTCATCATTATTTCGAGCATATAAGTACGTCGTCCATGAAAAACTGATAACTGATTTTTTGTTGCTTATTTCGTAGCCGGCAACTTTGTTTTTCAATTCGTTTTCAAACAAAAAGAAGTAAGAGAAAATAGTCTCCTTAAAAAGTTTTAGTGTGAATGCTTTTGGAGTTTAACAGATCTTTTCCACAATTTATACGGTATGATTTTTAGGTCATTTCGCTTCATTTTAGAAGGTTCATTATAACAAGATTTAAAAAAATATCCAATGCCTTACTGATGCTTGCATGTGATGGAGGGCGCTATCAAAAACTCTTCGATAGTGGATTCATTCTGTGCTCTGATTTCTTTTGAGTGTAGTCATTTTCTAGGATCATTCTATGTATAAGTAGTTGGTCTTTGCACAATAATAATAATAATAATAATAATAATAATAATAATAATAATAATAATTATTATTATTATTATTATTATTATTATTATTATTATTATTATTGTTGTTGTTGTTATCATTGTCGTCATTGTTGTTGTTGTTGTTGTTGTTGTGACCCAATCTTTCCCTGCATTACTTTCACATACTTTTTCCAGCAATCAGGTCATTGGAGACGACTTGAGATCGTCAGTCTCATATTCCTAGTACTCTCCCAAGTATTCCTACTGACCTTACTAGTGGTCTGCATAGTCTCAATCCTCCCTCTTATCTCAAGCTCCTCAAATTCTTTCTTCGGAACATTTCCAGTTGCCTTTCTTAACGGAGAATTGGTAACTTTTGCTTTTTTTCAATACTCTGTAACATTGTTGACATAAATAAAAGCGAGCACTACGGAACAAGAAAACTAATGACGATACCTAGAGCATAGTACCCTATATACAATGTCGACAGATTATATACAAGGAAAAACAATTGAGGAAGGTTTGCGCTGACTCTGTAATCAAGGGTATAGGAGACAATACTAGAAAGAGAAGGGATATGTTAATTATAGCTGCCAGGGATAACAATAGAACTATAAGAGAGCGATCAGAAATCCACGGAATGTAAAAACAAGAATACAAAAATTGGAAGAAAAGCAACTACACAGACACTTCAGAAAAGAGCCCCAAGAAATTGTAAACTCACGACAAGGAACCCAAAGAAATAACTGAATCTCTCATTGAAACCGTCAAAACACCATAAGTACTAACTATATAAAGGTCAAGATAGACAATATAGGAAAACGGTAGAAAAGTATATATTATGTGGAGATAAAGATGAAACATTCAATCACATGACAAGGTAGTGTATCAAAGTAGCCAAGAGGGGGAGAAAAAAAGACATGACTGGGTGAGGAGGGTAATCCACCGGGAATAGTGCAAAATATTGAAGTTTGATCATACAAACCAGAATCTGTCTTAGAGAATGAAACACTCAACATTTTCTGGGACTTCGGTATTCAAATAAATCACCCAATCCAAGCCAGAAGACCAAAACAAGGAAAAGGGAACATAACTTTGCTGTCCTGGCAGACCACAGGGTGAAGCAAAAGGAGAGTAACAAACTAGATAAGTATCTGGACCTTACAGGGAGCTAAAGAAGTTGTGGAATATGAGGAGACAGTAGTGCCAATTGTGGTCAGAGTCCTTGGGACAAACCTGAGTGAACCTAGAAAGGGTAAGAGATCATCCAGAAAACGGTGCTACTGAAGGCGCCCAGACTGCTAAGAAGAATCCTTGATAACTGAAGGCGCACAGACTGCTAAGAAGAATCCTTGATAACTGAAGGCGCTTAGACTGCTAAGAAGAATCTTTGTTGTTGATAATAATAATAATAATAATAATAATAATAATAATAATAATAATAATAATAATAATAATAATAATAATAATAATAATAATAATAATAATAATAATAATAATAATAATAATAATAATAACAACAACAACGACGAAGACTACGAACACTAAGTAAAGCGATAGGAGAGTGAAAAGCTTAATAAATGTCAGTGCCTACAACTATTCCTAAGAATTTTGCTGTCGAATAGTCTCAAGCAAATGTCACTTGATACTTCTGCAGACATAGGATTCGGCCATGAGGACGGATGGTATCAACGCAAGACCTGGAAAATAGAAGCCACTAATTAATCTGAGACTTCGACATCCAAACCATCCACCCCATCCAAGCATTAAGACCACACCTCGTAGTACTACATAAGGAGAAGAGAGCCTACAAAATAATAGACGTGTCTGCATCTGCAGATCACAAAGTGAATATGAAAGAGAGTGAAAACCTTAGAAAATGCCAAGACCTGGTCAGGGAACTGAAGGCAGAATGGATGAAAGTCAGGATCGTACAAGTAACAGTTGTAGAAATTGACACTGAAAACAAAATAATAAGATTTGAGACTTAGCAGATCACGGCACTACTTGGGTCTGCACGAATAATGTAGAGAGTAGCAGAAATATGAGATATACAAGCTCCTGTCGTTAACATCAACCAAGATGAAAAAAGCACAGGCAAGACAATAAAAATCATAGCACTGCTTTGATATACGCAGAGGGTGGTGACGTGAAAATGCAAGCCACAGCTCTTCTGTCGTCTGTGAGCGTGTTAAGAGGAGGGCTGGAGATTTGAGGAGACTTGTTGTCACTTGAGGAGACTTGTGTGAAAGTTGAAATAGTAATAATATCAACAACAACAAAATCCTTGAAATAAATAATAATTACAATAACAATACTGGAAACAATAATGAGAAAAAAGGAGTCTAGTTGGGACTGTTATGTGTTGACATAAAATTTGCCGATGGTAACGCTCTTGATACAGCCTTTTATATACTTACACACAAATTGCTATCGGCACATAAATCAGTTTGCTTCCACCCCAGGCGTAGTGTAAGAGAAAGATTGTCGGAGACACATACAAATAGTGGGGGCTAACATAGCATGAAGAGGCCAAGGGAAGATAAAAAAGGCTACTGGGGGTTTTGTAACGAACAAATGGAAGACTTTGTTATCTTGCTTGTTTGCTAGTCGGATGTTGCAAAGCAGAAACATACAGTATGTCAGATGCAATTAGAAACGGCCGAATTCCAGATCTGACGTTAGCAATTTTGACGGCGCAATCTTGGAGTGCTTGTGTGTAAGAAATAAATAAAAATCAGGTTAAACATGTTAGTTTTGAGGAGAGTCGTTTGCTTGATTGCTTTCAGTCGAATAAACGACAAAAAAGTCTTGCTTCTTCTTGTAACGTCATTGTTAAAGATAATTCAGACTGTATTTTCTATTCATCCAGTCCTTCTAAAAATTTTAAAGTCATCCAATACTGAATCTAAATTCTTTTTGATATGAAAAAGGTATTTTTGCCTAATTGAACTTTGAGGGAATATATCTATAACATGATCTCTCTGATTATTTCACAGAGAAAGTTCTATTTGCTTGAATCTTGTTTCTAATGTTTTAACATGGTTCCAAGAGTTCCTAAAACTATGGGCACTTGACTAGCCTTCTTATTCAACACCTTTTTTTAGCTCCCCTGCAAGGTTCTGATATTTAGCTCTCCTGCCAATTGAATCCGCGGTGTGCTCGTTCAGCAAGATCCACGATCTGACCGGTCTTTTTTCTTTTTCTTTTTCTCATTGACGACTACCACGTCTGATTTCCATACTCGAGTGGGATGATCTGTCTGGATGTCAAAATCTCACAGTGCTTTATATTTCTCCCCCCACCCAGAATAGAATCCGGTTTGCGCTGATACTATTTGTCTACCCAAATCGTTTTTACAGGTTATGGCTGTCATTTCTATGCCATCTTTTTGTTCTCTCTTAGTGCCAGTTCTCCCCATTCATGATCATGTGGTTTACCATCTAGTATCATACTCCTCAGACTGTTTGAGATTAATATTTGCACTGACATAGTTTGTCCTGATGCACTTATTTTAGGCAGCAACGATGAGGGTCTCCGCTTCTCTATTCAGGTGTCCTTTGTGTAGCTGTGTCCATGATTGTTCTTCCACAATATTTTCTGTTGCCTTTTAAATTCTCCGTTAAGTGTTTTTGTTTCCCATTTTTTTCCTTGTAGTGTTCTTCACAAATTGCTTGTTTGCTATTTCAAAAAAATCTTGATGCACTGTTTGGAGTGCTTTTCATGATATTTTCAACAGCTTTCGTACGTATTTTCTAATTCTTTTCTTTTTTTTTTTTTTACATATTATCTATCTGTATCTTCAGTTTGATGTATAGATTTGCGCGTCGTCATAGATTTTCTCGTCCGTCAGTCCATTGATCCGAGTCCGTCTTTTGTCCAGCCCAAGAATGATCCTGTGCAACATACTACCCATATTTCCCAGATGTTGACCCCTTCTATCCAGTTTCTGCTCTTTAGTTAGTCACCAGTATTTCTCTTATCCTTTTGAGATATTCCTGCCTATTTTGTACCCTAATTTCCTCCTGGTTTATCGAGATACATCCGAGTGCTCTAATGTATTTATAACAGACCTGTTCGATTGATGTTCTAATTATCTTGCTACCCGTTGAGTCGATCCCTTTCCCAAACTCTATTCCCATATATGTGTTATAAACTACGTGCTATATTTTAAAAGCACATATCCGATATCCAAAATAAATAAATACTGCTGATTTGTTGTAGGAAGATTATATGTAAATTATATAAATCTATCAAGTGCCCATATTGGTTTTCTGGGCTGATGCCCGATTCAATTACAATATAACAGAAAGTAGAGAAGAAGACGACAAAAGAGGACGATTGTGGAAGTAAAAACCTAAATGTGATTCAGGAGTTTGCCATTTTGTATTCCCATTATGAAAATAAAACTGAAGCAGTAACAAACGAATAGAAGCAAAAAAAAAAAAAAAAAAAAAAGTGTAAGCGAAACCACATTGCCAAATCTTGAATATTTTTTGTATTGTGCTTTTATTTATTCATATGCTTTTCGAGAGAAAAAGTGGTTCCATATTTCTAAGTCGTCCGTAACCAAAATGATTAACCCGAATTAAAAGATCTGCTAACACAAAGGGCTTTTCGTTTTTTACGAGGCAGAACGGACCACCTCCCGCTAATTCCCAACTTTTTGCTTTTTGCTTCCTTTTCGTCTAGATAAGGGCGAAAAACTTCTTGATGAAAACAACAGGAACACCAACGTTGCTTTGAGTGCAACGTAGCGGGTACGAGTGGCAGTAATGGTGTTGTCATGAACTTCACAATAGTAGGGATGGAAGTGAAGAAAGGGGAAATTATGTCGTTGTTGAGGTGGGAAACAGTTTAATAGATCGGAAAATCTAACTTGAATTCTTATGAGGATGATGAGTAGATTGATGGTCAGAATAATGAATACACACTTTAGAGATAATTTCAAAGATTATAGCCATCGAGAGTTGTGAATGTAACGAATGTGTGGTGATGATTACGAAAAGCACGAGTATGGCAGTAATAGTAATGACGATGATAAGGATAACTGTCTCGAGGATATGTAGCCTCAGCTGACAAAAACCATGACAAAAGATAATGGAATACACATGTATATATTTACACTCACACATACAGACGCACACAGACGCACACAGACACAGACACACAGACACAGACACACAGACACACAGGTATATATATATATATATATATATATATATATATATATATATATATATATATACATATATATATATATAAGTATAAGTATGTTGTGTGTTAAAATCTCTTATGACAGCCATAGAAGTCAAATAAAGATTGTCACGGTTCAATCACCATAGCCAGAATGACTGACCCAACCGATCAACCAGCCAAGTGGCAAAGGTATTCTCTTCTTTACAGTCGATGGTTCTCTTATGTCAGCGCTACCAGACACATCATTTGGCCTAGGACCTAAACAAATTACATGGGTTATCTACTTAACACTTTCTATGACCTCTTCCCATTTTATAAAGGGCAAAATCAGGTCAAATGGTGAGTGTGATTTTTACATTATTTTCTTTATTAGATTAAGTATTGTAAACCAGTGCTCCTCCAAGTCGGGTTAGGACAATTCTGAAGGTCCCCTGAACATAACTTGGTATCACAGAAATATTTTTTTAAAAGAAATTGCAGTCTTTTTTAGACTCATGTATAATTATGTCAGTGCTACCGGACATATTTCAGTGATTCACTTGATGGCCAGTGTGACGTGTAACTATCATAAATGACCACCATCAACAATATCATTAGATTAATTTATTCACCAGTTCCCGTAGCTTGTCCTGCAAAGGCACCAGGCGACTCTACTTTGTATAATGGGGTGGTGATGCCATGGATTTAGAATCCCCAGGGACTTGACACACCGCTTCAATTGTATGCTCTGTCATGCCCGAAGACCCTATCCCAGTCCCAAAAAGCTAGGGGACGAATGTTTATGAAAAAGATGCTAATGATAATTGTACCGATAATTGTTGCCCCAGCTGATGAGAGGGATAACAATAATTATAATATTTACTATAAGCAGGAAGAATGTGCAAACCAATTTTGCAGTAACTGAACTGATCAGGATCTACTATTTTCTCTTTATTCACAGTTGACGAAAATTATCAAGTATTTTTAGTTAGATGGCAGATTAGGATCCACAAAATAAAGGAGCTCAACTCTCTCAAACCTAGAATTTCACGTTTTATAAAAGCACAAATATTTAGAATTTATATATAGCACGCCTCTCCGAATGCAAAATAGGCGAGGTAGTCTGATCAAAACCGAAAAAATTGCAATGGCGCCGATGATGATGGTGATGGTTGTGTAGATGATGATCACTATCTAATTATCGTTATTTGGGATGGCCATCTTGGCATCATTCGTTGTCATTATAATCATGGCCATGATAAAGAAATATCAATGATCATGATGACTTAGTTCCAAGGAACAATGATCTTGAGAAGGATGATAGTATTTATGATAAGTGTGCTGAGATACGGTGGTCGTGATAAGGGCAATGGAAACAATGGAGATGGCAGATATTCGGTTGATAATGGTGTAGGTCCTACACTGTAGGATTTGATCGAATCTGACAGTGCAAAACTCAACCCTGTAAACATGGGGTCCGTCGACTCGCTGTTTTCGTCGCCTTTGTTGAATTGCAATGTGTCTCGCATGAGTTTAGCTCCTCAGTGCCACTTCTTTCTGATGATTTCACCAAATGTTTAGTCAGCATTTGTCACTCCCATTCAAAAGACTTAGTTTGCAATGTGATCCAGTTAAGTATTTCAAATCTTTTCATTTGTAAAATGACGGAATGAATTGGCCTGGCTTATGCGAACATTTCTATTAGCTAACTCAAAATATGGAGTTCTCATTCGGTAGTCAGTATTACGTTCACTTCACACTAATGCCTTTTGGTTAGGCATGTACCGGTCTCTTCCCCTCTTAACATGTCATTCGCCAGCTAAGCAGGGGAAGCCCACACCTCCTTGCCTTACACTAATTTGGGGAATGTCCAACAACAGACCTTAAAAACCGATCAAGGAATGTCCGTATTAGGGTTTGGAATATCACAGGTTTGTTATTCATATTTCTAGTAAACATATTTTTATTAATCAAATAAAACTTACACGAGATAAGAAATAGATTTGTAAATGTATACATAACAATGTTTATCTTTACTCAAGTTGACTATGTATACCCACTTTTATTATAGATATCTAACAAACTTTGTGCAGAGTTACCTGTCATAATAGTGGGTACACAGTGATGATACAACTCTCTATCTGGCAATAGTCTGCAACACTAGATGGCTAAAAATTGCTCTACGGCAGGCACCCTCAATTTTGTTGTATTCTCTGAAAAATGAATACGACACTTTTTTAATAATGCCAACTAACTAGTGACTTTAGTCAACTTATGTAAGCAAAATAGCTATATTACGAGGTTTATTTCCTCTTATTATTCCGGGTTAATAAAAGCTGAACATTAACAAGTTTTTTTTTCTCCAAATGATCGGAGATAAGTTATTATAGTAACAACAAAACAAAAGAAAACACAATCTATCTAAGATGACATCCTCACCAAAGCAGAAAATGCACTGAGCTAATTGAATTAGAGAACGACGGATGCCAATAAAATGCCGATGTTGATACAGTTGAAGGAAATAGTTTAAGAAATAAAAAACATTATATAATCTCAAAATGGTATATTTTACCCTGACAATGTGGCACTAGAAGGTAAGGGAATGTTAGAATGACTGAATCATTTTCCTGGGGTTGGTTTTTTTCATATCACCAACAACTTGGAGAGTCTTTATTCACATCAAATAAATAAAAAAAAAACAGGCAGAGAAAAACTAATTCAATTTAATTTTGTTAATTCCTAAAAAAAGTAAAAACAAGAAAATAATAAACTAACTCGCTTAAAGGGCTACCTTTGGCAGCCGTTCAGCTTGATGTAAATCCACTTCCTATTCATAGAATTCATATTTTTCTACCATTCTCTAGATTTCAAGACTGTCCCCATCTGTCTTTTCTCCCCCCTCTGCCTTCAAGCTATTTTCCCGCGTTTTCAGTATCATTCTTCGCGAAGGTATTTCCCCTTTAACCCTTTCCATACCTCAATAATAGATAGTGTAAATTTTGGCTCAAACCAACAAAAAGAAAACATGTTTAAATTTTGGATTAAGAAAAGCAGCGAACACAATGGTAGGCCTCCTTATTTTCATTATAAAGCTTGGCATAGAAGGTGAAATTGCTTTATTCTCCAAGTCTCATTTTAAGGGTGAAGCCCTAAAATACAATGACAGAAGATGTGTAGAAATCGAATCATTATTAAAATGATGAGCGTGAATGCTCTCCACATAGTATCATTAGGAGTTTGAAAATAGGACTGGGAATTGCATTATTCTTCAAGTTAGAGCAGTTTTGCTAACAGAATTCTGACTGCTATGTGATGTTTTTGCTGATAGAAATCGTATCATCTAACAAATATTGAAGAGACCTCTGTCTATGTCCATCCACCACGATTACTCGACAACTGGCCATTGTACGAAATGATATTTGCTAGATATATTAGTCATAAGCAGTATCCAATTGGAATTGTTTCAATCAGTGGTTCTTGAGAAATCTGATGCATGCGATTACTCAACAACTGGCCAATTGAATAAAGTTGATATTTGCCGTATATGAAACTCAGCCACACACTCAAACTCCAGTTGAAATAACCTCCTGGTCATATACGTTGAATATATCACTTGCGTAAATAGAATAAACAATTAAAGCAAATAGGTTGCGGCAGGAAATTTCCTTTAATTGTTTATTCTATTCACGCTGTCTAGCCCAAATAATGCATTCACCGTATATTTACAGGAGGTCATTTAAAAAAAAGTTTCAAAGTAATACAACGCATTCATGTTTATTTCTGTCGGTGTATACATGTATTTGTTAATAATAATAATAATAATAATCATAATAATAATATATATATATATATATATATATATATATATATATACGTACATACATGCATTCATACACACACACACACACACACACATATATATATATATATATATATATATATATATATATATATATATGTGTGTGTGTGTGTGTGTATATGTATGTGTACATGTATAGGTAAACATTGGCTGCAGCGAACTGTTTCTCCAAACCTCGTTGGACGTTCAATAAAATGAGTAAGATCTATTTATTCCTACATTACTTTCAGTCAGTCTGTACACGAGAATCCATACTTCGTTGTATTACAGATTCCAATTTCTCAGTTTTCAGAGTTTTTATTTGTCTACGTGTACGCACTTTTATCATATCCCTCCATAATTCTATATTCTATTTTTCTACCATGCATGAAAAAAAAATCAGCTTTATACAGCGAGGGTGTATAAGAAAACTAATCATAGCAGAAGAGACTTATACCTCTGTATCACATGTTCCATTATCAATTGTAATTCATTTCATCATTTTTTACTTTCAATATCACCAGGGTACAATTTGTTTAGTCAGCTCATCTATTGTATGTACGTATGATGTAAATAAATACTGAAATATCCCGAAAAAAAATGAGCCCATCTTGTTTCGAAACTGATAAGCTGAAAATATGTTTTCGGCGTTATTTCCCTACTTAACGTTTTAAAACTTTCCGATGAGTAAGCATTCTCATTAATTAAGCTGTAAACGTTATATTGACTACGCTCTTCACTGAGTTTCTAGCCAGAATAATATACATTCATTTTCTCTCCACCCCTCTCTATTTTGCACCTAATTTTTACACGTATCCCCCTCCACTAACACTCTCATTCCATGCCATACACCAGAATTCCCATCCAAATTCTTTACCTCTGTCTCCTTTTGTTTGAATCCTAATTTTCTTTCCCATTGCACCCTAGCGCCAACGGCTCCACCTCCTCCTTGATGTCTCCTCCCCGTCATAATTACTGACTCTTAAATCTGCTTTTACCCTACCCCGTACATTTACACGTTGAAGATTTTCTCTCACCCGACTTGGTTCGTTTTTTTTCTTATGTTTATCAGTTGTAAAGTAAGCTGTTGAAACTCATACCCATAAAACCTAAGTATACTTGACTGGAGCTCGCGAGTACGTACTTGCTTCGTTAAACTAAGCTATCAACAAATAAAGATAAACATACTCGTATGTAAACATATGATGAAAGTAAAATCTCCACTGGTAAAACAAAATCGAAAATCAGACTTAATTATTTTCATCAATGCATATACGATAACACAAAGTTAAATTTGATGAATGTCTTCAAAAATATCAGAGACCACACAGCACACCAATAGTAAATGCAGATAAAGCTCTAATTCTCTAAAATCGAGTACGGAAGCCGAGACAAGAAGCCAAGGCGAGAATGAAAGCCGAGAATTGTATAAGACAAGTACCTGAACAGTGATGTTTAAATATGTAAGAAATTCTCTCTTGTCAAACTGATTCGAAAATAAGAGTTTACGAAAGCGATATAGTGCGTTTAAATGCAACAATAATTTGAATTTGTCTCTTTGTTCTCTGTGATCTCTACTTTTCTATATTTGTCTGTGTTAGATTCATTGATTCTTCATTATAAACTTTTAAGAAAGAAATGAAAATGGTAAAAAATATTTAGCATGTATCCGAATCATGATCTGACTAAGCCAAAATCTTCACTTTCGGCGCTCTCAGCAGTCTACATATTATATATTGAAAGTTTTCACAAACTTTATGGTATAGAAATCCATTTCCATCAATTTTTCGATATCAAAATGTGAAATCAATGTTATTTATGGTAAATACAAAATCCGATCTTGTTCTGGGAATATATACTCTGGATTGTAACATTCTGGTAGTTGTTCACTCATATATTTGCAATTTAAGCCTCATTTCATGATATCGAAGTTTATTGCAATGGTCGTATCTTTTGTTTGATCAAATATCGATTACAAAGAACAAAAAAGACAAAACAACAGAAAATTCGATACTAGAATAATTTCAATCCCAATATATAGGAACATAGATACAGGAATGTAACGTGTTCAGTCCGATCGAGCAGGCGCTTTGGGAAGTGATTTTACATATTAAAACTAGGAACAACCGACGAAGGCCAAAATGTTGTGAAAAATGGAGGTGTAGACGGGCAAAATAGTCCGACTATATCATACACTAAGATCGTCTAATTTCGTTTTGTAATATTGCCTGTCCGATAGACAATGGATCCGAAAGTCCATTTACCATCGCAATTCATCTTATTTTTAATCACAAATAGGATAATTGACAACTTACCTGAGGCCACACTCTATAGATACCCTTTGAATCATTATTGCTTTATATCAAACTCCGTTCCCCAAACAGCATTGTTATGATGATCATTTGCAAGAATATATATATATATATATATATATATATATATATATATATATATATATATATATATATATATATTATATATATATATATATATATATATATATATATTAATAATCGTGCATATGTATGTAGGTGTATCCGTGCAGGTGTGCAGAGGTGTATGTATGAGTGCATGTTTAGTAATCTTAGCTTAATATTGCACAATGTTACAAGTATCGGGCACCCAATGAGGATCGAATATACTCTAAAGTATCAATGGTCTTAACGATGAATCTACCAAATGAAATATATATATATATATATATATATATATATATAAACATGAATATATACACATGTGTGTGTGTGTGTGTTTATGACTGCATGCATGTGCAGTTACGTGAGTATGTATATCTAAGCATGTATAATCACCTCCATATCAGAGTATATACGTATGCATTCATGCGTGTGTATGTGCACGCATACACACACATGTCTACAGCACATGTTCACTCGCCACAAAGACACGTAAGTGAGTTAGAGATGAAAAGACAAAATGAAGATAAAGAGAATAACCTTAAGCAAATAAAGATATGCTTTGAAAAAATTAGAAAAGAGAAAGGAAGGAAAGGAACAAGGACGTAAAGACGAAACCAAAAAGAGAAAGAGACTAAAAAAGAGGAGATCACAATAAAAATGCTTTGGATTAAAAGAGAGACAATGTATTGAAAGAGACGGGGGAAAAAAAGAGAAGATGAAAGAGGATGACGAAATTGCCAAAGAAATGTTGGAAAGAAAAACGCAATAAAGGAGAGCAAAATGAAACATGAGGAAGGAAGAAAAGAAATGAATATAAACGATACGCCGTAGAAGAATATATAGAAAGCAAACGAAAGATTTAATAAACTAATGAAGGAAAAGAATAACTGAGAAAAATTAAAGAGAGAGGAGAGAATTAAAGAGAGAATGAAAAAGAAATCACAACAGGAAAGAGACAGGTCTAGTGAGTCACCCAATAGAAATACCGTCACGTGAACAACGTCTTTTGGCAGCATGTTGAGTTGATCAATCAATCAGTTATAAAGATGAGGTGCTTAATGAATAAGTTTCTTCTCATACCTTTTGTTGCATAGTGATCACTAAACAAGTTTATCTGAGTTTCCAATAAATAAAAGTGATAACTAACGGAACAATTTACGCTGCAAACCCACCCATCCATTAAAAAATCTATTCAAGGGTGAATTGCCCAAAAAACATGAATAATTGCTGACATCATCATCATCATCATCATCATCATCATCATCATCATCATCATCATCATCATCATCATCATCATCGTCATCGTCATCAGCAGCAGCCTTCTGGCATCCATTGTTGGACATAGACCCTTGCTTAGATTTTCCATACCTCTTCATCGTCGGCGTTATGAAACCAGCACTCTCTGAACTTGTCCAGTTTATCAGTCCATCTTATTTTCTGTCGACCAAAGTTTCCCTAGTGATCCCTGGGGAAACACCTTGTGAGATGTCCAGCAGTTGTCCAACATTCTTGCTACATGGCCAGCCCATTGCCATTTGAATCCCCCAATGGATTCTATGATATGTCTTAGTCCCATTTTTTCTCTAATATACTGTGTTGTCTTGTGATTTCTCCTTGTGATGTTGAGCATGATTCTTTTATGTGCACGTTGTATGTTTCTCAGATTGCAGGTCAGTCTCTAGGTTAAGTTCCATGTTTTAGCTTAATAGGTGACTAACGGGAGGATGCATTGGTTGTATACCCTTCTTTTTAGCGTTAATAGGATTGTAAATGGTTATATTTTCAAACTTAGATCTCCAGTGGCAAACTATGTATACGTGATTTATGCATGCATACGTACATACATCCTTACATAGACAGCCAGACCAACTCGAAAACTGAAGAGACCTATGTTGCCATTTTTGGTTACAGTTTTAGTCGACGGTGTCTAATAAACAGATTTCATATAAAATTGAGACACACATTTTTGTTTTAAACAAAAAAAACATAGAATGGCCAATGTATTCACAAAAAGAGCAGAGAGAGAGAGAGAAAGGGGGAAAGAAATTTGACCTCTTTCACATTTTTCTCTAGTATTTTTCGGTTTTTTCTCCATGCACCCATTCCCTTTTCGTTCTTCTTATCTCACTCACATATATCTTCCAAAGAGCGGAGATAGTAAGCATAGCATTATAGCAAGTGAAGAGAAGACAAATTCACTACATTATACTTGCTGTCATCAGAACAAGTATCTCATCGGTTAGTATTATTGGGACATAGTTTTCCAAGGAAAGCACTGCATATTCCACATGACGGCCGTGTTGAATGTTATTTACCGAACGACAAAAATTTACTTTTGCTCTTCATAATCGCATGACTGTTTACTTTACATAGCTTTTTTTTTTGACGGTTTTATGCAATTGACATCTCTGTCTCTTTTTACGCCTGGACGAACTTATATTGTTAGATTCTAGTGTTCAGCCTTTGTCTGGCCTTTTTTTTTTATCTTCGTTTATTATGATTGCTGCCCAGTAGTCAAAATATACATTGAAAAAACAAAAAAACAAATCTCTATGCTGGCTACGAAGCACTTATCGCAGAGTAAGTAATCAGCTTATGCAGTAAGGCATATTCATTCAACCAATGTTTCTTTTTATTCTCCTATCCATTTTGGTAGTTTCATCTCTTTCCACTTCAATGTTTCAACTTTTTTTTAACCTTTTTCTTGTCACGTACACTTTTGTCGTATTTCCAAGCAGGCAACATATGCCATTTTAGTCAAATTACCAAATACTACTCTAAGTGACAAAGTATTTGCATTATTTGTTTAGGAAATTGCTCCAAGTCGGGTGATCCGTATTTTCGATTGCCCACCTGTCTTGTCAACTATACATTAGCAAGAGATTATTTTCTTCCTGTTTCCATGTTATTTTTATGTCCAAAATATTTCTTAAGTTTTTTTTTCAGCAATTTAATTAAAAGTGAACTGAGCAAAACCAGACAACATTATAGAAGAGATTGTCCAAATTGTGATACTTGTATTTTTGTCTACAATTTAAGATTGGTGAAAAAAATCAGAGATGCAGCTTTCCCTCGCAATCCAAAGGTCTTTTGTAAGACGAAATCGTGTGAAGCAAAGATGCAATCACTATCAATTTATATGGGAAAAGGTTTTGAGCATCCCCATACCCATAAAATGGTTAGGATCGTATATTAGCCATCAGACGTCGTGATGGTGGAATGTATAGGAGACTGGGGCGCTGAAGAGAGACGAAAGGTTGTGCACTGCCTCACCAGAAAACAGAAGCTGAACGCTATTTTTGCCTGTGGCATTTTTTTGGTAAAACAAAAAAATTTTGTAAAGCAAATATCCGAAAAGCGGGTTCTACCTGTATTTGAGTTCTATTAAATAAAAAAATGAACTAAAGAAATAAGTCCTTTGGAAAAGTCCCTTCATTGAAGTGTTGCTTATGAATTGCAAACCAAGAAAATCACAATGTCCATTAAGTAGATGGAAGTTTCTAAAGCTTGAATGATCACCTGACTGCTCTACCACGCTGCAAAATAATTTGACACGGTAGCCTAACTTAAATTTTGAGTGGAGCCGTGACAAAATGATTATATTTGTACTCCATGTTAGCTATACGCTGTTCTGTCTTCATTTGATAAGTCGTCCATGAAATACAAAATACCAGGATATCAGATGATACTTTTGTATTCTTTTTCTTCCATTTTCGGAAGATGTTTCACATACAAAGTTGTAATAGAAATGGAAATGAAGATGAGGAATTTACGAATAAAAAGTTAACGTTGGAAAAAAAGATTATTATTACATAAAAGAAATCGAAATCACTCAGAAAAAATATGTCTTTTAGCTTGAGTTTAATATTTAAACGAGATTTTTGTAATGACTATCCTGAAAAGGCCAAATACTATTCCCCCACTGGTCTGTAGATAGTGTGATAGTGAAACTTTTAGAAGAAACATGGAGATGAAACATTTTATAGCATTGAATTTAGGATACCTAAAAAGAGAAAAGTTTATGAATCGATGAATTTCTATATCTAGTATTAAATTGGTGTGCTTTCAAATTCAGTTTATCACAATAGGTATGCTGTTGAATTCAGTTTATTACAATTGATTGCCAGCTAATCTCGTAAGCATTTACTCGTGAGATGGATTTTCATTTGAATTTTTACCGTTGTGATGCTGTGTTAGCTACTCAGATACATATTATTAATGGTCTTATTTTATACGATATTTATATATTTATACGCGTTCACATACACGTTTGCGCAAATCTCACGGCTATACACATAAGTTTATGGCTCATCGAAGTACATATACAGTCCACAACGGCATTCCACTTGTATAAATACATACATATTTGCAAATATAATCGCAACAGCGAGCCCTGCTGAATACTTATTCTGTCACTTTCAAATAGTTATCAGGGAGTATCTCTATGTAAAATCTCTTGACTTGTGCATTCTTTCCATGGCTTTCTGTCGTTTCCCTTATCTGCCCCGATCATTTCCTTGTGAAAATCCACTCCCAACACGTTCGTTTCATTCTTCGAATTGAGTCAACTCATTTCCACTTACTGTTTAACTGTAATTCGCTTTTATCACTCTCTCTTCTAATATATTCCCCATTTTTGCTCTTTGAAATAAAAACATTCATGTTAGTGAAACCTCTCAAGTAGCACCATATCGCTATTTATTTAGTTTTAACCTAAAAATGAATTCTAGTTGAATTACTGAATATATTTTCAAGCACAAGGGGAGACTTTCAAAACACATGAATAAATTTAAGGAGGGACCTTGGTTCTTGGCACGAAATATTTCTACTTGAAGAGATTTAGTTAGTATCTAAATAACGATTCTGTATCAATGAAAACAGTGCAGATGATATGCACAAATTATAGGTTAATGTAAAAAATCACTCATCTTAGTTATCAATTCCCCCGAAGTTTATTTTTTATCACACACATTTATACGTAATACCAACTGTTTGATTTTGTGACCTCTGATTAACTAACTTGGATCAATTTTTATTGGGTAGTTTAGTTGAAATTATGAATTTGAATTACATTTGCTTAATAGAATCGTAACCAAGAATAGGAAAATATTGTCAATAACTGTTAGCTTTTATATTAAAAGTGAAGAGAGTAATATGTCTATGAAGCATGGGTGTCCCTTGGGGCGGGAAAACAGGGAATATACCAACCTGGCTCAGGCCTTCTCACCAATGGCGAGGAGGTTTGAAAGTTCAAACCTGATAGTCCATGAAGGATAATGGTGCAGTACAATTGTTTTATGTAAGGTCACCTTAATATGAATATGTTGTAAAAATACCCTTCTCGTAAAAAGTAAAGAAAATAAACAATTAACAAATTTCAGGATGATTGTTAGGGTCTAATGGGATGAATGCATAAAAAATTACTGACATTGTTTTTCTATTTTTTCGACTTGGTTAACTGAGGTGAATCTTAAACAACGTATATCATTATTCACTGGTAACAGGGTTGCCACTGGATGAGATATATTCTAAATATATCCTTTTGTATTCCCCTGGAAATATATATCCTTCGCCCCACCCTGGAGAAGTGGCAGTAGACACCCATGCTGTGAAGTGCTATATTTTTTTCATCGTCTCAAATAACTCTATACATGCATGAATTCAAAACTCAATATTTTTCACATGATTGAATCTGACTGTCATTTTTATGACATCACGACATCTGAGTGATATCCACCAAAAAGAAAAATTGCCAAATAACGAACGAGAAGTGTCTGTTTTCATCGTAATCTTTGTTAACGTTATCTTGCAAATTGGGAGTCTCATGGCATCAGGCATGACTCAATTCTTTTCTCCCTTTGTTAAATGTTATCTAGTTTTCACAGCAGGCGTGTTTTTCTTAAAATCGTATGAATGAACATAAAAAGGGCACAAAAAAATAATATTGCTTGGAAAAAATGGCAAAAAGAAATTGGCCAAAAGTTTTATAATCTTTTCAAGTTTGGGTTGGGGCAATCGTTAAAACATCCAACAGCTAAATGACAGGTCGTACGTTCAAATCCGAGTAGACCCGAGTCGACATTAAATTTAAACAATATGTTTGTTTCTATTTTGCTCATGTGTGCACATAAACATAAAAATAGGCATCCACATTTATATAGCTGGCTATATATATATGTGTGTGTGTGTGTAGAGAGAGAGAGAGAGAGAGAAAGAAAGAGGGATATATATATATATATATATATATATATATATATATATATATATATATATATATATAAAACATTGATTAGCGCAGTACTAGATCAAAAACGAAATTTCAGTAGATGGATTGTTTTGCGCTAAATATCCAAGTGAAAAAGGACTCCTCCACTTGAAAATCAGCATTCAAAATTCTTGGCTTCAACAGGGAGCACTGGCGCCTAGATGATATGCCTAACTATGTGCGCAATGACGCTAGCCAATTTTACCAAGCTTATCTCAGTCTCATACGGGAGCAAATAAGAATGAAACATCAACATGAAAATTAAGTTTTGACGATCTCTCCGGTAGGGTTAGGTGCCTGTCTCGAAAATAGTACAAAGATGAATATGTTTAAGCAGAGATTCTTGCAGAAGCGAGTATCGCCAAATCGTATTACTTTTTGTTACTTGTGTATAGTTTCTGGTGTATATATGTGTCAGTGTTTTAATATATGTCACGCAGGGACTTAGTTTTACGTATTTAAACGATTTCTGCTTCGAAGTACTTCTCTGCTTTGACTCATTACGACTTTTTTAAAATCACAACTTGTTTTAGTGGAGCAATTTTTCGATCATTTTTTTTCTTAGTTGCTGCCTGTGAAAGAAATCACAGATATATTTGAATTTCTTCTATTTCAGATAGTGGATGAGAAGTGTTTTCATCATCTAAATTGTAACTCTCAAGTGGAAAAGTCCGTTCTCATAATCAGAGACACAAAGAGAAGAAAATCCACTTTTAATTTTACAGAAGATTAGATCAAGAATTGATAAACCTTATTATACATTTTGACAACCATTTGCCTTCATCTACATTTTTTAGGGTTTTTTCTGCAACTGAACTATTAAAATCAAGGTATCGAATGAAATATATGTGATGTTCGCATAAAGTTCATAAAAATATCTGAAAGGCATATATATATATATATATATATATATATATATATATGTGTGTGTGTGTGTGTGTGTGTGTGTTATTTATAGATAAAATTGAAATTCGTTAGCGTATATATGAATAAAGAAAAACTATAATTATAGAACACGTGAAGGGTAAATAAATATATGTAGCGTATATATAAATAAAAAATACTTTTATTATTTTTATTTTCTACGTTATCATTGCATGATTAAAAGCACAAATGACAAGGAGTATCCTCGCTCAATTATCCTTCACTCAATTGTCCCCTCTCAGTTGCCACTGCTCAATTGTTGCCCGACAATTGCTCAGACGTTTTGGCTGATCAATTCTACTTGCTCTGTGAACCATTGCACCACAATTGGCATCCTAAAATGAGTATCTACTATGCTTAACTACGGTGAAATCACAAGTATTGTACACAGTGAGAATCAAACTCACTACAGTAGTGGAGTTCAGCATGACCTGATTGCTTACCAGGGTCGCCATGGTGTCTAATCAACCGATACAACGCTGCTTATCAGCAGTTGTGCGATATAAACGATGAATAAACAAGACTTATTTTGCGAATGATTTTATGGATTTTGAATTGTTTAGCACAGACTAAACTTACACATAAAGCCAAAATCTGTTTCAAAACTTCAGAGAAAAGATGTGAGAAATTAAGAGAGAGAATAAATTCTTTCTTGGGTAATTCTTAATGCTAAATCTCACAAGGATTATAATCATTACAGAAGGTAATTTTTCAGATAAGAACAGGTCTGTGAGTTCATTTCAGAGTCTATGAATCAGATTCGATGACCGTAATACGGTATATGTAACTTTGTGCATATAAATACATATATATTTCTGTTTATGTTCTCTTATGAGCTCATATATGTTTACACGAATTCTCCCAGCGCCAGTGATCGGTACTCAATCCCAAGCAAGATATCGAATTCAATCTAAGTAGACAGGAATCACCCCTTTAGAAGATTGATACAACTACTCTAATATGTATTTATTTCAGCTTGAGCTAAAGTATTCATCTTTCTATTCTCGTACTTTTAGAAGAAGAACAGAATTTAATCTGTTTCTGAATGTTATCGTATTTTAAGTGAGGTTAAAATTTACAGTAATAGATTGAACAAACTTATTATTATGATACTGTTGAATACTTAAAGAATCAATGATAATAAATCCAGGGAAATGATTTTGTGATCTATCTGAAATAGCAGGGGAAATGCTTCCTGATTTTATATGTCTCTGATACTTTCTGTGTTAAATGAATTGATTAATTAATAGTGAATCAAATAGGATAATTTTGCAATCAAAATGCATAATGATGATGTCATAAGCCAGTTTAAGTCTGAATACATCAAGGTTATATCTGAGTGAACAAAGAGGTTAGCTGGGTCAAAATATCAGCTACCATATTACATACGAGCATCTATCTATCTATCCATTTATCTTTTCACACATGCACACACACAGAAAAACACCACACACATACATACGTATGCATACAAAGATATACATTTTCCTTATATATACATATGAATGTTTATTCATGTTAACATATGTATATACATATGTATGTGCGTAATTACAAATATATACGTATATATATATATATATATATATATATATATATATATATATATATATATATATATATATATATATATATATATATATATATATATATATATAATGGTAAAGATGACAATAACTTAAATACAGTAGAAAAATTTCTTAATACATTTACATCTTTTTCATATAGTACATTACACTCCAATTTACATATGATTTTTCCATGCGTGTTATAACATGAACAGTATGATTTTTATGATATATATATACACACACACACACACACACACATATATATATATATATATATATATATATATATATATATATATATATATATATGCATGTGTGTGTGTAAGTGTAAATTGTATGAGATGAATGAAGAGCACTTCTAAGCAAAAAAGTAAATCATCAATGCACATTGCCATTCAACATTCATGTATGTAGGTATGTAGTTGTATGTGTTTTTTCTATTTACCTTTAATCTTATATACATTTGCTTACAAGAGCGAAGTGACGCCCGAAGACGAAAAATGAATAAAAACATATCTCATAATTGATTTTTTTTCTCCATTTGTTCCTGTTTCTGCAATCCAAATTAGTAAGACATCACATCACAATCAATCAAGCTTATTCTTTTACTTATATATATTCAAATAAATCTCCCCCGCCAACGACCGAGAGATACGTACGTTCTGTTTATCTCATTACATAGACGAGGAGAACAACTTTTAATGTATCCATTTTCAAATTTGCTTCTCTTTTTACATTTGCATGGTAGAAATCGATATGGATCGGTGAATCTGAGTCACTTATTGATTCTAATTGAACAGTTAAAAACACAAAATCGATTTCCGTTTAATCACGCACCTGTTCACAAATGTATCATTGATCGATTGTATTCGCTTCCAAGAGTTTGTAGATTGCAGCAGGAAAAGGGCAAAGCTTTATTTAAAGAAGAAAATATTTTCATGACCCAAACTTACACGGATGTCTTCAGTCCATTTTGAAACTCGCTCATAAAAGAGCAAACTAAAACAGGTTTGGTCATTCATTCAATAGAAACTGTCACATGATCCACATCTTTTGAGGATATATTGTGTTAGGGGTGAACAATTACAAAATTGAAAAAAGTGGTGATCAATGAATGAGTTACTTCTCATGCCTTTCCATGGGCATTGATCACTGAAAAAGTCCATTTCCCCCCAAAATCAAACATAAAACAAATCAAGGAACTAATTTAGTTGAAACTTACATTATTAACCGAAACTCAAAATAAAAACTATTGGGGGGGTGGGGTGGAAAAAAAGTTGTTTTTTTTCTAGACATGATAAGGAAACAGTGTTAGAAATTCTCAGCCCCTTAGCTATTGTTGGTTTGACCTGAACTTGCAGTGTATGCATAGACAGTCAGTCAGACCAGCTCAAGAACTGAAGAAACTTACGTTGACAGTTTGGGCTTAAGTTTTAGGCAAAATGAGCGAGAGAGATTGTGATTGTATGTTACAGAGGGAGAGAAAGAAAGTATCGAATGAGAGAGAGAGAGAGAGAGAGAGAGAGAGAGAGGATGAGAGAGGGGATAAGAAAAATAAAGAGATGTTGGCGGAGTAGCTTCAACGATAAGAGAGAGGAAAACAATACTTTTATAACAGCAAGTAATTCACAGGAATACAAAATTGAGATTTTAAAAATTTGTCATGACTATTTGAACTGATTTTCTGTATATTTGGTTGCTGAATTCAAGAATGAAAACCATCTTTCTCCATCGCATCCCTTTTGTTTCAAGGAACAGGCTTTTCTATTGTTGGTTTCCACATAATTTTGCTCTATACATATTGATACATCGAGAAAACTGTTTTGATTATTTCAGCTGATCAGGATACTAAATTAAACATTGAAAATCATTTTCCTCCATCATGATATAGTTTGTCAAAAAGTACGTTTTTACTTGTCAATTATAAGTTTTCATAAAATTTCATACCTCACATATGGCTAACTTATCTCGATGACAACGTCAATGACTGAATATATATATATATATATATATATATATATATATATATATATCAAGCATATTTTATGGCTTGAAGAAACTTTGGAAAAACCTGTTTATTATAAAAAATGAACGAGTGATTAGCATTTCAAATATTTGGCAGCCATCTTGGACACCATTTTGAAAGTTATACTCTTTCATTGGTCAATCTGTCATATACTTTAGATACGTGATTGAGCACACGACACTACAATAACAGTTCGGAAGACATGCCGAGGATGAATAATACACGATTTGAGGACATTTTAATGATTTTTCGGCCATTTTGAACGACGTCTTAAAATTATACGTTTCTAATTGTCAGACTGTGTCAAGTTTTTATAATGCTATTGAGCAGACCTGATACTACAAATAACCAATGAAAAACTTTTGTTGTGACTTTTTGGGGTAGGCGTTTTTCATGAATGCTTCTGATCAATTCGACAGTTAATTTGGATGGAATTTATATCTTTCAACGGGTCAGACTGTAATAGACCTTCGATAGGATATCAGACAGAGTTGATACTACAAAAAAAAAACAAAAACAAAAAACAACAACGAAAAACAACATGTATAGGATGAATAATGGACGAGTAATCGGCAATGTAAGAATTTGATGGCCATCTTGGATGTCATCTTGAAAATTAAACCTTTCCATTGGTCAAACCGAAGATTTTTTTAAGTATGCTATTGAGCACATCTGAAAACGTAAAAAAAAAACAACAAAAAAAAGCTTAAAAACATTTATATACAAATCTTTTTGTAAGGGTCTGGTGAGTTCTTTTTTTTTATAAATGCACCCGACAATATGATTAATATGAGAAATTACTGCATATGATGACGTCATAAATTCTGATCCGTAAATTGTTGAAGAAATTGGCAACATGTTTTTTCACGTCTCCTGTGTACTTACTCTGATACTTTAGCGGGATATTGGTTGTAACATGATCTTCCTGTTGTAGTACATATGGCCCCGTACTATAATACTAATCTCTCAGCAAGGGAAGCGCAGCCTTGAAAGACTTGTCTTGACTTCTATATTTATTTGTATCCAATTAGAGAGAGAGAAAGAAAGAGAGAGAAAGAGAGAGAGAGGGAGTGTGTGTGTGTGTACTAGTGTATGAATGTATGTGTGTACATGTGTATGAGTGTGACAAAGGAAAAAGAGAAAGTCGTTGGCTATCACTAAAATAATTTGTGTCTGATAATCTGTTAACTTGTTTAGATATCTAACAATCCTATTCGCAGGAAACTAGTTGTTGTTTTGAAAATAAAATATTCATGCTATTCATGTACGACATTTGTTGAATATCTTCTCGGTTATATCTAAAGAGCTTGAGTCTTACATCCTCACACATCGTTTATGAACCTTTGAGCTAATGGGGAAATCATGGAAAGTGTCAGGTCTAGTTACGTCGATATTTACGCCGGCAAGTTTTCCATATCATTTCCTGGCGATCATCGTTTGTTTTTATTCAACGAATTCAGCTTCATCACTTTTGGAATTTTCTAATAAGTGTCAGTAGTTAAGCCGACAGTCAGTTATTTTCAAAGTAAACAAAATTAGACGTCGACAAGACGAGCAACAAAAATAACAATGGCAACAACAATGGAAGGAAAGAAAAGAGTTACAAAGAGAAATATAAAGAAAAGTGATCAACTAAAAGAGAATTTTTGTTAAGCAAATACAAGCTAACAAATAAACTGAAGAAAGAATGTCGAAATCTAATGGATTTCTTTACTCGAAAGATGATTTTTTGGACATTATTTAAACATTTTACATTTTCATGTCGAATGTAATAAATCTACATTCCTATCACACACACACACACACACACACACACACACATACATATATATATATATATATATATGTATTTCCAAGTTCATATATATATATATATATATATATATATATATATATATATATATATGTATATCCAAGTTCCCATATAAATATATATATATATATATGTATATCCAAGTTCCCATATATATATATATATATATATATATATATATATATATATATATATATATATGAACTTGGATATATATATGTATATATATATATATATATATACATATATATATCCAAGTTCATATATATATATATATATATATATATATATATATATATATATATATATATATATATATATATATATATACTGGATAGAAAGTGTTATTTGAAATGATCTCCAGTCATTACATGGTTAATCAGTTAGGCTAGACAACGTAAATAGAATGAGCAATTAAAGAAAATGGGGCTGCAGCTTATTCTATTAACGTTGTCTAGGCCAAGTGATATATTACACGTGTAATGATGGGACGTCATTTAGAATGAGTTTCTATGTAATGCTATAAACGATGAGGAATGCTTGTTTGTTTTTTCAGACTCCTCAACGGTTGCACACTACAAGCTGGAAATTTGTGTATGATTTGAACTTCACCCCAGGATGAATATAGGATAAATGATGCTGACCTCTGGTGATATGTAAATGTCAATTCGAGGTTAGGTCAATTTAGGCATTTTCAAATATAACGGAGACTAATGCACCCTAAGGCCCACAAATTAGTGCACAAGTATAACTTGACACAGGAAAGAACACAGGAAAAGTGACGATGATCCTTGGTGACCCATAAAGATCAATTTAGTGTTTGATCACTTTGGCATTTTCAAAACTAACGGAGACGGTTTCTGAGTACATTGGACCAGGTTAACTCGACTCCAAGTTGGTTATATATATATATATATATATATATATATATATATATATATATATATATATATATATATATATATATATATATATATATGTGTGTGTGTGTGTGTCATTAGGAAGACAGTAGACAAAGCAAATTTGTAATTGATGAAACAATTTCTTTGATACCATCCTATCGGATAAATCAAATCACATACGAACACTGCAAATTTTATCAACTATTATCATGCGTGTACACCTAACAGTAGTAAAAAAGGTCATCAGCGAAAATAATAGCGGATACAGGCCTATTTATCTCTATCAGACAATGTATTGTTTACCTGCAGTTCTCAAAATGTCGAGCAAAGAATATTGGGCTTTGCCGATATATCTAGAATAATAATGTAACTGAAGTTTTTAAAAAAAACATCATGCAAATATTTACGCCCATTAGGGCTTATATTGTAATGACTCAATGCTTTTCAATAATTTCACAAATACAAAATTCTATTCCATTATCGTAATCGGAAAAAAAGATTATTTTCCATCGTAAACAGAAAACACCATGAAAAATATTCTACGTCTTTTCACAAGGGTTCGGAGACATTTGATTCTATATCTAGTTACTGTAAGATTATGACTAAAGACTAATTGTATTTGTGCTTAGTGCATTTATAGACCGAGGATACGGCTGCAGAAACATGTGTCTCATCGGTTACAAGTGGAAAATTTGAGAAGCCCTGCTATAAACCTACATTATTAATTTTTCCCAATTTACCTCCATCTTAATTCTTTGAATTCTTTCAGGTTATGATTTCAGTTACAAGTAAAAACAAAAAAAATATTAAAGAAATGTTTGTGCTTCCAATTAATAACGCCTCTGTTACCTCTTGAACGGATGTCAGTTTTTGAGAAAATAGAATTGATTAATTTTTTCTTTCTTTATTTTTCTATCGTCGCCGTTATTTCGCTTACTACAGTAAATAATCTGAGCAAAAGAATAGTTCAGACATATATATATATATATATATATATATATATATATATATATATATATATATATATATATATATATATATATATATATATATAAGTATCAAGTAATGGATGTATGATCCGACAGAATTATTAAAGATTGCATTACATTATATAGAAACTATTATTTGAAATGATCTCTCGGCATTACATGGTTGATATATCACTTGGCCTATACAACGTAAAAAGAATTAACGATCAAAGAAAATGGGGTTATATATATCGTCATGTGAACTGTTCATATTGTGATGCTAAATAGAACAATTTTTGTTGTCAATCTTTATTGAAATTGTTGCTGTCGTATTTGCTTTATTTTAGTTTAGCAGAAATTATTTCATATGAATCTATTTCATTCGCGTAATACAATTAAATTCAAATCCTAATTCGTCTAAAAATACATGTTATTTTCTGCCATATTTGTATCTGTATCATTGTGAATACAAAAATTTGTATTCAAATGAGTTTTGAATCAAATATTGAAAAATAAAAATGTTTTTCTTACCTTACATGTTAAACTTTGCATGCCTTGTACTTTTCTCTTCGTTATTTTTTTTGTTCGGTTCTCGTTGGAAGTTATTGGGGTCTGTCAGATGAATTGTTTTTTCCCTCCGTCTTATCGGATGCCAATAATTTTACGTCATCGCAAGTTATTCGTTGTAGAGGTGTGTTTGACCTCATGAAACAAACCTGTCAGAGAATATTGTTCCTAAATTAAGGTATTTCATTGAATTATATATAAGTATATATGGTCTACAAAACTTTCCAGCTTTGCACACCGAGTTTTAAAAAACTTTGTGAAAACTTTTCATTTCATTGAAAAAATTTTTTGTCTCATTTCAGTCACTTATTTCCTAATATCTGACATTGCAATTCATGTAATTTTCTCTTGTGTTTTATTCCCTGTTTTACATATACTTTGTGGTACAATGTTTAAATTTTCTCTTGTTGGGATCATCAGTTGTTTATCATGTAACTTTTTTGAGGATTTGAAAAACAAAACAGTCATAACAACATGGCACACCAGCCGTGTTGACCAAACACCGCCTCCCTTTCAGCTATGATTTTGATATATTATTTATGTGTAGTTTGTTATTTCATATAGGCTAATATCATAATGTATTGTATATGGATGTTATTTTATACTACAAATCATTTAGTATATCTCCGAATTTTTGAGATGAGGTATTATTATTATTTCCATTATTATTCGGACTATCCTCATCTGTGTTGTTTTTCATGGACACATAGCGCAATGGTTACAGCATCAGACAAATTACTGTTAAGTAATCTGATGGTACTAGGTTCGATCCTAGTGTGAGGCAGTATAACAATACTACTAACGCTGAAAGAGGGGAGTACGGTCGATATACCCCCGTCGGATAAATAAAGGGTTCGGTTCGTTACTTCCCAAAAATCTCCCAGATGTTACCTGACGAAGGCCGTAGAGTGCAACGGCCGAAACGTTGTATAAAAAACAACAAAGATGAGGATAGTCCGAATAATAATGGAAATTACAAATCATTTGATTAAAAAAAAAAAAACAACAACAAAATTGGGCTTACCTACGTAGGTTACCCAAAAACATATTTAACGATGAGGGATCAGTAAATATAACCACAGACCTGACTCGCCGTTTGTGCCACTCCTATTGAATGTTCATCCATATGATTATCAAATCTCAGACTGCACACAAACCAACGTCTGATATCATCTTTACAAACACTAATTACATAGAAAAAAAGGAGATTTTCTACCGACATATTCAACTGAATTCAACAATTTTCTGCTAACTTTAAAGTTTATTTTCCCCCGTCGTATACTGTCAAGCTCCCATCAATTTATATTTTCCTTCAAATTATCGAATAGAGTATCCTTATAGCCATAGTTGAAACCAAACTAAAAAAACAAATAATACATTTTCATGTCTTTTAAAATTTCAAATGTTTTTCAACAGTTTTTTTTCCTCTTTTAGATATCACTGAGAGTATAAAAGCCATATTTTGATAAAATAAATCAGCCTGTCTTTAAGAGTCATTTCCTTTTAACGAGAAAGTCTGTTTAACTATCCAAAATTTTCCCAGAAAATCGTTATATTTCATCAAAGCAAGAAACCATCCTGTTCATCATCATCATCATCATCATCATCATCATCATCATCATCATCAGTCTTTTAACGTCCGTCGTTGGACATAGACCTTTCCCAGGATTCGCCACAATTCTCTATCATGGGCGTCGCGGAGCCAGTATTTCCTGAATTTGTCTAGTTCATCTCTCCGTCTTGTGTTCTGTCGTCCTCAGTTTCTCATGTGATCTCTGGGGATCCATGTTGTGAGTCATGATGTCCATTGGTTGTCTGCCATTCTTGCAACATGGCCCGCCCCTTACCATCTAAGTTTTTTGATAGTTTCAATGATGTCTCGGACTCCCGTTTCCTTCCTTATTTACTTTGCTGTCTTGTGATCTCTCCATGTAAGGTTGAGCATGATTATCTCATGTGCACGTTGCATGCTTCTCAGTTTGTGGGTCTGTCTCTTGGTTAGGTTCCATGTTTCAGTTCCATCTTCTTACCCACCATCCTGTTAGTGTCTATTTATTCCAACACAACATATCCGTATTTATGATCAGGTATGATGGCACAAGATGGCGAACAGTTATTAATTATGAAAACCGAGTTTCAGAACAGACTTGAAACTGATGTCTCATGCTCTTGAGTCAGGCATGAATCCTTGTAGTGCTCTCAGCAAGGTGTAATCACCATTATGTAATGATGATTGACAGTAAAAAAGGGAACGAGTAACCTCTTCAGGAAATCACGAATCTTATTTGCCCAGGAAGTAGTTGCTAAAAGTTGTTGCAACCATTGTCAGCCTTGGTATATATGCAAGTATGTTAAACCAGTCAGAGACACTATTTGAATGAGGCAGTTATGTGTTGGTCAAAGCAACTTGAAAGTGAATGAAGGAAGCAGCCTTTATCTTGCAGATGTTTAGTCAAAGATTGGCATGTGTGAAAAACCTTGTTTATTTACATATAACTAACGAAATCAGAGAGGTTGATGCCGAAACATTGTCTTTCCCATAGTTGCGAAAACTATTGGTTTTAGCACCACGTATTTCTGGAAGTAATAAATAAAACAGTGTCACTTACAATACATAACTGTTGTTCGATAAATGATGTTAGGACATACGTGCTATTTCAATTGATTGCTTCACATTCAAACGTAAGTCTGGCCAGGTCTATTAAAGAATTTTGATTCAAGTATTGTTCAATTTAGAACCAACATAAGCGATTAAATATCATAAACTTCATTAGGTCAAAAAATGCCATTCAGTACACATGACATTAGTAAAGATGTATGTATTGTAACCAATTCTAATCATCAATAAAACATCTTTTAACAATCAGACTCTTTTAAGAGATAAACTTGATGACTTACAGTCTAATAATTCACAGAATTAGATAAAACAATGCGATCATGTATAAGTCACTCTTTTATATTCTTAAATTCTTTATTTTTTATATGAATAAATGTGCTCAGTATGTCTGTCATTTGCTGGTCATCACTCAGGCACCGATGGAAACTCGATCTGTGTGTTGGTATATTTCACGCGCATGGGTACGAATGAGAATGTTACAATGAAAAGTCCCTGATCAACGAACATCATCATTATTAATTTTATACACATGCACAGGCAGATATACACGCACACATACACTTACGATAATATAAACATATTCAGACAGAAGACATTAAATGATTAAAAATCGGATTTTGTGGATTGGTTTGAATTAAGCAGAATTCTTTTCATGTTAATTCTATGAGTTCATAATTGTATGTGATGGCCATCACTTGTTCCCGACTATGACGTCAAAGTTAATTTTGGCAACTAAAAATTGCGAGGAGATTAAGTTATAAGAAAAGTTAATATATTTCAATGCAAAAATTTACTTGTGCATTCTATCTTTTTAGAGTGTGCAAAGGTTCCCAGCTTTCTTGCAAACTGGAGACCGAATAGACAGTTAAAAAACTGGATTTCTATTACAAAACTTTGCACACATTTGATATTTTCATTGAATGGTATGGAATTATATTTGATCGCTGGAGAATCGTCAATGGACCCGTATCTCATGAACTAATTTGTCAAAGTAGAGAATGTGTTTTGGAATCTACCTTTATGTACTAATAATTTCTAGATGGAAAGGTCTTCTGTGTGAATATTGAAAGTGTTAGGCAGACCTAGGTAAGAAAAACGAATTAATATCTAGGTAAGTGGTTGTTTATAAAGTTTTCTGTCCTTTAGATAAGTGAACAAAAAAGAACAGTTTGAGAATAAAAGGAATACACTATTTTGTTCTTTGGATAATTACAGTGTACTTCGAAATTCTCTTCATTGTATCAATATGTAGTGTCCATTCTGGTCAGTTCGGTGAAACATCTTATCAGATCTCAATGCTAACAACGTATGTAAACCATAATCTCATGTGGTGTTGTTATTGAGTTGACCTTTGAAAACTATATCATTATATTTTCTGTTCATGGTATTTATCCTATATTTTTTGTTTAAAGCATCCCAATACTTCTCTAATGGACATAGAATAGTATATCGTACACGCCCCCTACATAACAAGAACGGATATAACTGATATCAATGATTTATATGAATTGACTGCTTAGAGATAAAATTACCATCATTTCTTAAAACAAGTGACACTTGATAAAAACCCAAGCAGTACTCATCGTTGGAAGAATTCGGGAAGAGTTTATTGTCCAATAAGTGTTGGACCTGGAAGTAAATACACCATTAGTGAATTTTGCATAAAAGGTTGTACCATTTTATGTATTAAAAAAATCAAAACTTGACAGTTTAGAAAAAATCTTCTTCAATACATTCAAAATTGTATACTTGAAGTATTTTCACTCAGTTTTAACAATTCAGTCAAAAATCTAAATCGTCAATTATGGCACAAATATAGCCATTGACATACTATAACTTCATCAGTATGTAATATAAGTAGACTGCAATGAATATTCACTATTGACCGACACTTTGCAGATATTTTATGGTCAAAAATGACAATATGAAGGTATGTAAGGCCAAATTGACAAATTTTAAAAACTATGTCATTAGTGATTCTGAGAGCTCTATTCCACTATTGACCTGTTCATCTACAATACAACAAAGTTACACACACGAACACGCATTCACAAGCACATACACATTTATATGTATTTCAATCGTTTTTGGCATTCTTCAATTTTGTTCCACTCCTTTAGCTCTGTACCACAAACAGTTGAAACCACGGTAATCACCACAAAACGTTACGAATTTCAGACCGTTCACGTAGTACATGCATTTCTTGAAACTTTGCAGTAACATCTTTCAAATTTGGGTAAATCGTCTGGTCAAGGAATTTCCTCCGCCATAATTGGTTCCATTTTGTTTTCAACCATTTTCTACCCTGGGAATAATGGGTTTATTTCTGCCTCCGTCAACGTCTACTATTGAATAATCTGCAAGTGAACACGCCATTTGTGTTGCACAATTGCATCGGGATTTCCTCCATACATCAGAACGCTGAGTCTAATCCCTGCGATTGTGATATCTTCCTTTAATGCGTTTTCGTCCGACAGTATTCCCATCTGCCGGTTGAACTGATTTAACTACTCTAATTTTCCATCTTCCATAAGGTGCTAGAGTAGTATCACAACCTCCCCAAGTATGGGAGGATGATTTTCGATGCAGGAAAACTGGTTTCAAAACCTTAGCCATAACTTGATATTAAGGAAGCACTTTACTCCCTCCACACTCTTTGATCCCCAAAACATCATAAAAACCTTTCTTATCTGCATCATAGAAACACAAAAGCAGAACGAGAACGTCCTTATCAGTTGCAACTATGAAGATGACCCGAAGGACCCCTTCTTAGGGCACATGTTTCAATTGATATATTTTCATTTCAAGTACTAGTTCGAACATGATGCCCATAGAGAACAAGGTATTACCCCGGTCGCTCGATGAATTAATATCTATTCGTATCATTAAGAATGTCTTCTGATTTTCATATGCCCGGATGTTTTCATTCACTACGATATCTGAACAAGACATGTCCTTCCATCTCTTGTGCTCGTAGTCTTTTGTACTAGGTCCATCCTCGTGGTCATCAAATGAAATTGAACTGGTACATACCTCGATTTCTCACTTGCCTGGTACTGTTGAACAGCTTCTCTGAATGTAACATTTGACATTTACACTATTGTCTCCCATGGAGCACATAATAACTGTTTCAGGAACTTTTGATGGATTCCTGGTGGACAGATAATCACTATTATCATCAGACACTTCCATCCCCACAGCGTCCTTTGCTCTAATTTTCGTGTGTGTGCTGAGATCAAATGGGCGACCTTATTTGGCTTGTGCATAAACTGACCCTCAAGCAATAATGTTGGGACTGTAGTTAGTTCAAATTTGATGAGCGTAATGAGTCGAGTGAGAAAAACCAAAGGGCCTGTTTTTCTTCCCCCAATAGTGATACCCTTTTCCAGGAATAACACAGACTTGATTTTATCTCTCACAGGCGCATCTCCAATTGATACGTGATCCAATTCAGTGCATAATCACATCAGCTTTACTGCAGTCAGTTCTGTCCTTAAGTAGATTTTGAGCCTGTTGAAAGTGACTTTATATTCATTCCTTTTTGATTGTTGGGATCATACTGAGCAGGCAATGTTTATTGGAGATATTCACCATCTCTGTGGCCATGGATGCTGCTCATTTTTACATGTTGTTCACTTATAATATGATGTTGACCTGTCACTGATGTCATAGCGTTATGCATACTCTATATCGATAACATAGTCATTCCACCACCATGAGTCAAGCAAATATTCCATAAGCACTTGCTCTATTGATTGGTCAGTTCAATGTCCTGTCCAACAGCGTTCACTATTGAGAACTGTTTATTCGCAGCCAATTGCTCGTACAGCCACGGATGATTTTTCAGGTAGATCGCTCATTGTCAGCAAATATAACTGATCTTTCTTCGCATAATGAATAGGGCCAGTCATAGATCTTTACTGCTCGGGTGAACTCTTTTACAATATCGATGTAATACAATAATTTTGCCATCGTTTTGACGTTCTTGGAGTCTAAGAAAGCTTTTTTGTTGTAGATTCCGTGGAGGCTTGGAGTTTGCGTGATTATTGGAATCTCAATCCGACATCCACTGATTACAAATGTTTTATTGTTCATCGAAGTCAACGTCAAGATGGTATGTTTCTTTCTGAGATTCTATCTAATCTTGGCCTAGTGATTCGTTCAATGTGTTCTCACTATTACTTCTTCATCTTCAGAAATGTCAAGCCTTTCCTCTTGCTCTACTTCGGTCTCAGTGTTGATTCTGCTGACAGAAAGCAGCTCTCCCATGAGTTTTCTCTTAAGCATCATTGACTAAGACATGTCCTCTCAGAGCTCTTGTTTTGTATCCAACTCATCGTGTGTCCCACGGAACTTTTACTCTATACCTCTACAACGATGAAGTTGATGAAATGTAATACTGGGTATTATGCTTAACTCCTTCGATTGACCTACAATGTACACACAAACAGAATAGATATGAGTTGTTAACTGGATTGAGATTGGTTATTGAAAGCATTGTGATCGTTGATTTAGGAGAGCACTCTCTCTAGGGAACATATTGCACGAACCCAGACCATTTTGGTTCTGATCGTCCAGATACTTTGTAGAAAGCTGCTGACTGCCAAAGTAAGTCTATATTTGTTGATGCGTGCACCAACTCTCCAGGGGATATGTATTGATAGGTCTAAAATGACTGGTTTTAATCCTTTCCTATTTGAGATATCGTAATAATCAATTGGAATTCTTATCCCATAATAACATCATCCACCTCCGTGATTTCTTCGGTCTCTCAATCAGTCTATCTTGGATTGTAAAACTTTCTTTTGATTCAGTTGATAAAGCCATCATTCACCTACTAAGGGATTTACCCTGTCCATTTAGTATACGAATAACATGGTCTTCGTTATCTGGTACCACTAAATGCAGTAGATAGAATATCAGTTGTCCTCAGAATCGTCTGATTATATTTTGTCACTTTTGCATTCGCATGTACTTTAGTGTACCATTTTCAACATAGAGTAAGCGATGTGTTGAAAATTAATGAAAGGAAAACATAAGTTGATGCATTGATTATAATGAGTAATTGACACACTTCATGAACTCGCCAATTCGTGTTAAAAACAGCGTGCAAAAGTGCCATAATATCGAATTGGACTTGAGTGTAAAATTTTACAATTTTCAATCAGGGCAGCTGTTTTATAGCCATTCTCAATTGGAGTAGCCTTTTTATATCCATTTACAATTGAAATAGCCATTTTATAACCATTTACTATCGGAGTAGCCATTTTATAGCCATTTACAAATGGAATAGCTATTTTATAGCCATTTACAAATTGAATAGCCATTTTATAGCCATTTACGATTGGAATAGCCATTTTATAGCCATTTACAATTGTGATAGTCAACTGAGTAGCTGTGTGAATTAACCACCTTGAAATTAAACATTACCAAAAATTATTTTTCCACATTTAGCATGGTGGCCGATCATTCAAAATTCAGAATGAAGACAATACAATTCTCAAATACTCAATTCTTGCCTAATTATCACCTTTTACATTTGGTCATATATAACTTTCCCCATAGGGTCTTGTCTTGTGTTTTTCTCAATTATTTTGTATAAAATTGTGCTCCGTTCAGTACCAAATTCTTTAATGATGAATCTACTCCCTGGTTCGACTACTTTTTGATGTAATTCAAGTGGACTATGAATGATCTCCAATTTCTAAATAGGCTATTCTTTTCGTAAATAAAACCGTGAATCCCTCTAAACTAAAATTGACTATTCTCATCCACTGATTCATCAGATATTTGTTCATATTACAAGAAATAAATAACCGCATGATCATTACTCTGGTTATAATTATAATTGTAGTTGAAATGAGAAGTTTGTCCGGAAATATTTCCGATGTAAACATTTTCGTCCTATCTTTTTCCGGTGATTTGAGCTCTTTGTGTCCTTGTATCAACAGAGACAGAGAAGATTTATACTTTCAAAGATAAAAAAATTCGGTATTCAACTCTACGGTTTTCTTAAAGATGGTTGTCAAACTGTTGGCTTCAACCGGTGAATTTTATTGTTGGAAATTTTGTTCATTTTATATCATGTTAGGAATGGCAAAATGATCTTATGAATTTAGAAGGTGATTGATAGAGTACAGGGATATGAAAATTAAAGTAAACTGTGGAAGTGCCTTGAGTGAGTCATCAAGCGAATCTCTTTTGGTTGAAATAGTTGCAGTAGTAATCAGAATAGCAATTTGTTATATTACTATGATTGTTTCAGGATGAAAACGAGCATTAAGTAATAGTATAGATCATTAATGTTCGGTATTGTATAAAAATAGACTGATAGAGAATGATTTATTGGTCCTAAATTAAATCAGGGTTTTCAAAGCACCGGATATGGACTGATGGATTTCTCTAACCATTCGTAAAGTTAATGGTAATAATGCTGGTTTCTATAGTAATTGTCTAAGCTGCATTAATAACAGTAATACAAGTAAGCCAAGTATTTGGTGTAATCTGTAATTCATTGTAGAAGAATTCATTCCGTATGATGAGAATTAGACTCAATTACACAACCCAACATCGACTGAATAATCTGGAGAACAAATGACATATTTTGATTTTTTGTCTCTTCAAAGTCATCTATTCTTTTATCAATATATTTTCTAATTTCTTTATTTGTTTGTGCAAGATTAACTTCTGCCATCCGTTCTTCATTAGAACAATTTAATTTTTTCTCTTATTTCTCATTCTTTCTATCTTTTATTTTTCTTCTTCTATTTTTCTTTCTTACATCCTTTCTTTCTTTCAATTTTATTCTTGCTGCCTATCGTTCCTCATCCTAGTCGTATCATGAGTATTTTTTCTTCATGTTTTTTTCTTCTTTTTTTCTTCATATTTTTGTATTGATATGATTTTAAAGGAATCTTCTTTCTTTCTTTCTTTCTCTAATTATCTACTTTTCCTAATTTCACATCATTTTTTTTTCAACCATTTCCTTGGCTTTTAAGTATCTAAGACTTAAACCAATACGCCATCATCAGATTGTTTCTAGGTCCAATGGTAATGGCTTCTTTGGGTGTGCGGCTTCTTCAGTTTTTATCTCCTTCCTTTCTCTTGGTAATGTATAATCTGATTAAATTGATTCCCACTTCGTTATTAAAGATGTTTCTTTCGTGTAAGCATTGCCAAGTGCAGATTATACTAATCTTGTAAGCACATACATATATATACATATATGTGTGTGTTATAAGAAAGTTACATTCATACACACATATTAGTCGTTTATCAAACAATTGAATGCATAAAATTTCAGTTCGATTGAATATTCACCAACATAATTTCATTGAAAATGTCAAATTATATTTCGACTTACGCATAAACACATTTATTAGTTTGAAATATGCATATAAATATCTGTTTCGAAACAATATGTTTGATACACACAGACACCCACATGCACGTGTACACATTTTACACGCGTGCACGCACACATACACATACACACACACACACACACACACACACACACACACACACACACACACATACCCACACACACACTACGGGTTCATTGATCCATCCTTCTATATGAACTTACAGTAATTTTTTGCTATCTTTAATTTCAAGATTCCAAAAACTCACCCATATCATGCACCTGTCATGTTTAAGAATACAAATATTTCTTTCTATTCGAAGCTACCCAGTTTGCAGTTTTTCTCAATTGATGTCTACCCTATCGGTCGCAGGTTCGATTCCTGCAGCAGCCCCATTTTCTTTAATTGTTTATTCAATTTATGTTGTCTAGTTCGAGTGATACATTAACCATGTAACGGATGGAGATAATTTCAAATAAAAATCTGTATATAATACGACACATTTTATAATTATA